>VXBW01006747.1:61892-229411 GCA_013400375.1 Thinocorus orbignyianus
GGGGGCCCGGGCAGCGCTGCGCTGCCCCGGCCCGGCTCCCCGCTCGTAGCCTGAGCTCCTGCCCCCGCGGTGTGCGGGGCGGGCGGGCGCTCCAGCCGCCCCCACGTCTCCTGGCGGGTCCCTGAGCTCCCCAGGGCTTCAGAAAACAAAACGTTCTCTCGTTAGTGGTCACTGGGGGGGAGCACCTGGTCTGCGATGGCAGCTGGTGCAGTGGGTTCACGTAGACTGGACCTAGATCTAGAAGTCTTTTGTTTTAATGTTTCCTGGAGCGTGTTTCACCCAGCAAATAAACTTGAGCTTTAGATTGCATTAGACAAAAATAAGTGAAAAGAACTTTTCTGTGATTTTCTGTAAGAGTTGAGCATTTGGGATGTTCTTTGTAAGCTACTACAGCGGGGAAAGAATGGGCTCAAGAACTGTGTCATCTAGTTTTTAATCTCTTACCACTACCCCTGCTTTCTTTTAAGGAGACTATCTGGTGACAATTGAGGAAAAGAGCAAAGCCACTTTCCTGAGAGCATACGTGAACTGGAGGTGCATGTCTGCAGGGAGTTCTCGTGTTTGCGTTCGGATGGTTGGTCACAAGATGGAAGAGTCATACAGCGAAACCCTGAGAGAACAGATGTCAATTGTGGAAATGCCACTTTCAGATCCGCCCCTGTGCGTTTCATGTTGTCCTGTAAATGGAGATCTTCTTGTGGGCTGCAAAAACAAACTAGTCATGTTCTGTTTGAAATATCTGGTCGTAAACCAGAACTTGACTGTGCTAGACTTTGAACGCTCCTTAATTTTGCACATTGATAACATCATTCCTACCGAAGTGGCATTTTGTGCCAGACATATAGCCGTAACAACAGAGCTGGATGTTCTGATCCTGAAACTGGAACTGGTCCAGCAAAGTGCAGACAGGACAGAGCAGTGTGCACATGGCATTAGCACGCTAGAAACGCCTGTGGATAGAGGTAAGTACAGAAAATAAATAATTATTTTTTTTAATTTCCAAGACTCTGCAGACTGATTCCTGTTATTCTCAGGGTAGGCTCAGACAAGGTCATTGCCCTTCAGGAAATAATTCCAGATCATCTTAGAACCGTCAGCTGCATATTCTAGTGCATGGAAAGTTGTAGAACCTGCAGTTGGAGGTAACACTTAAAACAAACACACCATCGTTCCGCAGACCCTGTCAGGATAGCACAGCCTCTGCAGACATAGGTCCCTGTTCTGGGGTGCCACCATAGCCAAATCAAAGTGGTCAGTGTGCCGTGTTCAGAAAAATTATTCCATCACCGACCAAGTAACTTTGTCTCTTCTAAGAGACCGGTGGGAGGCCAAGTGGAAGAAGCATCTCATGAAACTTGAACCAGACCATGCATACTGGCTTACACATTGAAGAATGCTTCTGTGGCGATGCATATGCACTTCTGTAGCTGTTGGTAGGCTCAGAACCTGCATAAACAAGGCATCAGCAAATTCTCCTTTTTCAGTCCTCTGTCTTATTCAGAGGCTTGCTTTAGCATCCTAGAAATCACAGAAAGAGATTTACTCAGGAAGTTTAATTCCAGAGTACTGCAAGAAATCAATCCATTCGTAATGAATCCCCACCTTTTCAAAAGGTATCAGATGAACATCAACAAATCTTAGGAAAATCCTTCATTTATAATTGAAGAAACTTAAAGCAGAAAAGGATGGTCTTCTAGAAATGGAAAATGTACCTATAAAAAAATTAAAGGTAAATAAGGCTTGTCATATAGAGAAAATACACACTGGAATGTTATTTGTGGAGTGAAGATTTATCTTAACTCAGATGATGGCATCCTGCCTCTAGTTGTTCTTATTACTAAAAACCAAACAAAAAAAGTGCAAATTAATTCCTGAATGTTGTTAGGATTTGCTTTCCAGAACTTCAATGAGTTTAAGGTAACACAACTTTCTGTTATGGCTGCCCGTTCTTCCTCAAAACCTGTCCAACAAAATTTTTGACGGCCAGCCATTTGCAGCACAGGTTGCCTTGGACTTGTCTTATGATGAACACTTTACCTGTTCTTTCAGAAATCTTGACTCTCAGGTATTCAGACTGATGAGGCTTAAATGAAGGATTTTTCTCATCTTCTGATGTAGTTGTTTTCAAAATCTCATGGTTTGAGGAAGCCAACGCTAGCTGGGTGGTTGAGATTGGAGTATTTGATTGATACTGTGTCGTATAATTTTCTTACTGCTAAATAGAATGGTTTGACCAATTAACGTAGCATTTTCATTCTTAAGGTGTAAAAGATGAAGACCCTTCAACGCTTACTTCACAGCTTGAATTAGATGAGTTTATCATATGTCAGAAGCCAGTGGAGCTGCTTGGGGAAGAAAGTAAGCTATGTGAGATACCCATCACACTGGAATCCACAGAGTTACCTACAGAAGACACAAAGCGCTTCCAAGTGCAATATCTGCTTTTCAGGTATTACAAGTGTTTTTTCCTCCTTATGGGTTAACCTAGTACAAGAAATCAAAATGAGCTGTGGTTCTCACGTTGATGAAAGAAAAATCCTGGTATTTTGACCTCTGGGGTTTTTATAAGCTTATCGTTTCTCACTGAGATCCCATGTTGTTGTTCTGGTGTTTTTTTCTCTAGACGTTTTACACCCGACCAGTCACCTTTTGGGTTTTGTGAAGAGACGAAGCTGCACTCCCTTCAGCTGCTCCCTGTGTACCGGACAGGTGAGTGGATATGCACGGATACGTTATGGCCTCTGTCATGGGAGACCTGGGAAGGGAAGGGGCTGTTTTGTGTATTCTGTTTTGTACACTGTTTCTATTATGATTTGGTTTTGAAGTAAGAGCTTGCCTTCCTTTAAACTGAGCTTCTGTTAATGAAAAAAAGTCTTGAAGTTCTGCATAAACCTTGAACTAAAATATTGGTTCACCACACCGAAAGAGGAAGACTACATCAGCTTTTATCAGTTCTCTGCTGATTTACGTCACATCGCAGAACAGTCACTCTTTACATTGCATTCATAAAATTATCCTCAGATACTAGGCTGCCTCTCATTAGTCAACACTGGAATTCTTAATCGTTGTTAAGATACAGGTTACCTTTCTGCCAGGCTTTAGTTAAAACTGCAAGGGTTGAAGGCAGAATTTAGGGCCTCAGTAACACACACTAGCTCAAGCCCCAGCAGACCGATGGAAAAACTGAATGCTCTATGTTCTCAGCAGCTTTCCTGCCTGCTCACCCACTTTGGGGGCGGATTGTCTGCTAAGTCACAAAGCCTCATTGAAGTTGCAGCTGACTCGAGAGAATGAGCAACTTGATTTTTAACTCCAGCTATCTTATTTTCTCTCATGATCTACAGTCTTTGACAAAAGGGGCTGTAGAAATGGAACATGGCCTTTACATGCCAAAGTGGCCATAGGTAAATTCTGCCATTCCCACCCTTTCTTTCGCTGTGTTATGGTGCACTGCAGTTCTGGATGAAGTTCATCACAGCTCACAAGTAGTTGTCTAAGACCAGGATAATCATTCAATCCATGGATGCTTACTTGTGATGAATCTGCCAGGGCTCTTGGATGCTGTTAAATACATAGAATTTCTGCACATCGTGGTGTATCTGCACTATTGTTAAAAATGCCTCCAAGTGCCAGATAACATGCCATACAAATCTTTGACCTGTACATTGATGTTCATATAATTCTTTTCCTCTTTGCTACCTACTAACAATACCAGTCTGCAACCTGAGCGGGTTTGTTAGTCTCTTTTAGGCATCAGGCTTGCAAAGCGATTGCCAGGTGTATAAAATCCCTTTCCTACTGTTTCCTCTAGGAAGTTCTGTGGCGGCCCATGAGGAAACCGGGAATGAGAGAGAGCTACTGAGTCTTTTTTGCTTTTTCTCTTTACCTCATGTTGGATATCTCTACTCTGTTGGGAAGTTAGTAGAACTGATTTCTACTTACCAATATTCAGAGAAGTCAGAGCAGGCAGTTCTCACTCCACAGTTCCTGCATGTCATTACAAGGTACTGCGTTTATGATTTTGCTGATAGTATTACTGTACTTCTCTGTGCTGTGCCTGGTGGGTTTTTTTTGTCTTCCCTCCAGTATGTTCTTCATAGCTTCCTGGAACTCTGGGTAGGCTCATGTCATACTGCAGCATGTCCTCCCACTTCAAGACACATTTCTAGGAAGGGAAAAGATCTGACTCTCTGTGGTCTTTGCAAGTATTCATTTTTTTTACTTCATCGTTGTGGTTTCTTCTTTCCCTTTAGTGAGAAGCTGCAGTGTTTCACAGTGCGGTGCAGTGCAGCAGCGGCTCGTGACGAGGATCCGTACATTGATACGACTGTGAAGGTGTGGCTCTTATTACCTCACTAGAAGAACGTGGGCAGTAGTATGGCACTTATTTTTCTTGCGTTTTCTTCTGAAATCATGTTAGTTTCTATTGGAGGAACCAATAACATGATATCCAAAATTAATATTTAACTTCCATCTATGGCATATTGTATTTTAATGGTCTACAGATGTCTCAATGAAACAATCTAGTATTGCCATTTACGATTCTAGACCATTACTAGGATGTTTTTTTAAGAATGTACAATCACGTTTTAAACTAAATTCCACACTTTCCTGTATAAATCTGAATGAAAGGTGCAGGGATTTTGCTGTTGCAGCTGGTGATGTTTCTCTCTCTCAGGTATCCTTGAGAAACCAGTTTTTATAAGAGGAGTGTAGGCACTTGAACAACTATACTACCAGATACTCAGTGCAAGGTTTTGATCCTTGGAGGTTTAGACTTTTCCTCTTCCTTAGATTGCCTATCAGTAAAAATCTATTGAATTGTAAAGATTGGGATATACATTAATAAAAACACCAGGAAAGACAGACTGAAGCGCATTTAAAGTTAGTGTTTCATTGTCTACATCTTTTGAGGATGTAGACAGCAGACAAAGAAACCGTGGTACAGTAGAAGTAGTACAAAGTTTTCAACAGGTGAACACATATTCTCTGCTCTCCATAGAGGTTTTGAGATAGAAAGTGCAAACATATGCCATG
Organism: Thinocorus orbignyianus; assembly: GCA_013400375.1. Classification (NCBI taxonomy): domain Eukaryota; kingdom Metazoa; phylum Chordata; class Aves; order Ciconiiformes; family Thinocoridae; genus Thinocorus; species Thinocorus orbignyianus. Next base: position 66,930 of record VXBW01006747.1, read on the forward strand.
ATCTGTCCTGTCCCTTCTCCGGTCTCAGCTTTCTATGTTTTCACTGTGGGTTGCATCCAGTCCTTCGCAGTTCCTCCAGCCAGGCAACGGGCTGCCTTCTGCCTCAGCAGGAGGTTTGAGGAGGTTGTGCTTATAATGGCAGGCTCCCTCATGGATGTCCATACTGCAACTTGTTCTCCACAGGCTACAGACCCACTCTGGCCTGGGGCCTCCACGGGCTGCAGTCCTTCAGGGGCGTCCCTGCCCTGGTGTGAGTCCTCCACAGGCCACATTCCCTCTGGGGCATCCCTGCCCTGGTGTGAGTCCTCCATGGACCGCATTCCCACCAGGATGTCCCTGCCCTGGTATGGGTTGCCCACAGGCTGCAGTCTCTTGGGGGTGTTCCTGCCCCAGCATGGAGTTTGAAGTGTGATGCTGATGCTGCTTATTATAATTGTTATTATTTTTCCTGCTGGTGTTTTTGCACCAGTTCCAGAGCTGGCTGGTTCTGGTGCTGGCTAGCCCAGGGTAGTTTAGAGCCTCCTGGTCACCACTGCAGCCCTCTGCCTCTTGACTAGAAATTCTGAGGTTTCTTCAAAAAGCCAGGTACACACATGATGCTGTGTTGCCTTGCTTTACTGTGTGTTTTAATTTGTTTAAATATTGTATTTTATCTTCTTAAAACTGTGTATTTAGAGTATTTCTGGGCAAATGAGGTTGCATTTTTCCATTTTTATTCCAGTATAGACAATTTGGTAAGTATTAACTGGAAAGTGCATCTTGAACATACCAGGGAGGTAATACCAGGTGTGTTGTGTAACCATAGGCAAGCAGATACAATGCATCTGTGTGTAATTGCTTTTATAAGCAACTGAAATCAGGACATTTATAACCATGTTAGGCAGTGTTTTACAACTTGGCCAAGTTCTAACTTACTTGGGATGAAGTTTTAAATGTTAGGCATCTCCCTCAGACTCAGTTATTTTGAGACACAGCTAAAACTGTGTAATTAGTTTGAAAAGTGAAATGGTTTAGTTTTTTTTACCCTTTGTTAAATGATTATGTCATAGTTTTCCAAGTATTTTTATTCTTTAAGCACTCAAAGCTAGGAAAGCCAGTGAATGGTTTTAGTGTCAGATCATAGGACAAAGGTTACCTTTTTTCCTTTTTTTTTTTTAATTTAATTTAAATGCTCAAAGTACATACTAACTAAAATTGCAAAACAATCCCTTTTCTTTATAGGCTTGTCCACCTGTCACACTGGATGTCTGCACATTAAGAATGCAGCTTTTTATTGGACCAAGATCTATCTGTCATTTCAAAAACCATATAATTCTTTTGACTAAGGCAGACACAGAAGATATTACTGAAAGAAGAAAGCCTACAAGAAGGATGCTGTAAGGATTTGTGTCTTTTGGGGAGATGGCATTTATACTTCTGTGTATAGTGCTGAATTTGTGGGTGTTGGAGTTACAGAGAGGTTCCTCTGGAAAAACTTTGAAAATAGTTCCCTAGTCAGTGCATGAGAACAGAAATCAAGCATTTCATTTTTTTTTTTTTTTTTCAATTCTGCAGTATTAACTGACAGAAGAAATGAAGGTAGGGCCACAAATGCTTGAAATCAACAAAACAAGTTACTCAAGATTGTAAAAAAAAATTAACTACCGTAAGTAATGTTAAAATAACATTACTAGCAACCTACCTGCTACTGGGAAGAAAACGTTTTTATCTTTAGAAATAAAAATATGTAGGAATATTGAGGCTGCAGGACAACAAAATGTGTTGTAGCACAAAATGAAAATGTCTTGCACTTGGCTAAGCATTCTTTCCAAGAAAAGTTATGAACATCACTGTAGTAACCTGTGACAAAAGAAGGATCAGACTTTGGCCCAAGATACTCTCGTAGCATGTAGCCAGAGGCATTTGTGACTTTTTATCTATTACCGTGAGAACTGCCATTCCCGTTATTTTTTGAGGGCTTTAGACAGCTAAACAGCTATTCTAAACCAGCTATTCAGAAGTTACATTTATTAAAGTAAGTTCAAGTTCATTAACAAAAGTGGGACAGCTATAGGTGATTGAAGAGTTATTTGAACCAGTATGTCTTAAAGTTTAGAACAGAGATTGGGAGAAGATGCGGACAAGCCCATCAAGGAGAATGGCAATTCAAAATCCTATAGTTTTCTGTGCATGAAGCACAGTTTCTTCTGCTAGTTGTGTTGCTTCAAAGATTATTGGCATTTGAGGAAGATACACTTTTTGCCTTCTGTAAAGAACATAAATTCAATAAATACTAGTCTATATAATACCATCATTTGAAAATAAAGATGTAAAGAACCAAAACACAGAAAAAAAACAGAACAAAAAGAGTTTGTGTTTTCCTACAGTGTTTTGACCTTAGGGCATTACATTACACATAACAATATGTTAGAGTAAAGGCATTCAAATATTTTTTTATGCCATGTCTTGGCAAACCCTTTAATAGAGCTGCAGGGGCAAACGTGTAATAAGTCCTTACAGAAAGTTAATCTTAGTTAATTTGAATTACTTAACTTTGTGTAAGCCTCTGATACTACCTGGTGTTAAGCCCAGGAGAAGATGTAGTGGATAGTTTTGATTCTGTTCCTGGTGTGTGAAGATCATATCCCTGTTTTGTTATTAGCCATTATGACTTAAATTCACAACTTAACTCCCAGGCATTTACTAGCCTGCAAACATACTTATTTATGCGTTGAAGTTATCAAGTGAGTGGGGTTTTTTGGCTGCATAGTGTTTGTTTGGACACTGACAACTCAACTCTTCTCTTTCTCTCTAGTTCCAGAAAGGTTGACAGCATCAAATCCAGAACAAATTCTGACTCAGAGCCTGGTTGGAATTTATATATTATAAACACTGTTTCAACCATTCAACTTTACAGAGAAATGGTATTGCCCAACTCCTGCTTTTGTTGTTTCGTGACTAAAAATAAGTACTGTTAATTAATCCCTGATGCATGTCGTTGCTGTATATAATGTAATGTATTTCTTATTAATAGTCCATAATTCTGTTTCAAGTGGCTGCTGCCCTCATTAGAATTCTTCCTGTATATTCTTAATTTTTGTCAGCAACCTAAGAATATCCCATGTCTGTTTTAGGTAGAATATAGTAGAACTTACGAAAATGTGAAAACCGAGAGTTGCATCCATCTTCTGAGTGAGGCTCATTTGCTGGTCAGAGCAGCTATAATGGACCCTAGTTTCCTGAAACCAGATGAGAAAGAAGAACTTCTAACAGCATTCAGAGAAAGTTGTGCCTTCTTAGGAGACTGCTACAGTAGGTATGTTTTAGATATTAAAGTGATACAGATGAGTTTTTGTTTCCAGTAATGTAACCTTAAAATTAAAATCCATCATTCTTTGCTGATTTTATGTTAGTATTGAATGCATGATAAAAATATAAACATTCTATGAAAACAGCGTAATCTAGTCATCTCTGCACTCTCTGGTTGTCCTCACTGTCATTGACCACAGAATACAGCATTACACTGAACATTAGCTATGTGTTTGCAGATAGTGGTGTGACTGCAACTTTGTTTGATGTATTATTTTAGCAATTACAAACAGTGGCGGTGGAAGTGTTGCCTTTACTTGTTTTGTTCTTGGTTTCCTTCCTCTCTGTTCCCTTCAGGTTTGACACGAAGGATTACCACCTGGCTTTGCCGTACTACAGAATGTCAGGTTTATCCATGACTGAAGTTTTAAAGAGGCTAGTTTCAGAAGGTGGTGAAATACAGACATATGAGAGAGGACTTATATTTTACTTAACTCACTCTCTTAATGAAGACCTAAATGAAGAACTAAGTCAGGTAGAAACACTTTTTTTTTCTTAATCTATTGATTTAGTTCTTATTTTAAGAACTGTGTATCAAATTATATTCCTTGTGAAATTGCTGAGCTGCTTATTTAGCTTTGCTGTTCTTTTTCACGTCTTTTTATTTTCCCATTTTTCTTGACAAAACAGCAAGCAGCACCTGTGATTTTCAAGCAGCATATTATGGGCTTGGCTGTCGTGATGCATGTTGCTAATGATCTGTCTGCCCCTTGCAGACAGAGAACGCTTCCATTTTAGGAAAGCTCTGCTTCAAATTTCTTTCATCTCCTGTTTCGGTAGCAAAATGGAGCAGTGAGCATTGCCAGATTGTACAGGTTGGTAAAACCTGTACACCAATTCACTGTGTTGGTGGATGTTCTCCTAGCACCCCAGAAAGTGGGTTGAATCACTGCTGGCTAGAGGTCTTTTACTTTTACCAGGAGGGAGGAAGGAGGCAGGAAAGGCAGTCTGATTTGATAGCTATGCTGTACTTGTCTGTTTTATAAAAAAAAAAATACACAAAGCAAACTCCCCCCAAACCCACAATACTTTCATGTCTCATAGAAGACGGTATCTGGAAAGGTCTAAATTGTCAAATGGCTTTTATTTTAATAGGAATCAGCAAATAAAGTTCTCCAAATATTCTGTGTTGCTGACCCTGTGCAGCTGCCGCACATCCTCTGCAGCCCCTGCATGACAAACGTATGTCCTTTGAAAGCTATGAAGTATCTTCAGAAAGTAGAAAAAATGATGCCATCAGTGGTCCTGACACTTACCAAGGCTTTCATGGCTCTGAAAATGGGAGACCTGATGATGTATGAACATGAAATGGACTCCTATAAGGAGGTAAAGTATGATGAAAGCATGAGCTATTCACGCTTCGCAAAGCCCAAGTCAGTAGGTTTGGCTTGGAGTTGTATTTTACAATAAAATAGACATTCAGTCATTCCCCTTCCCCGTGATGTGCGATACAGGCTCCACGGAATGCCAGCAATGACAGCAGAATTGAGGGCTGGCATATACTGAGTCTGTACTACTTACTCTGCAGGGAGGGTAGTCTTGGCTTGGCAAAGCCTTAGCAAATAAGCAAAAGTTTTGAAGCTGTTAATTCTTGATAAAGTAAATGCTCTTTACTGGGGTGTAATAAGCTCTGCAGAGCCAGTGCTCTTCACCAGTATGGCAGGGTTCTATAGCAGCATTTTTACACCTCCCCACCTGTAATTAATGCATCATGTGCCCACACAAACACTATCTGTATGCAAACAGTCCTTATAAAATTGCTCTTGGAGCAGAATGTCCATGGTGCACACCAACTAAAGTTTCTGTGTATAATTTCCCATCTTTCTTACATGGAACCAAAACACTTAACCCTATCTGACCTATTTAAACAAATACTCTATTGCACCTCACCTTTAAAAAAGCATTGTGTGGCAAAGTAGAAACAATAACAGTTTCAGAAAGATGAAGAAAGGAAAGATAGTTTGTGTGAACAGTGGGGTGAAATCTGACTTTTCCTTCTAGGTCTACCTTATATTTCCTGTGCAATTTATTTAATCTGCCTGGGCATCATTTCCCCACTGTCTTTAAAGGGGAAATAGTATCTTGTCTTGCTTACCTTCAAAAGCACTCAGATCTCCAGAAACACCTTACTCTTGCACATAGTGCAGAACATTTTGATCATTGAGAGGTACTTTCAAAACAAAAATCATACTTTAGCAAAGCAATCTATTGAAATTTCAGCTAGTGATTTTTCAGAACACCTTATGTATTGCATGTCTTCAGTTTCATAATTAAATCTGTCTTATGCCCAGTAACTGCAGATTTCAACAGTGTGTTCCTTGCAGTGTTCAGGCAAATGGCCTGTTGCTGTTCTGGCACATGAGTTGGAGCTTGTTCTCCAGAGAGCTGGTTTGTAAATTGTAGAAAGGGTTTACTTCCTTGTCCTGACTTTCCTTCATTTCATCTGCCTAAACCTCACTGCTTAAGGAAGTACTGAGTTTGCTGTTTTGAATCATATGTGGATTGAATTCTTTCCCCAATTTATGTCTGACTATGTTTGTAGACTATACTGGCTTGTGGCTTCATTGGGCAACCAAAACTTTTGAGACAGCGTAAGGAAGGAATTGTTATTCCAACGGAGTTTGCTGTTCACCTGAAGGAGATGCAGCCTGGTTTGCTGGTGGCTGCCACCGTGGCTTTACATGAGAACAGTAAAATTGAACTGGAAGAAGCGGATACCTTTTACAAGGTTGGTCTGTGATCATTTTTTGCTTCTGTTTTTCTCATAGTGCTGTTGTTGTGGGTAAGCAAAGCGGCCTCAGTTGCTCCTTCACTCACATTTCAGCATTTCTTCAGAAAGAGAAATGTGAGGATTAGATATATTCCAGTCACAATAAATGACTACAGAGTCAGAATCTGGACCTCCTGGAAAGAAATAATGGTTAAAGCAAGAGAAAAAAAATGCATTAAATTCTTTGTTTTGACCCTGTCATTTGAGTGGGGAAGGCCCCACTCTCAGAGTTCTTGCAATAGCTTCCTAGTAATTGAGCTTCCTCAGATTACTGAAATTTAACAGAATTTAGATAAATCAGTTCCTTATGCTCCTTTTGAAGAAATCATTAGGATTGAAACATACTTCCATACTGTTGAAAGACCTGTATCAGAAATAACAAGTCACGAAACTCAAATTAGAACAAGCGTTACTGTTTAAAGCCAGTTGGAAGCCAAGTAAAAGTCGTCTTTTGCTGGCAGAAAACGTTAAAGCATCTCCCTTGTGGGTCCTACCATTATACTTAGCTGAGCTACACAGCATCTCTTATCTTGGCTTTTAGGTTGTTCTTTTGAAGACACCTGCTTGGCTATTGGCATATATAAAATCCACCAAATTATCAGTCAGTAAGCTCTTGCTGACAGTACTGATGTTTCTAGCAGTGCTACCTTAAAATTATTCCACAAACTTCTTACTTACTAGGGCTGTATTATGTAGAATCACATTTATTAGAAATACAGCAAGACAAAAAGGGAACCAAAATTCTGCTTCTAGTAAAAATGAAAAAATGTTCCTTCTGTTTCTTCTGACTTCTACTACTAATGGTTACCATCATCTGTGCTAACTTGCTGTCCTCTAATGGTTTTGTCCTTAGATGTTGTGTAGTAACGGTGTAAACACTGTTCCTCAGCTCTTGGTGGATTTCTGGGAAGCTCTTCTTGTAGTGTGCTCTCAGGAAGAAATAATTCAGGAGCTTTTATTGAGGCTCACTTCTCAGTATGTTTGGAGAATATCAAAGCAGCAACTTCCTGAGACCAGACCATTGAAAACAACAGAGGATCTGGTGAGTATACCACTCGGAGGTATACTTTGTGATTGCATTGTTCCTCCAAAATCTTTAGCATTTTAATTCTGGACAGTTTATCTCTTTATTGCTGGCTCTGCTCAGCTCTGCACAGAAATAGGGGCTAAAATGAAACGATGGGAGTTTGTGTGGTGGAGTGTTTGCAGTTTTACAAAGCTGGCTAAATGAGAAAAATGTGTGAATGATGAATTTTAAATCATTTTGGAAAATCTGAAATACAGAATTAAATAGAAGTTTCCAGTTTATTTGTTACTGAATTGTGTAAACCAGAATAGAGAGTAGCTGCTATTCTAAATGATGCTAGAGTAAGTTTCTTATGGTGGGTTTTGCATGGAACTGCCACTAACAGATTCTATTTCTTTTACTGCAACTTGCTTCTTTTTTGTATAGATAAACTCTTGCAGTCATTTTGGGTTGATTTTCCCCTGGGTAACCTCCATAATGTCAGTGAGCTCTCCATCTGATAAAGGTTACCATGAAGATATCTCAAAACTACAGGTATGGTACCCTTAAATCTTATGGTTCACAGCTTATACCCATTCTGCAAATGCTGATGTATGTATGAACAACTTTCTCTAGCAGACTCCACTCCTTCTCCCCCAGGTTTTATAAGTTGAATTAAAAGGCCAATTGAAATGATGGAAATAAAAAATACTGCCAAGATATGTTGATAAAAATATTTACATTTGCAGTCCGCTCTAAACTTGCTTTCTCAGTTTTTGGGAATATTAAAAGTTCTTATTTCGAATCTGTTCTGGTAAATGAAGGCTTCTGTTCTAAGGTTATGATTAGCAAATATTTTTCTGCAAAGTTTGTCTTAGATCCCAACAATGCTTTTTCTTCTTGTCTTCAGTCTCTTTTATGTGGTCAGTCAATCAACATAGCTTTAGTTCTGCCTGTCCTGGAGCCTCTGATGGAGGCTGGCATTGTTGGCCTGGCCGTCCGTGTTCTCTGCAGTACCCGTCTCGGCAGGTACGACGAAGCCATTGAGCAGCTCCTTGAAAGGTGTCCTGATGTGGCTGTATCGTATGCTCAGCACGAGCTGAAAGATGACAATCGGGTGAGCTATTTTCATTAAATCTGTTCAGTTTTGTTGTTTTGTGATTTGTTTTTTTTCTAACTAAAATGCTGTTGTGTCCAGATTGATTCTGGATGGATCAAATAGCCCAGCTTTCAGACTAAGTAAATTGCTCAGTAAACAGCTTGCTTTGAACCTCGTGCTTGGCATTTAAATTCCATAACTCGGTCCCCACTAATTTTACTGGAATTTTTTTCCCCCCAGTTTCTCCTATGACTTCTTGTATTCACTCTAGTAAATTGAAAGCATAGTCTTACAGATGGCACAGTACCTCAGAAAAGGGAAAGTAATATATTCCTTTTTCCACTACAAATGAAAAATGAACTAGTTTCTCACTAATCAGTGTTCTAAATTGTTTGACACTGGGGTATAATGTGAAATTTTAGTTGTAAGCTAACAGATAAGAGAATATGGTCCTTCAAATAAAATCTGTTCCTTCAGTGTTCTAGTGGCATCTTCTGACTGTATAACATCAGAATGGCACTGGTGCACTAGTGGAAAGATTGTGTTCTTTATGTCCCATTTTCTCCTTAGGCCTCTATGCAGTTTTAATTTTGGAGCTGATTTTATTCCAGTGTTCCAGCAGTAAAGGATTTCACTTCCATTGCCCATCACAGCTACTCAGTTAATTGTACACAGTTTTGCTGGCCAGAGGCATCAAAGGTGGTCGTCTACCAGATGGACATACTTGAACTCCGTTCAAAACCAGATTTGTGCTTTTTATTCAGATCTGAAAATAGTTTCTTTGACTGTTTTGACATTAGTTCTAGAGTGGAATGTGAGGTTGCAGTACTGAGTGTGCACACAGGTGGAAGAAAAGAGATGCCACATATAAAAAAGGAAAGAAATCTCTTCCTTTCTCTTCATTCTTATAAAGAAAATTATACACGTAACATAATTCACTACTACAGCTGTTGGAAGTAGACAGATGAGGTCAGGAGACAGAGCAGGGTTCCTACTATAGTGCTATTCACCATTTTGCTTGGTGAATAAAAAACTTTAATCTTCTGACTGCATTACTCTTGCTAATTATGTAATTTTTTTAATGCACTTTTATCTATAGTAAGCACTAGGGGGCACTGTGGAAAAATTTTCAAGTATCAGAAGATTGCACTGAAAACTGAAAAATGCAGCCTGTGCAAAACCACTGCGTTTCAGAGCATTGTATAAGTTAATTATTGAGTTTATCATAACCCACCTATATTTGTACGCATCTGATCTTAGTTCAGTGTATTTTTAGCAGGTCTTTCACACTCTTAATTGCAGTCCTTGGTAATTTACACTGTTGTTGGGGGTTTTGTGGATTAGGCTGTGTGGTGGAACAAGCTGCTTCCTGAACTTTGCAAGAGAGCCAGGCTGACTGGAAACGACTGCCCTGTTCTTATTTCATCACTGAAAGGTAAATCAGTCAATTGCATAATGACTTTCTAGTCATTAGCACAGGATTTCGCAATGTACAGCCTGGTTGTTGGATCATATAAAAATCACATCATTCATTTTCTATTGAAAACAGGTAAATTGTGGTAATCATACAATAGTGGGAATTCCTGTATGTCAGGAACAAATGTCATTAAAAACCCGACTAAATAGAAATAAAAGGTAGTAACTGGAGCCGGGGGGAGGGTATTAGGCTAAATGACTATAAGGTTCTAAGAAATGACAGCTTAACAGGCTACTATGGATAACCCAGTGGGCATTTAAGTGTGTGTTGATGATCAGGTCCTAGACTGAAAAAACCCACAATGTGTTACTACTAGAAGTAGAGAAACCAACCCTGGAAGTTGTTCTAGTCCTATTACAAGTTTGTAGCAAGTCCATAATAATGGGTATAGCTGAGGGACCAGTGTGTTTGCTTTGACAGATTAAGAAGATGAAATAAAGTGCTTGTTTTGTTTTTTTTTTATTTATTTTAAACTGCCAATGTAATGCCCAAGGGTAGAAAAGCAGCATCATGGGGTTGCATTGTGCAGCACGGTTGCCAGGTTCTGTCCTAAAGTTCCAGTTTCTAGTGCTAGCAGTTTTGTCTTTTGAAACATTTTCATGCAGTAACTCTGCTATAATCGCTTAAGAACATGATGTGAAACAGCTTGGTCGGAGACACTGCTCAGAGACCATCCCAGTTTACAGAGTGACGGTACTAGTATAGATTTCTAGGGCTTCCTTTGCATTTGATACAAAACACATGGAGTACTAGATCAGGCTTCCATAAGCATCAGTGCCATAGGCAGACCTGAGTCAAGACAGTGGTACGTTTAAATCTAAGACATAATTGCATTTTACTTCTGAGATTTCATATGGTTGTATTTGCTCCCGAATGGGCATCTCAAATTTCATTACAGTTGCAATATTTAGATAATTTTATGACTTCAGTTAGTAATTACATTAATGTGTTTTTGTTCTTTGTTCTAAAATCAAAATACCTAAAAAAGATTATTATTTTTTCCCCTTCTCTGAACAGAAACTTTATCAGTTGTTGCAATGGAACTGGAACTGAGGGATTTCCTCAGTCTTTTGCCAGAGGATGGAACTGCAGCATTTTTCCTGCCACATCTGCTTCAGTGCAGCCAGGGGAAGTTGCTGACCTAAACCAAGGAAAGCCTACTGTGCACTCAAAAACAAAGAATGTGCTAGAATGAAAAAGTAAATGAAACAAACAGTAGAACTACCTGTAAGGTACTGTGGGACTCCCCTCACATAAATTGCCTTATTTCTCAGTTGGAATCTTACAACAACTGTTGAATGGCAGCTATTGTCGGAGCCAAAGCATCTGTTTTGAAGCTACTACTGTTAGACTCCCCCAGAGCTTGCAGACCAGAACTGGACAGTGGTTGGACTGGTAAAAGCAGAGCTATTGGGCTATTGGGCACGGCCCCTTGAGTTCTCAGTTGAGGTTGAACTGAAGGCCAAGGCAGCTAAAAACGCAGACTGTAGAGAGTGAGGGGGTGTGTGGCGTTCACTGGGACCAAAGCAGGGAGCCGGTCTTGGATCTGTGTTGGCTGGTCGGAGCACTGACCTGGGCAGGAGTCTGCACTCCAGCGTGTGCCTGACAGTAAGAGTCAGAGTGCCTTGTGCTTCCAAGGGGAACTGGGTCCCACTTACATTCCCTTGAATTCCAGCTGGCAAAACCAGCCAGCTGCTTTGTTGTCTTAATTACATACCCATACAAGTGTTACACTGAAAATGTTTTCATTTAGCAATTCACTAAAAAAGGCCATCAATCAAAGAAGTGTTTCTCAGGGGTGTGGAAGATACAGACTTCTGATTGCTTACTCTTTTTTGTTTTCATTGTTCCCTTGTTGTGCTCAAGCAGTAGACAAGTACTTGAAGGCTTGCTAGGTACTAAATCCAGCTGAACACTCTTATTTCTTCTATGGTTTTTTTTTTGGTAAGCATCTTGGGTACTTGTGCATTCATGTACTGATGTTTGTCTGTCGTTTGGGAGAAAACACCTTTCTGTTCCTTCAGCTGGAATTCAATCATAATAAACTGTCACAATGTTTATGACCTTCCTATGAATGCAGTTTGGTTCTTGGAGGATCTGCCACAAAGAAAACAATGATTCCATGATACTGTAGCCATCTAAAGTCCTAATTAGCTGACACTATCAAATCCATTTTCACTGAAGCTGTAATGTTACTTAAACATGTAGAAGTGAAGCAGAAGAGGTCATCTACATTGCAAATAAAATGTTGGGGGGAAAAAAAGAGCAGAGAAGAAAATTTACTTACCTATGTAGGATGCCTGCTACAGCTAAAATCAATGATCTAATTTACTAGCAGGGGTTGTGCTGGTTTCAGTAGAGTCTTTCTACCATAAAAAAGGCCAAAGTGATTTAGACGTGTTAAAGAGAATCAACTTCCTTTGTCCTGGTAGCTGTAAAGCTCATGTTTTGCTTTGCCTGCCTGTCCCATACATCCTTTCCTCATTCAACACACATCTAACCTATGTGGAGTTGGGCTATTAAACCATAACTGGATGGCACGAGGACACCTGCTCTTACTGCTTTCATTTCTGACCAGCGTCAGTCATGCACCAGAACTGCTGCTTAATTCGCCTGGGTCTGCACTACATAACCAACAGCAAAGGGAGACTCAGAGGAGAGCTCTCACGTGTAGTAGTCACCAAATTCCATCCTCAACTGTCTGAATTTCATCATGCTTATTTCAGCATGACTTTGTCTGTCTTGTAATTATTTTCATAACAAAACCAAAAACATCTTGTGCAACCACGATCCCTCAGACATTTCATCTTTAAATTCACTATATTGAAAGATGCTACTGGATAAAATTTAAAAAAAATACTTTTTTTTTGGCTGTTCAATTATATGACAGTAGATACATTTTAAGTGTGAGCCTATGGGTAAGGAGATAAGAAAATTCATAATTTCCAAGCAGTAACTACTAACATACCTGACCAGTAGAATGTGACAGCAGATACCTAAAACAAATTTTGCTGCTACATCATTATTTACAAACTTAAAAAAAAAAGAAATTACATTTCATTTGTCTCTTCTGTGTTCCTCAGCAGTTAAGTAACATGCAGTAGGCATTATCTAGAATATGTTTACCTTGCAATATACTATTTTTATTTAGGAAAAAGATACTTTTAAGCTGTGTTCATCTATCTTAGTCTGTTGCCTTTTTGTTAGCCTTGCACCACCAAATGAAATCTTCCAAAAACAGACATGACGGTCCAGAAAGTAGTTTTTCCTCAAGAAATGCTTTGATGAAGGGAGTCCTTGGAGAATCATTGTGGTAAAATGTTTTCATTCTCGTGTGCTTGCTGTACTGTTACACTTGAACTGATTGAATAATCTCAGGAACAAAGGATGTTTGTCTGTAAGGGGGAAAATAGCTTTTGTTACACGTTTTTCATCAAAAGAATACTCTGTGCCTATGGACAAGAGTCCAAATGAGAGCAGACATTGTGAGTTACATTTAAAAACAGCTTTAAAATGCACTTCAGATGTCTGATTAGGAGAAATCCAACACGCCGCTTCCACAAGTTAAAGTCTGTTTCTGCATCTTTTTCTGTGTACTCTTAAGTCAACTTTTTTATTATCTGCACAGGTCTAGCACAATGTATTCTGTAAGTCAGACTGGTTTATAAAATAGAACTAGATTGCGTTTAACATTCTAGTCTATGTTTTTAATATAGATACACATGCATATTACATAGTTGTGTATCTATATATACATACACATACACATTTTGAAATGTTCATACTGTTTCTGTCAATTAGCTATAATGCATACTTTGTCTTTTGAATACAAGAAAGTGTTTGCTTTTAAAATCATATTAATTTGATAGAAACAAGAACTTTCAAAGTTCTTCAAGATTTGTTTTTTTTCACAGGTAATACTGCTAAAGTGAGGTAATTGTATCTGTAAAGCTAAAACAAGTCCTTTACAAAGAAAACACTACTTTAGTTTTTCAGTAGTTTTACTGTCAGTGGTGGTAACGTCAGCTTTATTTACCAGCTGTTCTTTTTGTTTTAGATAAAGAATGAGAGGTAGCCTGACACTACTGCCACTTCTTAGGTACAGAAATACTCTGTCTCACAAAACATTATTTTTAAATAAAAATATGGCATTTTAATTTCATTGACAGGAAGCCGAAGCAGTTAACACCCAGTCCTTTACCTGCTTCTGTTTTCTGAGCAGCAGTGCTGAGGCAAGTGTGACAGCAGCTTGCAGTGTTCCAGCCTCCAGACAGCAATATTATGACATGAAGTGTTGTTGGATACCTGAACTGATTCTGAGTACTCTGGCCTGTGAGCCCCATTCAGTGTCTTTAAACATAATGGAAAATACCGAGATGGATGAGTTCCTACCTTCCTTTGGGAGCACGGTGTAGGTTGCTTCCATGCCTGCGTGGATGTGGTCAGTGACGTGGCAGTGCAATAGCCAGGTTCCAGGGTTCTGTGGGGTCATTTCCACAGTCTGAAATGTCCCAGGGAACAGATCAAAGACATCTGCCCGGTAAACCCCTGTTTGCTTCAGGACAAAAGCAAACAATGGTTAAACAGCATGACATTAACAGATGGCAGTAACTTAAGCTACATTTTATGTGTGTTCCCGCCATACTTTTTCATCACAGTTGAGTGAGAAGACTTCTGGTGTGTGTCATTTTTACAGAAGCATCACTTGGTACATCCACTTCATGCTTAAATGATTAATAAACTAGCAGCTAAGTAGAAACAAAGGAAGATGACAGCTGTTGTCTTATCAAGCCATGAAAGTGCACAGCTAACTTGTCAAAGCAGTGTGTGAGGTTACCTCAAATACCAAATACTACTGGCATCTATTCTCCATCTCGTGGATGTTGATCAAATACAGCTTTGGGGCACAAACTCTATGTTCAAATTACAGTTCTTGCTTAATATTGTTATATCTGACTTTTCAGAGATTACAGCCCTTTGTATTTGATTTACCTCTCATTCTTAACACAGCAGGAAGGACCTGTTACCTTATAGTCAAAGCTGTGGCCATGGAAGTGCGCTGTGTGAATGTCTACTTCATTGCCCATTCCCATCAAATACCAGGTTACTTTATCTCCAGCGTGCATAGTCAGACCATGTAGATTTCCAAACACTTTGCCATTGATGGCTAAAAAGAGGAAAAGAGTAAGACAGAAAACAAACTAAACTTTGTCTATTGTTGTTCTCTAAACTTTAACAGAACACAAGATTTCAAAGCTGGTGTCAGGCAAAAGTAACAGCTTTGAATGGTATATAAAAACAAAATAATTGGACAGCATATTACAAATGAGTCTGATTATATTCCATATTTAACTAAAAAGAAAGATGTGGTTAGAATAAAAAGTTCTTTACTATACACCATTGCTAATATTGCAGTTCTTAAAGATCTCAGTTTCCTGCAGCTCTTTGCAAAGGG
The DNA here is from genome assembly GCA_013400375.1 of Thinocorus orbignyianus. NCBI lineage: Eukaryota > Metazoa > Chordata > Aves > Ciconiiformes > Thinocoridae > Thinocorus > Thinocorus orbignyianus. The sequence continues at coordinate 82,085 of VXBW01006747.1, forward strand.
TAAGCTCTACTGGGACATGCTTTCAGGACAGACATTGCCTTTCTATTGTCTCATCCAGAACAGTTGCTTGCTGACATCAAATAAAAATTTCAAATTTCACTTTTACTTTTTCTCTCCTCAAAATTTCAACACGGGACCATTTTTTCATAGGTTTTAAAAAAAAAATAAAATAAAAAAAGTCACTCAGTGGCATTAACAGCGTTTTCAAATAAATTGAATGAAATTTTTGAGGTCTTCCACCCTGAAACTTGAAATTCAGAGGTGATGAGAAAGTCAAATTTATATGCAGTACCTTTCAAATATGTAATTTCATAGTTTCCAGAGTTATACTAAGTAAACTGGGAAACATACCATGCATTTTATTGCTTTCAAGGAATTCCTCGTTCTCTTTGTCCAAAAGGTGCGGGTTGGTAGAATAGGTTTTAATGTTTTCATCCAAGTACCAGGACTCATTTTCATCAAAAACCATGAAGAGCAGAGCAAACTGAACTTTCTTTTTGGTATGAAATGATGGCAGATAATGTCTATGACACACAACAAGCGTGCCTATTAATCCACTGTAAGTGTCCTGAAATTACAAATGAAAAATCAGGTAATTACAAGTTGCACCTAAGCAGAAGCACTTGTAATGCCAGACGTGAATCCTCTTACTATTTTTACAGCTGTCAGTACATAGGAATAAAGGTAGCCAGTGTCAGACAAACAAGGTTATTTCGTCACTGTTTTATGCTTTAGTTCACTAGACTGAAGAGTAACTGCCTCTTTTTCATCTCTTGCTAGAAATAAATATTCTGTTTTAATTTCCTGCTCATCTTTTTTTCTCCAAGTTCTTTTTAGGTTTTAGGATTTTTATCTTGGTTTCCATTCAAAATATGTTTGTATTTGTGTTTGCTGAGACATGAAGGAAAGAATACATTCATTCCAATTAAAAATTATTACTCACTTTAAGTTAATGGTTGCATGTATAAAACCAGCAGCTTTATGTTCCACAGTTGCATGCCAGTTTTCCCACATGACTGTTTAGATACTGAGCAAGCTCTAGAGTGTTTAAGAATGAAGTGTGAGCAGGGTGATCTGTACCAAGAGCAGAATCGAGCACCAAGAACATGAATGGTGGTGACTCTCAAATTCCGCCCTGACCTTCTTGCAATAGTCAAGAGATGTTTGAATTCACAAGGTATGGAAATGGGGGGAATGATTTGACAGAGAAAGCAGAGTTTCAAACTGATCACATCTTTTGCTGTAAGTGTATCTGTGTTAAAGTCACAAACAAAATCCTTTATACTGATAATAATAATAATGTACCTTAACGATGTCCACCGTTGAGTGGTATGCCCACGCAATGCAATGTGGGTCTCCTTTCTCAGAACTAGATCTCTCTGGGATTTTCCAGACATATGTTTTTGTTTCACCTGAAATAAATAAATATCAATTAATTTTAGACATTTTCTGTGAGCTGACCTATAAGAGGTCACCCTGAAACAGATGTTAGCTCCATTTACAGCTTTTGTCTCAAACTTCCTCTTCCCAAGTTACTGCTCTGGCTAGCCTGTTGTTATTTCCCTTCTGCAGATCCCTGACTCTTCTTGCCAGCGTTTTTGTGTGTGTGTGGCTGCACTGTCCAGTTTACCGTAGTTAATTTAAAACAAAGAAAGAAAGTATCTTTTGCAAAGATCACAGACGAACTTCTGAAATAATAGCAAGCATAAGCTATGCTCTCCCTGTGTAGCCAAATCTGTTTGTTTTCATGAAAGCTGCAGCCACTCTGCATCAAAAAAATTACTGATTTGTCAAGGGCTAGAATGCATAGCAACAGGGAGCAGGGCCATTTAATTGTAGAAACATTGGCAGCATCAAAAACGTAAGAATCTGAGGTAAAAAACCAACCAACCAAACAAAACAAAACTGGCTCCTGCTATCTTAAATTGAAAGCTTGCTAAGCCTTACTAGAAGGCTTGGTGTTACCTGCTAGAAATAACCAAGGATGCTTTGATACCTGGGTTAGTCACAGCAACAACAGAACTGTCTGTTTTCACTCCATGGGCATGTATAGAATAAGGTCTTGATGCCAAATTCTTAAAAACTATTTTAATTTTATCTCCAATATTTGACATAAGCAGTGGCCCTGTTGGATTGAAAAGAAAGATTAATTTGATTTTACAAAAGTTCAGAGCAGATTGAGAGGGAGAGAGAGAGATACTTGGGTACAAACACACAACACTGATTTATAATTCAACTAAAAACTGTGTGTGGATGATGTCATTCACTATGAGTTGCCAACTTCAGTCACCAAATTTAAGTAGAGGTCGCAGTTCCAAAAGCTGCAAGCACCTACTGTATATTGGATGTTGCTTTGGATGTTGCTGCCCAGTTTTATGCTGAGTTTGAAAATACCAGCCCGCCATCAAGCAGCAAACCATAAGGGGTCTTTTTGGTCGTAAAGCAAACATAATCTCACATGGAAAGCGCCATAACAGAAGCAGCAACTCAGTGTAGGTTTAGGCACTTTGTGCAGGTAGAATTATACTTGGTATTATTCAAACAGCACCTTCTTGTTTGTTTGATTGTATTTTTGCCAGTTTCAAAACTGAACTTCATGATGACTATACCTTGAATTTCCAGGTGCTGCTGCTCCTCTGCTCTTTTTTTAGGAGTTCTATATGTCCGATCAGTGTACTCACGATATACTACCTTCTTGTATTTTGAGCCAATGAATTTATCTTCTTTATTTAAAAATGGATTGCCAGGGCTGGGGGGAGGGGGAGGGCGAAAAGAAAGCAGAGAGGAGAATATGTCATACATTTCTTTATGTATTTTAAAACATCTTTTGCAAGCATGTCAATTAACCATCCAACAAAAGTCCAGCTCAGTGCAACAGTAATCTAATAGACCACTGGTATATTCAACGTGAAAACACTCTTGTTAAGCTGGGAGGCTTCTCTTAACTTGGAAGGTTAAAAACCCAGTATAAATAGTCTGAGTCTATATAGTTTTTAACAGAATGCTGAGTGCTCAGCCTGGCAGATATTTCAAATTGCAAGAAGTCATCCAGCCACTTGCATACTGAAAAACAGAGCCCTCAGGGACTTCTCTAGAACTGAAATAAAGACTAAAATTTATGAAACTTAAGTGCCTTGGTGAACTGAAACATGAAGGACGGATTCTCTCTTGAAATCATGGGGGGCTAGAGACAGCAGGGAGAAAAAAAAAGTCTGATAGCAGCATAGTCTGTGTTATTTGGGCTTAGAGTCTGCTGTGGTGTGCAGGGCAAGAACATGTGCTGTCAAACTGAGGAAAAAGAATAAACTATATAATCAATATATACAGTCAATTAAAAAAAAAATAATCTAGGCAGTTACAATCTACTACTTTAACCTCAAATGAAGTGTACAAGTGGAATGCATAGAAATTAATGAGTTCATTGTTTAGCCTCTTCTGCTAATTGGTATGAATTATTTGATCTGAGATTCAACTACTGGGATACCAAGACAGTAAGTTTCATAGTGAATGGAGTCAGACATGGATTTATCTTGTGTAAGCTCATAAAATTAAGAGTAGAGCAAGAATCTTACTCAGAATACAGATAAACATGAGAAAAAGACATGTTACATACTCAAAGTAATCAAGTATCAGGACAAAGCAGTCCTCATATCTATAACTTAATGAACATTTTTAAACATTCCACATCAAGGACTGTGCCAACATCAGTAAATAATAAGTGCACACACACTATCCAGGATTCATGAAAATCTGCAGCTGCCCCACAGAAGATTTATGCTGAACCACTTAAGAAACATCATGGTGTCTGGCTCAGCTACATGGCAACATTACTAGAGAAAAATCACAAACTCAGGTGAGCCCTAAAAATACATATGCAAAGAAGTGTGTCTAGAAGCTCCTGGGGGAGGAAAAGATTCACAGGAGAAGAGAGTTCCTCCTTGGCTTCTTCTGCATTTTTCCCCCCTTGTATAAATTCCAAAGTACCTTTCCTTATGGTATTGATGCCGTTCAAATTCCCATGTCCTGTTAGGAGAATAGTCCCATTCAACTTCTACTGCAGCAATGTAGTAAGTCTTTTCATGCAAATACATTGATAGATCCACATTCCACCAATGGCACTGTTTCACTTTGTAATTCTGTTTCATGCCCCCTGTGTAGTGATCTGTTGTCAGGCACGACACTTCAAAAACTCCTGAGAGGTTGTACAAGAAACAAAGACTTGAGGACAGAAATCTTGAGGACAGTAGATCTTAAGATTGCATTACCTATGTTGATTTATTGTTCAAAGACTGAGACACAGGCTATTGCTCATATAAAATCCAAGTTCTTCCTGTAATATGGCTACTTGTAGTAATAAAATTCAGCATATGTAGAAGCTAGAAAACTCAAGGCTCTAGCATTAAGAGTTCATGCTCTATGAACACAAGTTTGCTGCCCTTCAAACACAGCTGTACATAATTTAAGCACCCAAAGGGTCAAAGTATCAGCTATTTAAATCTTGTCTCTAAGCATAAAATATTCTTAGGTGCACAGTTTCTGAACTAGTAACAGGATTTTTAAACAAGACACTTACCTTCAGAATCAGGTTTCATAATAGCTGTAAGAAATGTATGTGGGAATAGATTTGCTGTATCCCTTCTTGTTCCTTTAGTTACAAATGTGTTTTCTGAAAAGTATATCCCATGGATGTCGACTTCTGACCCCAAGCCCATCAAATGCCAGGAAACCACACTTCCTTTACACATCTCAAGGCCAGGTTGATTTCCATACATATAACCATTAATGGCTGTAGAAAAGTTGAGGAAGCAAAACCCACCTTGATTAACACATTAGTTAATGCTGCAATATGGATTAAATAATGCATACTTCAGATATCACGTGATGCCTTAGACTGACAGAAATATCACTAACAAAATACTTTATCACATCAGCAAAACTAGAGTCAACACAAGCAAAACAAATTTTAAAACCAATTGCTTAAAAACAATTTCTAACTGTTCTCCTTTCCAGTGTATAAAGCACAGGTAGCTGACCTGACCAACTGAAAATTCCATGGTATAAAACCCATCAAGTGTGCAGGATGCATAAAGCATCCTGATTTAAAGCATCCCTGCAAGATCCAGTCACACAGTGGAGACAATCTGAAGTGGTGTTTAGTTTGACGTACTAATCCTTTCTATCTGCTCCTGTGCAAAATATTCAAAGCCTGGGCCCCTCAGGTATCTCTGAATACTCTGTATCAAGGCTCTGTAAATAGCAGGAATGCACCCAAGGGCAAAATTTAAGAAAGAGCAGGAGCAAGTATGTTTAAAGATTAGGATTTATTTGCAGGACTACATACTGAAGATAAAGATGTTCTTTCACATGAAACGTTTCTATAGCACCAAAATTTGATCTGGTGAAACTAATTCAGCTCTGCCCTATTAAAGAAGCAAAGAGGAGGAGAAGGTTCAAGGGGACCTCATCAATGTGTATGAATTCCTCCAGGGACGGGGTAAAGAAGACAGAGCCAAGCTCTTTCCAGGACCAGTGGCCATGGGCACACACTGACACACTGGAGGGTCCCTCTGGACATCAGGAACCACTTTGTCACTGTGAGTGTGACCAAGCACTGGCACAGGTTGCCCGGGGAGGTGGTGGAGTCTCCATCCTTGGAAATACTCAAAAATCACCTGGACATTGTCCTGGGCAACCAGCACTGGGTGGCCCTGCTTGAGCAGGAGGTCAGAGGTGATGATCTCCAGAGGTCCATGCCAACCTCAACCAGCCTGCAATTCTGTGAAAATCCTCCTTTCAGCTACATCATCTGTAGGGCAGAGGTCAATTTTCTCTTGCTGCCTGGTTGCATTCATAGGGGTTGCACACAGGCTACAGGTCTAATTCCTCCTCCTCTCTGCTTTGAGTGGTACCTAACAGTGCAAAAAGCTCAACTGCCATGCAAGACACTGAACAGCTGACATTAAATTTTAAACTACCACATTTAGCTGAAATTAAATATCACCCAAACATGGTTTTGTTTCCAATGGAAATTAAATGTCTCTGCCAGTTTCTAGTTTCCCAGTCTCCAACTTGAGATCACAAGAGTAAAAGCCCTATTGCAGAAACAATTATTTCACTAGCTAGTAATTTTCTTACAGTGCATTTTGTTAGACTCCTGGAAGTCCTCATCGTCTTTGTCAATTTCATTAGGATTTAGTGTAAACATCAAAATATTATCATCCAAGTACCAGCTCAGATTCTCATCAAATACCGTGGCAAGTAGAAAAAACTCCATATCCACATTTTTCTGTTGAGATGAAATAACACAAAGGAAAAGTGAAACGAGTGAACAGAAAAAGTCAGGGAAAAAATTCTGTGTGCATAATAATATAGAAGTATAATTCATAAAGTAGGACAGATGCATACATTGAGACTTCATTCTGATAATCTCAAAGTTTCCTAATTGCTGGACCTGGTGACTAGATATCTGCTGCTAATACTGTTTCTACCAGCAGGAACCACCTCTGGAAACCAAAGTGTGTTCAGGTCTTTGAAGTCTCTACTTCTTTCTAGTCATTCTCATCCTAGCTTAGACTAGCACTAGTGGTGCTCACTGCAATAGTGGTTTCACAGTACAGTGTCTACCCATCTGAAGCCAGATTGATTTTGCTTTTTTTTCAGGCCCCAGCTGGCACAATTTAGGAAGAAAAAGCAGATTTAGCTACAATGATGCAAACGTTTCCAGCTTTCTGCTTTGACTGACCTGTTTCCCAGAAGGAAGCAGAGTTCCTTTCCTGCACACCAAGAGAGGACCCACAAGTCCAGAACTGGTGTCTCTGACTGCATCCACCGCTGAGTAATAGAACCAGGTCAGACAGTCTGGGTCTTGATCTGTGGGGCCCACATATTCTGGTACGTCCCATTCGTATGTAAAGGTAGCACCAGGATTCACATGAGAGGCTGAATATTCACTACCTGTTAGAGAAATCAACACTAAGAATTATATCTATATTTAATCAACTTTAATACACCAGCAGGTAGGAGAGCTTTCTCCCTGGTGCCCGCAGGATCCCCATCCGCAGGCGCACCTCTGGAGGCGGCACCGTACCGTGCCCCCTCGTTGCTCTTGCGGTAACTCACACCATGGGGCTGCACACTAAACGGGTGGCTGGCGTTGTTCCGGAAGGTCACCCTGATCTTCTCGCCCACCTCAGCCTTGATCACAGGGCCTAGGAAAGAGCACATGGGTTAGTCACAAGACACGTCTATCAAGTGATGTGCAGATCACCATATGTTTATCACAGTCGATGGCTGGCTGCTGCTCCTGTTGCATGGGGAACTGCCCTGGGCTTCTGTGGCCACAGACCCGGTCCCTGGCCCATGTGGCAGCCCAGCAGCAACTGGACTGCCCCATTCCTGGTTCCTTACAGAAGCCCAGGGACACGCAGGACAGCTCCTCGCTTTGGAAAGGGATTTACAGGCCTTGGTGCCAACCTCAATCCGAGTCCAGAGCCATGCCACACGCAGCCAGGTTATAAACAGGGCTAAGATCTGCCTAGCCTGGCCTTATAATTGAGAGCCTGATCTTCAGAGACCATGGTATATTCCCACAGATGAGCTGGAGACCACCACAGCATTGCCTTCAAGAGCTTTCTTACTCCCTGGGTTGTCTCTTGAAGAAAGCCACATCCACCAGCATGAAGCAGGAAGGGCAAAGGGCCCCCTTTGGCCCTGGGAGGGCACTGCTGGCTAGCCAGTGGAAGCAATAGTTTACTCTCATAGATCTTTAACATGAAATATTTCAGATATTTTACCTAAGAGTCCAAGATGTGCTTCCTCTGCCAGTCTTTTTTTATGTTCAGAGAATGAACCATCTGTGTATTCTTTGTAAATGGCTTTTTTATAAGAACCACCAATTCTTGTCTCACTTTGTTCAAAAAATACATGAGATTCACTGCGTAAAAGAAATTAGAAGACATACAAACAGTTTAAGTCATAATGCTCAGCTTTACAAAGGCAGTCAGGACATCAACCCTATTTTACTAGTTTGTCTTTTGAGTTTCCCTTCAGTGATTTGGCCACACATTTATATGCAGTCCCAGATAAGGATGTGCAGGAATTCATTACTCTTCACTAACTTCTCTTTAAGAAGACAACACTGTGCTTGATGGCCCTTATAAAGCCAGCATGCTTAGAGACTCATCAACGATGATGTCCAATCAATATTTCATAACCTGAAGCTTATTTTTTTTATTATTGGAAGTTACAAATAATTAAACAACAGTAGATACAAACACCAAGAATAAGTAGCATCTAAATAAAAAAAACCAATAAAATTTATCCTATGCTTTTTAGTCTACACTTTTACTCTCCGGAAAAGGACCTTTCAATGTTTTACAAACACTATTCAAACAATGAACTCTGACTCATATCTTGTGGGGTAGATAAGTATTCTTTAACTCACAGAAGAAAAATCTGAGAAATCAATGTATTCAGTGAATTGATCCGAATTTTAAATATGTAAACAAAGAGCAAAGGGTAAAGCTACCTTGTGCAAGTTGTTTACTAGCTGAGATGCCTTTAACATGGCTGTCATCAGCTAAGGAGATGATCATGAATTCCTAGCTTTGTTCTCTTACCTCAGAATTATCAACTACCTTGAATCATCAGACGCCACTGCCTACATATGACATCACAATTCATCTTCATCCCAGTGGAATTACTAGCATTACAACAAAATGTATAGTATGATTGCAACGAAAACGATAGATCTAGTTTGGTCTGATATTTATCCTGGCATTAATATTTAAGCAGAGGTGAGAACAATGAGAAGTTCTACTTAAAAGTCAGCTCTACTGTACGTCTTCCCTTATTAAGCATGTTTATATAAATTCTGCTTGGAAAGTAAAACTTCTTTAATTAGAAGCACTTACCTGTCAGCGATTAGTTCTTGTCCTGTAAAATGGTTCACTGCAGATGGGCCATAATTCCAGATGATCTCTTCAGCAGCAATAAAGTACTGTCTTATCTTTGTACTCTCTTCGCCAACTGTTGTGGATTTCCTACAATCTTCTACTTTAAAAAGGGCCTGCATACCACCTGGAAAAACAAACAAACAAGGAGGTAGAGGAAACAAGGGATAAGGAACTGCGCTGTGTTTTCTCTTTCCCTGCCTCCAGTAGCTCTTCTCTTCCCCAGAGAGCTCTCATATCGTTGATGGACTTGCAAATCACAAACAAAAAGGAAGAGTAATGATATAAAAGAACACATGCCAGCCAAGCTGGAGTGTAGAAACACAACCATGGTAGTTAGATTGGGCAGACAGGTGTGATGAAGTGCATTCTGCTGGTAAAGCTGCACCTGACATGCTATTACAGAGAAGGTTAGGGTGGAGTGGAAACTGCTGTCAGCATTTCAGTCAGGGCCAGGTGCTGCCAGGCTGACCAATTTCCCTCTAAATTTAATTGATAGCTTACCTCTGAAACTCCTGGGACCCTGCACCTTAGGAGAACAGTCTGTTAGCAAACCTGCTTGCTGGTGATACAAACACTATAATAAAGAGAATCCTTTTACAGCTATAAATTAGGCCATTTTGTAGGATTTAAGTCTTGCCCAGGATGCTTCAACCACATCAGGACGCTGCTTGAGAAGGGATAGTTATTATTTCAAAACTCACAACCTCTGTGTAGTTGAATCCGTAGGTTAAACATACTTCTTATGCTAAAATTTTCAAATCTTTGAGAAGGATTTTGAGTTCTGTGTTCCTTCCCACTTCTGTGACAAATTACTTCTCTAACTCAATTACAGGGATATAGATCATGGGAAACTGGGATATAGAATCACGAAAAAGCATGGAATTAACTTCTAAGTATTTCATATGGATAGCAAACACTGGAAATACAGAAAGATGCAGGGAAGAGATATGGAGATCATCTCTGCTTATTAGCCAATGCACTTTCCAGAACACGTCTTTGCCAGCAGGCAATTAGCTTGTGTGTCCTGTGCCCCTTGCCCAATGGAATGAGCTCCAACTTTTCTGCTGGCAAACAGAAAATTGTAGTTGACTACCTCCAGAAAGAGGCAAACATCATGCTATTGTTTGTTTAAAGTGGAGGCTTGTAGAAGCGCAGATGTACCAACTGACAACAATTTCCATTACAGAAGAGAATTTCCTCGATTTCTGAGGCTACACGCTCAAGCCTACCTAATATACTTCTAGGCATTTCAAGTACTATGTGAGTTTTACTACCTAGGGGAGAATATCAGCTGCTGTAGAGCCAGGTCAGGTTAAAGTAACTCCATAACTTGATAGTTTAAGCTAAAGAAAAAATATCTGATCACTGGAATTTATTCTGTACCTTCAATATGGTCATTCACTTGGCAGCTGAGCAGCCATTCCCCGGGAACCCTTGGTATCATGACAGCATCAACAAACGTTGCTGGGAAGAGATTGATGGTGTCAACTCGATGATGCCTTTCTATTAAGGTCTGTCCATGAAAGTAGGCTGCATGGATATCTGCTTCATTACCCATGCCCAAAAGATGCCATTTCACCTTATCTTCCACACACATTGTGAGATCTGGGAGGTATCCGTACATGTATCCATTGATTGCTAAAAGAAATGTTATTTATTACAGTTACCTTCACAAAACTTAGGATCTTTTCTTCAAAAGCAGGTGTCATACAACCATTGCTCTGTTTTTTCAAAATCGGAAGGGCCTCAAAGCTAAACGCCACACCTCTGAGCAAATATCAGATGCACACCTCATCTGCACAAATGCCTGCATGACCCACAGCTTCCTCCATGATTTTGGAATCCACATCAGAGCCAAGGGCATCTTCTTTATTGACACTAACAGTAAAAACTATTTCTCTAAACTGTGATGTTATAGTACAGAGTTCAGGACTAAGAAACAGAACAGAGAACCCAACTCTGTTTAGACCACCTGGGAAATTGTACCAGTAGAGAGGTTCTTGACCCCCAAGAATTTTATATTACAACTCCAAAGGTTTGATTGTACAATATTTGCCATTACTAATAATTTTATTCTTATTATTATTATTTAAAAGGATCTTTCTTAATCCTCTAAGAAAAGGCCTTGGTTAAAATAAATTATCTACAGTTCATCTTTAAAAGAGACAACACACGAAAATATTACTTCACCATATCAATGACAAGTAACATTAATATAATGTTCTCTCACAGTGCATTTTATTGCTTTCCTGGAAGTCCTCATCATCTTTGTCAACTTTGGAAGGCTCAGAACAGTATGTCTTGATATTATCCTCTAGATACCAACTGAGATTTTCATCCATCACAGTAAACATAAGGATAAATTCAGCATCAAAGTGGTTACCATTGCTCTTATTCATTGTACCTGAAAAAGAAAGTCGTATAGTCAAAGTCTTTGGCAACTAACATTGTCTTTTTAAGTGTAGTATCAGTTTACTTCTTATTTTGCCACTTTTTTGAGACTAAATGTACACATAAACTTGCAGACATGCTCAGAAAACGAAAATTGGTTTTGATAAGCCAATAGTATAAAATAACTATACTAAGAATATGCATTGCATGTGATAAGATTACAGTGCATCTGTTTCTTATATCCTTGTGCATATCCTTTTGCATCACTTGCATGAACACTGCTCATGCATATGGATTTGTGGACAAAGTATTCTGCAAATTATATTTGCTGTCAGAAACAAAATCTAACTACTTCCTATATTATTTGAAAGGCAGCTCATTGAGAAGACAAAGCTGCTATTTCAAAATTAACTAATCTTCCAGTAAATTATATCACTGATATTTATCAATAAGCATTATCAACCACCCAGCATACGTGTTTGTTTACTTAATTACTTATTAATTTATAGTTTACCTTTCCTGCAAATTATTAAAGGCCCAACAAGCCCTGAGGCAACATCTCTTGGAGCATCTATGTGGGAGTGGTAAACCCTGGTTATGCAGTTTGCATCTCCCGCAGCTGGACCTTGATCTTCTGTCACATCCCACGTATAAGTGTACTGGCCTCCAGGTTCCACACCGTCATCTCTCTTTTGCAAATCTTTGGTGTTGTCAGGGTAAAAAGCACCTGAAGAATGTGACATCGCCATCTTTAACACAACACATTCACAATATGGTGCCAGGATAGCATCTGCTGTGCTTTCAAGTTGACTGCATGTTGCAGGAACATGCACTGAACATCTGAATACAGGTTAAAAAAAAGTCTTTAAAATCAGGTGAGTACATCTTTTCCTTCTCTTTAGGAGTCTCTTCATTTGCTTTTGATTCCCATAGGAGTGCTTCGATTAGTGGCACATTAAATTTAGCCCTTAATTTATTAGGAGGCCACAATGTACATCTGCTGAAAAGATAACAACTCAAATATTTGTGAAACTTTTGTTAAATATTAATCTTGGAAAGTGCTCTAAAATATTGCACATGTCCTCCAGGAATACAGGTACCACTAAAATAAGAGCAACAGAAAAAAAAATTTAAACATTGTTCAAAAAAATGCAATGTACTGCTCCATAACACACTGTTCTGCTCCCACAGACTGTGTCTGTATCAAGCCACATATTAGTTGTAACGAAAAACTTCACAAAATATTAGAAAGGTTGATACTTCAGAAATTCTTCTAATGAAAAATTTCTAAAGATTGCTTTTGAGACAGCATCATATTCTCAGCAATTCACACACTGTTTTTGAGGCCCACTAATAAAACTTTCAGCAGCCGTATTCTCGTGCTATCTGGTGCAGAAAATCCCTCGTTGCCTGAGCGTGGCAACATCAGCTGTTGCAAGGGCAAATCATCACTAATCTCAAGAGCACCCCTACAATACATCCTAAAGTGTCAGACTTATCTCATTAACTTACTACTAAGCAGTAGGCGTTTCTCCATTTTAAAAAAGTTTTGTGTATCTTATACACAATATATATAAATTTAGTGTTAAGAATTTGGAATTGTAAGTTATCCCTGTTAACAGTATCTTCTTTACAACAGCATCAATTTTTCCTTTAGATATCCTCAATACCTGCATCTCTTGTATATCTTTATACTTTTATTTCAGGTGAACTGTTGATCTTAAATGCCCTCATTATGAATTCCACTTTTGGTTTTGTATTTCCCTCTTGAAATAATTATCAAACTCCTTAGCTCCTGTTTTAAATTGTCTGTGTCCTGTTCTAAATCTTTATTAACTTGACAAGTCTTCTCTTTGCAGAGAGAACACCACTGACACTCAGAGGAATTATTAACTGTTGATAAATTCTGGCACAGAACGGACTCAAGCTTACCTTCATTTTCCTTTGTGTATCTTACACCATGTGGATGCAGCGTGTAGTTTCTGGAAGCAAAGTTTTTCAAGTGAATAACAATGGAATCTCCAACTTCTCCCTTAACGATAGGGCCTAAAAATCCCAGCCAGGAAGGTTTGTCAACCACCACATCATATAAATGATTGGTGTACTGAGTGTAGACAGCCTTCTTGTAGGTGCTTCCTATTCTATGTGGGCCTCTTTTGAGAAAGACTTCAGCCTGCCTGTAAAGAAAATGCACAAACACATCCATAGTGTCAGATACTCAGTTTCCAGTTGAATGTTGTTAATTAATAAGGTCTCAAATAAGGACCAGGCCTCTGTAGCACTGTGCACAACTAGATTTGTGTTTAGCAGCAAATGTGTCTCTTACTGCTAAGAGTTGGGCCCACAGATAGAGATGAGATACTATGCACTAACTTGTATTTTTTTTTCTGCCTGTTTGTGCACTGAAGATAAAGGTATTTGATACAATTTCAGGCAAACATGAGACCATGTGAATAAGGCCAATAGTAGTTCTTATCCCTCAAAATTTTAGTGCTTGCATGCTTAAATTGCTGTATAATTTTCCATGGCTTGTTAAAAACAGTAATTTCCATCATTACACTATGGCATTGACTGCACAGTCCTTGCTCCATTTCAATAAGGAGCAGATTTTTCAGCTATAAAATACATTTAAGATGTCTGAACATGAGCAAAACTACAAGGTGCTGCTAATGCCCAGTGCGCACGTGGGGCAGGGGGCACATGCAAGCATCCTGAAATCAGTGCGACTGAGCCCGCATAGATGCAGAAGAATCACAGCCTCAGAGCCTGACAAAGTCTCATTTTTAGAGATTCAGCCCAAGAGTATACAAACATGTTACATGACAGCAGGGAATATGCAATGACATACTCAATCACTAAGTGCCTCAGGCACTAAGTGCTGGACCATTGCTCCTCTAAAGTAATTATTAAACATATTAAAATTAACTATATGAAAAATGAGAGCTTGGTTAGTGAGGAAACAGCCCTGAGCTCAGCTGAGACTGCTGGAGATGATATTTCTCACAGGTGATATCAACAATACACATCAACCCAGTAGTTATCATGGATCTGCTGCCCAAGCACCAGCAGCCACAGGCGAGGGGTCACGGTGTCTCTGACAACTCTAAACTGGGAACCACTTTAGAGACGACCTTTGCCTGTGCTGAGGGTCAAGTACCTTTCATTAGATATTTTAATCTCTGAGAAGAGTTAACTTGGTGGAAAAAGTCTTTCTATTTGCTAACTGCAACGGTGAGAGAAGCTGCCAGCACTGACTGTTCAAAGCAGTGGAGCTACTTCTGGCTGATGATGTTACCCCAAATTCTACAGTCTCTAACAACAAATGTTCCTGCCCATTTCAGGAGGACTAGCTGTGGAAGTAAACCTACTCCAGGAGGAGGCAATCCCAGGAGATAGGTCAACACTGCCTGAAGTTCAGCAGCCTTCTGACTGCTCACCTGAAACCAAGCCAACTCGGTTTCGTATTCCCAGCAGGCAATATTGTGAAGTGAGCTAATACTGCCCCAAAATCCAAAGTATTTCCCACAAGGCCGAGCATTGTCTAAGCATGGGGGGAAGGAATTGTTTGTACCTTGGCAATCACAAATCTGAAGTGTAATTAAAATGCCAATTCAGAGCTCCTTGAAACTTGGAAAGCATAAATTTAGTTGCAAAGGCTCAGTTACTGGAAGACTGAGTGCATGAAGCTTTTTAGCTGCAAACTAAAACAAACATTTCATGGCTCTTCTTGAACTGTTTAAACAGTTATCATTTAATTGTAGAGTATTCCTTCTAGTGGGTACACCACACTCTTCCTTGCCTCTGTAAATATCTATCATCTCCACACAAGCACAACCTCACAGTTGAAGGGTTCAGGAAGAGGGGAAGAATCAGAGAAGCCGAAAATGAAAAATACAATAAAAGGGACCAGCTCCATTGCAGGCCTGCAACCACTGAAAAACTGGAATTAATTTAGCATGCTGCAAGTTGCCACTGAGCAGAGAAAAGCAGTGAAACGAAACGGTGGTGGCTTGTTGTATGACAACACTGCTCTGCAATTTTTGGACAAGATGCCCTGCTTCCAACAGTTACCAGAATTACTGCTGAATCTGAATTACTGGCAGCATCTTACATGTCACTCAGTTTACGAGTGAAAGAAAAAAAAGAAAAAGTTATCTGCTTTGCCTTGTACCTGATGAAGTGGCAGATTATGGTTGAGATATTGTTGGTTTATGTCATATTAAAGGCAATGAAAAAGTAGAAGGAAATAATGTTTTTTCTCTCTCAGATATTTCTCTGATTACTTTTATATCTAAGTTTCCTTTTCGGATTATTGACACCTTCAGGGCACTTCCCTCCTCCTCCTCATGCTTATCCTCACTCTGTTTCTCACTCACTGCACAGGACCCTCCTGCGTTGGAACCAGCCACCCAGCTCCTTCACTGTGGGTGGAAGGCTCCAGCTCTGCTGCTGCTGCACCTCCAACAGCTGGAAATAACCACCGCCAACAACGACTGTCTAAAAATGAAACCTGTGCCCAGTAATGAAGTCTAAAATTTATCAAAGTTCCACATATAAAAACATAACAGCAAAAGTCTTCTCATCAGCACTGGGACCTTAGCCATTTGAAATTAAACATCATTAGATATTAAGCCTAGCCTCTACTGGGTAAAGATTTCATTTCAACATATTTACGAAAACTCATGCATATTCCAACTCTCAAGCAAGTCAAGAAAAAAAAATATCAAAAATTCCTTATATGTTTGACAGAAAATTCACTATCACAAACAGGATTCATTTCATTGCTTTCACCAGGTTTTCACTCTGGTCCCAGAGTCTAAAGCAGACAGCCCTGTAAAATCAAACTCAACCAGTGTAAACTTGTACTTACTCTTCTTCTGCAAAAAGCTGTCCAGAGATGAGGTCTGTATTGCCAGGCGCGTAGTTCCACACTGTCTCTGTAATTCCGATGTAGTACTCCCTCTTCACCACCTCAGCCTGGCAACAGCAAGAAGCCAGCAAGCAGCTTAGGAAAAACAGCTTCATTTTGCATTCACGAACCTTGCAGAAAACGTGAAATACAACCCCAGGAGGGGCACAAGCAATTTCCCTTTATATGTTCTGTCTCTCCCACCACCCACCCTTCCTCACCTCCCCCCTCCTGGCTCCTGTTTGCTTTGGTGAACACAATAAAATGTTGCACAATGTCCCTGTGTGTCAAGAGTAAACAAAAGATTCTGGTCAGTTCAGCTAATCTTCAAAGAAATTTTTTCAATTTCTGCCAACCTTCTATCACGCAGATTACCATTCAGACCGTTAGCGGATTACAATTTTTATAGCTGAATTGAAAGTATTGGAGATTTAAATGGATTTAGAGACTGAAACTTAATTGCATTCTTCACTATGTTTGTCACTCTCACTATAGCTGCTGAGAATACTATTTCTGTGAAGCATGGCACAAGAACACAACTTTTTAAGTGCCCTGTGAAAAGCTGCAAATGACATGTGCTCTCTCTGGTGTTGCTGTGATGACACAGCCACGGGCGAGGCAGGTCCTGGGTGCTGACTCTGACCTTACCCTTGCTCACCCCAACACTACAGATTGCTGCCCCTCACCCAGAGGTGGCCACCCTGGTGTGACACAAAGGGGTAAGGCAGGGCTCTGGTGTCAGAGCATTGTAGGGTTTGGGTGGAGAGGGCAGCAGGAGGTGTTCCTGCTCATGGCAGGGGGGTTGGAACTAGATGATCCTTAAGGTCCCTTCCAGCCCACTCCATTCCATGAGTCTATGTTAAGCCCTGCTAACCCACCACAGCTCCCAAGGCAATGTAATTTTAGCACAAAATGTAGCATATATATAGCTAGAGATTAAAAGGACCGCTGTTCACAGGTGCAGGGGGAAGATGTTTGCATCTCATGTCCAGGTGGTTACAGTATTGCCCAAATGGAAACGAGCCTCAGAAATTCCACAAAATTAACTCCCTGTGTTATCTTCCTCCTAGTGTACCACCAGACAGGCTAAGTCACATTCTTCAGTGATTAAAAGCACAATAGATGCGTAAAGCACAAGATAATCTTAACTGTTACCATTATCTAAAGGTACTACCCAGTGCAGAAGGCAACAATTTCACCATATTCAAGTTCTGTAAACATTATGTATCTGCTATTTTCAGTCACATTGAAAAATCAGAACAAGATTGGACCTTAAACACAGGATGTTTAAGAAGCACCTAACTAAAGTCTGCAAGTGCATTTTTTTCAAGTATACATCTGTTACATCATGATTGTGTCTGAAGCTTTAGAAATACAAAGCCACTTGCAAATTGTAAAGACTTATTAAAATATATATATATACCTTCAGTTACTCAAGAATTCTTAAAAAAAAATTCTTCTGCACTCTGAGAACTGACACAGTCATATTTACTGTAAATTACATTTTTCATTATATGGCAACTTAAAAATATCTGTAATAATCACAATTTTCTTTGAAGCTATCTTCTGAATGGTAAGAACAATTGTGATTAATTTGGATAAGTTTTCCTTGACTAAAGGTTTCCTTTTATGACATACAGATATAAACCTCATTTACCACGATTGTAGTATACGGACAAATCACCAATTTTTAATCATTATTCATAAAAAAAATTTCAGGCACTGTCAGAATACCCAACTTCATAATCTCAGTTTTTGGAACCTTCTACACATCTGTATTAAATAACTGTGGCCAAAGCCAAGTTTTCGAAATCTAACCAAACCTATGATGAAATTCTGGAGTTTCCCAGGTTGGTGTCACATGCTCGAAGTGATTTCTGTAGGGATTCTTCCTTTTTTCCTTGCCGTGGATGAAGGTCAGTATCTCAGTCGAAAGATCATCTTGTACACATTGCATATGGCCCATCTGTAAACTAACTGAGGAAGAAATAAGAATATGTTTATCTCCTCTTGTACTACTTAAATTCAAAGTCATTCCTTAATACTCAGCTAACAGAATTGTTCATGTATATTGTGAGCTATTTGATCTATTTTCATTCAAACTTCCATCAGAATGAGGAAGTAAAAAAAAAAACCCACATAGGCAGTAGCCTTGAAACCTCCACAGTTATTTCAGGGTAAAAATGAAAATTTCTTTGCCTTTAGTCCCTTTACTCCCCTAAATTACTTGATTTGCAAAGGATGTTGCTTTTATTCAAAGATAAAACAACAACTTCTGACAGGCAAGAATTTTCCATTGCAGCTTTTAATTGTGCCTCACCCTAACTTTAGGATATTCATGCACCTGGGCACACTCCTATATTATCTTTCGCTTAAGCACCTCAAATAACTGACAGAGGTGACTCAGTTCCCCAAGCCTGCATATTATCTTCAGAGAGTGTTTGAAGATCAGAAACCTCTCTTCTCTAGCAGACAGGGCCCAAAAGGACTAAGCAGCTATCTTAATCGGTTAAACTATGAGTCTGGTGACATGAATATTCTCTCATTTTTTTAAAGCACAATACCTCACTTCTCATACTAAAGATACTGTAATGCTATGACTGTTCTGAAAGTCCTCAAAATTGCATAGAAAATATGAAGCTGATCTTTTGCCTGAAAAACTTTCCTTGAGGGAAAAAAAAGAAACAACCCAAAGAAAGAAAGAAACAAAAAATGGAATATTCTGACCAAAAAAGTCTCAACAAAAGCTTCCAGTGAGACTGAATTGAAACTCCACAATTTCATAATTCCCTAATCTCAATGATATGCTAATAGGTTGCTGCCCATGCTGCTGCTCTGACCCCCTGCAAACCTTTGCAGGTAAATAACCTTACAAGTTCTGGGGAGCTTCATTAGTCCTCTGCCACCCTAATTTTGTTTCAATGTGGAAAAAAACCTCCATCCAACAGGTGAAGAATTAGCAAATCAGGCAATCATACTTCGGTAAGACTCACTTTTACCTACATGAGGAATAATATGCCCCAAAATGCAAAGGTGGTTGGGACTACACAGTATTTTACTACAAACCTCTTCCCACAATTATTTGGGGTCAAAATTGAGTCTCTACAGCTATTTCCAGGTGCAGAATTTTAAGGGAATGACATTCCTGTTCCAGACACAGCGTCATCATGCTCTGACAAAATGCATTGGCTGTGAGGAACAAATAATCTTGGAATTCCAGGTTTCAGCATTAACTCCTTACTTACAGAAATTTATAAACAACTCAGACCTGCAGCTTTCTTCCAGGTGTGTCTGGGGTATTTTATGTGTGGATTTCAGCAGGGAACACATGCACTTGGGGTCTTCAGAATACTTACCATCAATTTCAAATTAACAAACCGTCCACTTAAAAGCTGAGCCATCAAGTCATGGTTGAGTCTGGCTGTCACAATGGAGATACCAATATTTCTTTATTACTTCTTGCAACTTAATAGAAACTAAACAATAAAAACTTTAGATGCATTCTTCAGCTCCTATAAGAAGGATTCAGTTTTTTAAAACAATCCGATAAAGGAGTATCAAGGCAAAATCTCAATATTGTCTTGAAACAGAATTAATGGCTTATGTGCTCTATTTTTTCTAAATATTTTACCCATAACTGCCACTTGTTGCATGGTTTGCAGTTCTAACTGTTTAATTTTAGATGTTGATAGAACTGAATCCCACTAGTTCTGAGGTAACAGGGATACAGGCATTGCTGCAAGTCTGACAGACATACTTCATGTTCCTCTGGGTGTTCATTTTCTCAAAACAAGTGGTGAATACAGCCAAATGTTGCCCATGCAGCTGCACGAGCCATATGCCCACTTTATTGTAAGTGCCTGAATTTCCACTGGGAATTACATGAAAACACTTAGAGGAATTAAAAATATATTTATTTGCAATTTTAAAGATATTATTCTTTTTTGTCTGGTTATTATCATCAAGAATGCTAGCCTTTCATTGCAGTAAGGTCAAGAAGAGTATTAATAAGCTACCACTGAGTGCTAACAAGGTTGCCTCATATATTCCCTCAAGTCACATAATACTTGATCAAAAAACCCAAAGAAATATAAGTGCACCTATTAAAATGTACTACTTCGCACCACTGACTTCAGAGCTGAGTATCTAACCTTTCAACCAGGCCTGGATGCCTTTCTAAATCAGCTTTTTTCCCCATAATTGCTTTGCGCAGTTAAGAACTTCCAAGACAGACTGAGCAGGACAGGTTGCTGCCTTTTGTGAACATCACAGTTTGCCTGTAACTAAAATTTATTCATCTAGAAATCATGGCTTCATCCAGTGAACTAATTCTCAAGGGAACAACCCCTCCTGACATAGTGGGCTGTGAATGGGGCCCTTTGAATCCTCCCAGCAAATATTCCTATGTTCTAAACAAAGAGGAGAGTATAAAAGCAGTTCTAAAGCAGTTTTACAGCAGTTTATTCAAACAAAAGTGATTTCAATACAAAAAGCAGTTCCATGGTATTTAAACTTCCCTATTGTCAGAACAAGCTGGAGCTTAAAAAAATGAAGAGTCAATGTCAGGGACAACCAGACAGGTTTGAAAGCAACTAGAAAAATGTAGATGTTTGAGTAACTCCATCCAAGAGAAAGAGGCTTGAGAGACTAAGATTTAAGACAAGGGTTCCATCTGTCTTTGCAGCACCCAAACACACCATCGTAAGTGTTGGAGAAGCCATTTCGTTCTTTTTCTGGGGGGTGGTGGAGAAGCAGTGAAGATTTCCTTTGCCATTTGCAGAGAATCCTGGCCTGCAAATAAAAAAGGAAGGAATTGCCCTCTTTTTTTCAGCTGAAGTTAATATGCAAGTTGTTTGACTGTTTGACATTCGCATTTGATCTAAACCTGACACACAGGCAGGGCTGTAGAGGCAACGCTGCTCTGCGCCTGGGGAAAAGCAAGCAGCATGGCTTTGGACTGCACTGGAGGCTTGGCTGGGCTGATGAGGCTCTTTCACTGGGAAGGGGAATGAGTTGCAAGAAATTGCCTCAGGCCTTGACCTTGTTGTAGGTTGCTGTAACAAATACATTCCTACAAGAAGTGCTCTCCTGCCTGGTTGCCCAAGGGCACCTGCAGCTCCTCTGCCCTGGGTGACCAGCACACCTCAGGAAGCTTCATGCTGCCGAGACACCACCATCCTACCTGCTCTGCTTCCTGGCGTCTCCAACCTACACGACAGAACCAACCCTACTCTCTGTGTATGCAGGTGTACATATATATACATGTGTGTGTGTGTGTGTGTGTACATATGTGCATGCATGCTTTTGGGGGCTTCAGCTTTTCCTAATTAGAAATCTTTCTCCAAGCTGCTGTCATCACCGAGCTTGTTGGCCACATAACCCTGAGAGCTCCTTGACCCCACTGCAGGTGGACAAGGAGGGATAAGCATGTTTAATTTCACCCTACCTCCCCAGCTGGGGGAACTGAATGCCATACTGAATGCCTCCACTCCATACCCAGCTACAGGTTAGCAGCTCTGGGGTTCCAACCAACTCTTCTGCCCAAAGCAGAGCCCTCTCAGTTATTGTTCCAACAATCTACTGAAAAAGGTGTAAAAGCTGATGCCTAGATCATGACTGCTACATATTACCTCCTGTGTCTTCTGTTTGCTGTGAAATCTACGCATTGATAAGAATGACTAAATTGAATGCTAAAAGAAAGGTGCTCTGAAACCTCTGCCGGTACAGGAATAATGAAATTCCTGGCCACAGTTTTTTCTTCTCAGCCCTAGCCTTAAAGGTCAGTGAGCAGTCACCAATCCCTCTATACCACAAGAAATTAGCAGATGAATCAAACAATAGATTTATCAGTACGTATCTTCTGGTAATAAGAATGCAGTAGCATAGACAATGCATGAACCAAAAGGGTAGGTCCTCAGCTGAGAGAAGTTGCAGAAGCTAAACCAACTTGGCAACGCTGAAGAAATTACCTCATCTATTTTGCTACTTGAACAAAACCAGAATAGGTCCCACAGAGTGTCCGTTTCAACTCAGCAGCCACTTTGAGAAAACAGATGATCAACTGCAGTCCACTAAGAGCTATCAGAACAGATAGTAAAATGACGTTCCACTCCACCACGTTGGCCGGTTCGGTGCACTGAGACCAAGAAGAGTAATCTGTGAGGTACCTATCAGAGAAATAATGTGAAGTAGATTAAAAGTGACAGGTGCAATTCAGCTTCAATACACATTATTTTACTTATTATACATAGAAAAAAACATATTGGGCTCTATATGCTTTGGGTTTAGGAGCCAGACTCTAGTCTTTCATTACACCAGCATAAGTCCTGCATAGATCTGTCAAATTCAGCTGAGTGAAAAGACTTATTTTCCTCAAATACACATGCTTCATTAGTTTCCCTGTTAGACACCTAAGTGTTAGAAGAAACCACTGGTTTGTTTTTTTTTTTTTAAATGGCAGAAGCCAAGTTTAAAAAGGGGATTTTCCTTTTGTTGATTAAATTTCAGCAGTAGGTTAAGTCCAGCTGATATCAGTTCCATGCAGAGAAAAGGGATATTCCAAAGCCATCACCCTAACCAAGGCATGCAGCCTAAATGGCAGAGATGAGGTGTCACCATGTGCAGTTCCCAGTTGTTCCAGAGTCATTCTTTGCATCCTTGAGGATCATAATGTGTACAACTGACATGCCTGTTTAACCGTGAGACATGCTATAGCCTGGAGGTTAGCTGCAAGAACCTTTGTTAGACTCACTTTGTCAGTGTCAGTTGCTTTTTTCCTAAACATTCATAACTGAAATGTTTTGAGCCAAATGTGGAGTGTATTATGCTGCAGCTGGTCCTTCACGTTGAACTCAAACTCTGGTTTCTGTACTCCCAAATGGGATGGCAATGCTGCTGACATGTAGCAGAGATTGCAGGATGCACTTCAGTGTCTTAAAATAAAACTGTGTTAAATCAGAAAAGGCCATAGCTTCCGAACTATTCCTGTTGAATGCTCAAGGAACTTGCTGGTGATCCTCTGAGAAATGTAAACCTCAGTGTATTCAAATGCAGCTGGAAGAGCTTGGCACGATCTGATTTTAAATACTCAAGTCTTATAAAACCTTAATCTTTCAAAGGGAGAATGTGAAATCATGCAAAAGCAGCCTCAGGTTACAGATCTGAATCAAATCTTTCATGCTTCTAGGGAGGCTGGAACATGAACGACACTGTCTGCCTTGCTTAGGTGTTTTATGAGATACAGCAGCTGCATGAAAAAGTTACCAATGGTCAAACCACAGGATTCATTGAGCTTTGGGAGCTGTTAAATAAAAACCTGCTGAGTTATTAAACATAAAAACACCATCTATAATCTTTGAACCAAAAGCTTGAAGAATTCAAGAGAATATTTTGAGAAAGTATCCATCTACACTCACTCTAATCTTAGAATCTTTACTACACATATCATTGTGATCACCACCAAATCAAGGACACTGAGCTAGGTGGGCCTCCAGTTCTGATCAATACAAAGATTCTTACATTTAATCTTTCCTTACAAGGAGACAAATGCCTTTCTTTGAGGATTCTGATGTTAATTAAGTAGTTGAAAAACCTTATTATAGGTTTTTCAGTATAGGCCTTGTGTTTAGGACTTATTGTGTGTAAAACTGACAGACTTTGTCTGACCATTGTTTTGATGAACAGTTTATTCCAGAACAGTTACACTGGTGTTTCTTACCCTCCAGCAGTGTCTTTGAAGATATAATCCCATCCACCTGAGGAATTGCAGAAGGGGCCTTGGATCAACCCCAAGGTAAAAATGATGAAACTGTATCCAGAGAAAGCAACTCCAAGCAGGGCTAGCACAATTGAAATGAAACTCTGAAGTAAAAAAGAGAAAAATATTATTGTGTGAGGACAGCATCCACAACAGTCACTCTGCCTGCCAAGCTACTTCCTTGGGATTGAATTTCCCATTTGGTTGTCCCAAACTTCAATATTCAGAGAGAAAAATACCAGGTAAAGAATACTAAACATACACATCTAAAATAAAGATTAAGACAGAATTTCACAACTCTCAGTTAAATATTGTTTGGACATATTTTTTTTTAAAAACGTGTGTTTTTGCAAAATGGTTTCCCAAAATGTTAGAGGAACACAACCATGCATTAAACATGTTTGCATTCCAAATAGTGTATATTGAGTCGTTACTGGCAAAAATAATGTCCAAATAATAAAAGCAAGGGGATGAAGCTATTTAGCTGTGGCACTTCATTGAAACTCTCAAGCCTTCTATGATTATTTTATTTTACAAGGACTTTTTAAAATGGTTCTCCCATCCTGCTCATGCATCAGAAGGAAGGAGCTACACTTTCTGTGACTCTCAACCCAGCCTGGAACCCTTCTCTGGGAAGGGAGGCGGAAACAGCAGCAGAGAGGGGAAGGATGTGGTGGAGAGACGGGAGCAGGAAGGCAGGCAGAACAAACACTAACAAGATGCACAAAAATAAAAGACAGACTCACCCTGTAGGTTTTGTTGCAGCTCTCACTCTGACAGCACCGGTAGAACATGCTGCCTTCCAGCACTATTAGAATTACTGCCAACAGAAGGATCTATAAGGAAATATTACAGGGTCAGTGAAATGACTGCAGATATTTAAGTCAAAGTCTCCTTTGCTATGGGAGGGAGGGATTGCATCTGTAATACTCTGTGGAGAGTTTAAAGCTGCTCAGCAGGAAAGCACAATTTCTCAGGGCACACCACAGAACTGGATTTATTAGGCTGTCACTGTCCTTGTTTCTTGTACATGGAAGAGTACAGCGTCTCCTATCACAGCCATGCGTTACTGGCATGGGCACAGCTGTACCAGGGATGCTGAAAGAATAAAACCAAGCCCACAAGTACATGAACCAATACCAGTGACAGATAAGGTGTTCTATGGATTTAACCCCATCTGTTTAACACCTTCTTGCTGACCGAGTTACACGGATTGGGTTATCACCTTCCTTACCAACACAGTTATGCTAGAAAAAGTCAGTAGTACAAGCTTTTCATTAAATTTTGGGCTTTCATTTGTTTTCTGCGTCAAGTATCCATACTGCTATTCTCAGACTACTGGGTTATTAAAACCTGATGCTTGAATCATTTCAATAAGTAAGATTTGGACTCCAGAATCACAAGCTGTCTCTCGGGGATGTACTGGTTTGAAAAGGGAAGTATGAAAAGGAAACGCTTCTGAAGCACAGCACTGTCCTCTCACATGCTGCTGCCCTGTTTGTAACAGGATAATATATACGTGGTTTTAGTAAATTGACAACAATCCTAAGGCTAAAAATACTTCAAAATATGAATGTCTCTGTTGCATTTAACTTTTATTGAATTTTCAACTATGCTTTTCTGTTCAAATTCTCTACCCGATAGTTTTTTCCTCTGCTAGAAGAGACAAGGGTTTGGGTTTTTTTCTGTTTTATGAAGAATATCTGACTTCAAAAGAATGTCTCATTTTTTAATAACTCTCCCTGTTCAGCACCTTCATAAAAGCACATTATTTACGCAGATGACACCTTTTTAAATGCTGATAGCATGCATGCATGCACTTTTATTACAAAACTGCTTTTTGTCCCTGAGGCTGCTGTTCTTCATGAACATAGTGACAGCCTGAGGAGTGGGCAACTCTGTGTTTGTTTATTACTGCAGATGCCCATCTTACAAATGCAGTGGAGAAATTCCTACGATGTCAATCACAGTGAGACAGTCTTCTGTACTCAGCCTAACAACAGTGGCACTTGGTGCACTGTGAACTGTATCCAGTCCTCCCAATTTTGGGCTGCATACAGCCCTTAAAAACATCTGAACAGTTACGGGAAGCTTTTTCAGGTTTTGTTTCGTTTTCTTTTGGTAAAAGAGCTCTAATGCAACCTTCATAGAGGATTAAATCAACATAGTGCCTGCCCCCACAATAGAAGCATAAATTACACATAAACAGAAAGACAGAAAAAACCCAAAACCTAAACAATCAAACCTGCAAAATCACTTACATGAAATTAAATAGTATACATAACACGTCATTCAGTATATTAACTTTTTTTTTCAGTTTGATTGAGTTTTTTGGCCTGCAGTGGTTTTGCCAAAGCAATCCATATTCTCTTTGAAAGCACAATTACATAGCCTGCACCATAGCCCAGTATTATTGGCAGTAGAATGCAGTTTGTTAAAAAGCCGTAGAATGAACACTTACCATCACACCTGAGAAACAGATCCCTTCAAAGTACCAGACGTAGTTGGGAAGCTGGTAACTGGCAGCATATGAAGCCTTCCCATTAGGGAAGTATAATAGGACGTTAACAACAATACTCCAAAGTGCCAGAGGTATCAGCAGACAGCTCAAACAGCTTCCACATGTCTCTAAAGCCATCTCTCCAGAAGTTTAGAAGTTTTGCTCTTCTAAGCTGATAAAAGATTATAAGGGTTAAAATATGAGAAGTGTTTTGACCTCCTCAGTTTGGTTCAGTCATTTCATGTTCACAGGAACTGGGTGATTGGGGTATAATTCCAGAGACGGAGAAGTGCTTAACACTTAGCAGAACAATAGATGAATATTGCTGTCTAAACTCATTATCCTCTCTAAGCATATGTCTTTAAGCAGTAGTTTCCCTTCTAAAAGATCCTCCTTTGTGATCTTCCAAATGAAATATGTCTAGAAGTTGGACTCAGGAAGGAACTTCAACAATCTCATTTCCTAGTGACTGCCTAGAAACGTGCTCCTCCCAAAAACACCATTACAGTGCAGATGTGCTGTGACATGAGGCAGGTTATTCAGCCTTACAGCAGCTCAAAATTGTTTCTACCTTACATGGCGAAGGGGGCTGTCAAACGATAAGTATGTCCAGTTATCTGTTGCCTCACGCTACAGATAACTGATGCCAGAACTTGGCAGATAGAACCCTAAGGGTGATCCAACACTTGCTGCTAACGTGGGGCAACCTCGCAAAAACACCAAGCTGAGTCTCAGCCACTTTGCAGACAGTACAGAAGCCCAAATAGCACTGGTTAGAAACTGCTGTGCAGACTAACTCTCACACTTTAATAAATTACTCTTTTCTGCAGCATTATGCTGCTGACCTGCCTCATTAATTAAATCCTGCTATTTCTCCAGTTGTTCTGCCCTGTGCTTACAGCTGAGTAGGCACAGCTACGGATCTGACCTAAGTACACGTGACTTCTTCCACAGGACAAAAGGTCTGGCTGTTTTTTGAAATGTCTGTTTTGCACTGTGCAAAGCCAAAGCCAGACAGTTTCCCCAGTTTCATGTGTCATCATTCCCTAATCCCTAAGCCTCTAAACACCCACTCCAGTAACACAGAGCCAGAGCTGTTTGGACGCTCACAGCACGACCCAAGCCTTCTTCCCATACCCCCGTGACTCATCAGAAAAGTAACTCAAGAATGAGCTTAGGGTTTACTCAACAGGAAAGTTGTAGTCAGAGAACAAAAAAAAATTAGGGCTTCACCAAAAGCAAGAAAGCTGATTTTAGAAGCAATGATGTCATGGCATATTTTCCTTCTGTTTCCTGATGAGCTGTTTTGGGCTCTGCACACACGAGGCTTCTCTCATGATCTCATAAAAACTGTTCGAGCTGCACATTGTAAGTAATTCCTTTCTATTGCTTCAAATGAGATCACCCCTACTCTGCTGTGACTTTCCCGTTTCCCTCTTCCCTTCTTTTTCTAAGAGGTTTCACTTTGAAGTCCTCAGACTTTACACCAAGGATCTTCCCATATTTCTTATTTTATTCCTAACTAGTATGGACACTTTTTTCAGGCCTCCTTCTAATCAAAATTAGCAGCAAACCTCCCTTTGCAGGCTGACAGGCACAGACAGAGCCCACATCATCAACACCGTGCCTTAGAGAAAAAACAGCTGAATTAAAAGCAGGCGCAACACACCCCCAAGATTGATTTTTCCATTGCAGAGCTCAGAAATCATGTAATAGGCTGCAATATTTCCTTTTCTAAAAGCAAAGGCCAAAATTACTAGGCAGCAGCTTAGTTTATAATCAGATTTGCTCCTACACCCCATAGTAATCTGTTCTGATTAGAAGAAACTTACTTGAAAAATGACACCTGAAGCAGCGTTTATTCCGCAGTACAGCGGTCTGCATCAGGACTTATTTTGTATTTAAATCAAACTCTGCAAATACCAAATCAAGGTGTGCTTCTTGCTGGCACACTACACCGCTAGACAAGGAAGCAACCATTTTATACTACGTATTAAGCAAGCCTGGCAACCAGTTTCTCAAATATCTTACCAAGTGTTGCAAGAACTGCTTTCCTGTTGCTGCCAATATCCACGAGTTGACGCCAAGCCCGTTACCGAAAAGCCATGTTTACTCTGGATGAGTGACTTCTCAGCTAACTGGAAGAAATTTAACCTAAAGCAACCATTTCTCCATGATGTGATTGATCCAGTTCCCAAAACACTGTTGTTTTGCATCAGGCAACAAAGGGATTCAACTGGCCTTTTTTTTAAATGACAGCATAAGCAGTGAGTAGCAATGCTGTGGATGTGGATGTGAGGTACTGTTAAAACTCTAAACTCTAGCCTAATCGTTCTGTCTATTGGTATTTCTAAAATTGTTTTAGTCCTTTAATTAGTTGTATCAGAAAGACAAGTAACAATTACAAAAGCAAGGAAAAAAAAAAAAAAAAAAAATTCTGTAAGTTGCATGGGAATTCTGTCCTGTTCCATCAGGATCCTCTTTTCTTCCTCTCACTATACACTTAATTTAAACTTGCATAAACTTTTTTCAAACACTGCTTCTTCACATACAAAGGCACCATGTGGCACTGCAGCAAGGGATTTGGTGTGCGTATCGGCATGGGCACGTGCATATTTTCCTCCTTCCCATAACAGGGCAAGACAGAGATAAGCACAAGCAGAAACAGTATTAAAGACTGCCCTTAACTACTTCTATGTATTTCTATATGAATAAGCAGCATTGCAAGAAACAGATATCCTGAGATTCTAAGCACAAACTTTTCCCATCTGTGAGTTCTTTTGTGGCTGTGGATGTCTGTGTACAATTTTGTTTCCACTGTTAATTTCTTTTTTTTCCCCAAATATGTATTTGTACCAGGCAGACTTGGCTGAGGACAGTCTGAGATACCCCTCAAGTTTCTGGCTACTTTTAAAGACCACCCTCCTAGTTACAAATAATACCAAGTATATACTGACACCCACGGGAAATTCTTTCTCTACCATAAACACAAACTTGCCTGTTTTCCAAGAGAACTTTAACTGACAGATTCCAAAACTAGGCAATAATGGTAATCAGCCTCATTTCTTTGAAATAAATGGCATGCCACATTTTGTTTTTCACTTGAAAAATGCCATTGCCAGTAGCATACTGGCCTTGCCAGCAATGCTGTTGGCAGCATATCATTCAGATCTGCCTTACCTTGATATAATAAAACATTTGCTGCAATATACTACAAGCCACACTTCAGAGGTTCTTGCACAATTTCTTAAAATAGTGTCTCCAGGCTGCTTACTGGTGAAGTCAAATATTTCAGCTTATCTATCACTGCTGATCTGAATTTGCACTATATTTTCTGAACACTGGTGTGCCTCGGGGTCTGTTGAGTGAGGTAAAAAACAGAATCCAGTCTCAGGTTTTGTTTTGTCTCTAAACTCTGCCAGGTAACCCTCCTTCAGAGGGCAGCAGAAGGGACAGAGCTGAGCCTCAGTGGAGCAGCAGCCTCCCTCCAGCCCCGGGAGTGGGCAGCAGCAATGAACTGCTTGTCCAGAGCCAGGGCTTGGACTCCACATACAGACCTGTATCTGTCACAAAGTTGTCCTTGAACTGTCCTCGTTAGTGCACAGGTGCCTGGCTCTGCTAAATGTTCTAAACCAAATAGTGAAGCAGTTCCCACTCTGATAGAGCCTGCTGGGGAGGAAAAGTAGGTTATAACCTGACTACTTCATGTTCATATCCTCATACCACTGCAGTCCTTGACTCTGTGACCAGGAAACAGCATTTCAGTACGGGCAGGGAAGGAATCACTGACACCTGCTGGGTATTTTGAATACAAATCTTTATTTGTGAAATACAGAAGTTCAGAAAAATCCTGAAAAGATGAAGTGCATCTATCTGCCTTCAATCATCCACATTTTACTGCTGCTTTGATTTTTGGATTTATTTTTTTTTCTCCAGCTGATTATTCATTTATATCCAGACCAGACTAGATTGGCTTTGTGTTCATTCCAACATCAGAATGAAAGTACAACTTTATTGGGATAGCAGCTTAAATTACAGAGCCGTTGTGTCAGTACCGGGGCAGGGGGAACAACAAACATCTTTAATGAAGTGTTCAGGCAGTTACCTGTGCTAAGATGAGATGGACCAAAGGAATTCAGGGTACGTGTTGCCTTTAGATACAGGCAGGTTAGTGGAAAACCTGCATGTGACCCCAACAACAAAGGCTGGTCCCAAGTCAGTCAAGTTGATGGCAACAGCACAGTTTGACAACAACCGATGTGCATTTTAGTATGCATGGAATATAAAAAACAAAAACAAAAAAACCCAAACAACAACCAAAAAAAAACAAACCAACAAACCAAACCAAAACCAAACCATGGAATACTCAATAACGCAATACACCACACGTGCACCAGTGTCAATGCATTGTCAGGTTTCTAGCAAGCATATGTCTGTGGGGGGAACAAACAGAAAGAAACAGATATTAAGGGTAAGAACGTTAACATTATATCTAACTATAAGATCTAAACAACCTGAGCACATTCAGAAAACTGTAGCATGGCTTTTCTGTAGTGCTGTTACACCACAGTCGACAGGAGTGAGAAGACACTAGCAGCTCTGAAAGAGCCCCGGTGTTCAACTATGGCAATTAAAATTGTGAACCACATTCTTAGCCATAATGTGTGTGTGCAATAAACCTCTCTGACTCATACCTTAACACATTGCAATTCTAACCCGACCACTATGATATTGATTTTAACAACATGCTAAGGAAATTTGGAGAAAATTCCCCTTCCACACTTAAAAAAAATCCCATCTTCAAAAAGCCTTTCAGATCCATCTGCAGTTTCAGTTAGTTATATACAATTTAATGCCTTCTTTTGTCCTATTTTTACTAAGCAAGGCCAGGATGCTGCAGCTTTCAGCACGTTCTCAGTAGTCTATCAGCTGCTATGAGCAAAATTCAAGGCTGAAGCAATATAGTTAAAACAAACAGCACGAGAACTGCACCACACTTTGCAACAGTGGCTTAGGCCATGGCAATGACCACCACCACCAGTAGATCTGTATTTCTGTTGTTTCACCCATGTAGTGCTAATGACCACATGTGCCATAGAGGGGGAAAAAAGTCTTCCAGCTCCCGTACAGACTAAGTTCACTGTGACAGCTAAGGAATCAGCTCAAAGTACACGGTCAAATACTATACAAAAAAGCTGAACACAATAGGGCTATAAAAAAATTTGTACATTGAATCATTGCTTAGTTATACCTAAAAATTAGCTGCTAAGACGCCGCAGTAGCATCAGTAACAATAGTGTTTCATGTTCATCTGAAAATCATGGTTATAAGAGCAAATACTTTACCTCTTCATGACTGTGGCACAACCCACAGAGTCCTCCAAGAATGCCATTGATGATCTGTATGAAGCACAGAATAAACTCTATTGCTCCCACAACAAGGAGGATGGAAAAGAGGGTGACGTTCCACTGCACGATGTTGTAAGGTTCTTGACACATAGACCACTTGTCATACTCAAACAAGTACCTGTACACAGCAATTAAAAGCATATGAATATTGTGACAGTGGGATGCTTACCATACACCAGAAACAGATTATGTCTAGTCTGTAACAGCATGGAGGATAATCACCCTCCGGGAAAAGAAAATGCAGTGGTTTATTCCATGCAAAGTTTGCTCTGTTTAAGAATGTATTGAACTATTAACCACATATTTTTGTTAAGGCTTAATTCTATCTAGACATATTATTTTTATTTTATTTTTTTATTAAATATCTAAACTATAAAACCACAGATGTTTTCAGGACTTCTGTAAAGGTTGCAGTTACTGATCTGAAGCAAACGGTTCACTGCCTCTCTTGTGCTGCTCTACTGGGCCCCTCACATGCCTGCTCTGGAAGAGCCAAGCACAGAAGTGTAGAGGGGTACTGCAGTATTCCAGCTGCTACTCCTCACTCACATCTTCAGAATATCAGCACTCACAAGCCTTCAGCAAGGACTGAACACAGTCCTTCTATATTCAGCTATGGTTGGAGTAGGGGAGATGGAAGGAATTCCACCCCTCTCGGGGGGGATATAGCAGAAATACAAAATTCAAACTCTGCTGCAAAGGAGCTTTATGTAGCCTCTCAGTCCTCGAGCTGTCTCTAGTCTGGCATCTGGCATCAGCCGTAAAATGTTACTAGAAGTAGCCTCGAGGTTGCCAGCCATACAGACACTAAAAGTATGTCATGATACAATCCAAATCCTCTTCCAGCCTGCAGAACTTGTGGGGATTAATGCGGAATAGCAGACAACTCAGCTACATAGGCTTGGTTTGCTGGAGAAGCCTAATTAGGGATGATTAAGAGATTCTGGCCCTCCCCACCCTGCATTGTACAAAGATTCTTATAAAACTTTTCTAGTTTCAATTAGAAAGGTTCCGTGCCACTGTTACTAATGAAGGTATTATGCTGGTTTACACTGACACGAAGTGACTCCGGAAGCAATCCTCACAAAACACATTCTTACACAAATTTCATAACAACCACTTGTAAATCACTCAAAGTCCTAAAACTTTATGTTTTGTGTTAGAGAGGTTCATGGACAGGAACAGTATGTGGTATGTAGATATTATTATCTATATATATGTTCATATCACTTTTTGTAGAACAGAGGATTTATATTACTTTGATTTTAAACTATAGCAGCATGGGTAACTGATGACATCTGTTCAGTTCTTAATGAGTTATGAACATAAATTTATGAATGGATCTTGGTGTCTGGTTAGTGAATATTGCTGAAAGGTACTGGAAAAAAGATCATGTGTACACGGGGGAAGTTATAATGTCCTTATGAGCAGACAAACTTACCCTCCAGATTGGAAAGGATAGACCCAGTTTCTTCCTAGGCGAGTCAAACAATAAGGTCCATGAGACAAGGCAAGTGCTGAGACGATTATGCAGTATCCAGAGCCAAGCAGCCCAATAAAGGCTGCCAGAACTGAGGACAGCATCTGCGCAAGAAAGAGAGACACAAACTTTCAAGACAACCATCACCTTGCCTTTGGGATTATCTGGGGCTGAATCATGAAGACTCACTCACCGAACAGCTTTTCCCACAGCTCCCACGGCCAAAGCACCCACAGCAGTCATCGTTGTGAAGCCCAATGAATACTGCAGCTGGAACGAGTACCTAGGCACAGAGCAAAGAAAACACAGGGCTCTGTTTTGTTGCACAGACAGCACAGGTAAGAGACAGTCCTCACATTGCATTCTTTTATATCACTTCTTGGTAGGGGAGTGGGAGTCAGCCTGTAGAGATTATTCAGTTTTACTCCTATTTAGCACGGTAGGCACCTTGCTACTGATACCAGTAGCACCAACACCAGGACGGGTATATTTCTGTTTCTGCTTTGTGTATACACAGCACTTAAGTGAATAAAGCGCCTGTCAGTAAAGAGCCTGCTCTGGTATTACTGCAATTTAAAGCACTCCAACTTTAAGAGGTTGTGTTCACATTAAAGGCTGTATCCTGCAAATAAAATGCCTTGCAAAAATACATAAATAATGCAGTCACTTTTTTTGCCAAATGAGGACTACAAGATAAGTCTCTCATAGTTATTTTGTTAAGAAAACAATTACTATCAAGATATTAGTCACTGGAGAACAGTCATCACTGCCTGTGTGAAATCAGTCTGACTAGAGGAGAAAGCCCAGGAATATTTTGCCCAATTCAGGCAATCATCTCATTACAGACAACTAGCTTTCTCTAGGTTTTAACAAAGAGTTTCCTGTGATAGAAATGCAAAATAACAAAGCAGAAGTTATCTGTAAGAAACATAAATCATCCATACTCCAGAGCTTTTAGCATAAAATCAAGAAGGAGCAGAGTTGCTTAAACAGAGCATCCTCCCCACCAGCACTAACAGGACTTAACAGATTGTACTTATAAAGACTCTACAGTCAGGAGTATGTTGGAAAACTATGAAGAAAGAACAAAGTGTTACTGCAAAGATTTACTCCACAAGACACTAAAATAAAAACTAATCAGTTGAACCAGTCACATACTTGTCAGCCCTAACACAAATCCATTGCTGAGCCCCAGTGCTGCAGGTTCAGAAGAGGCTGTACAAGTGTGTTCCAGGAGCAGTTCCATCAGTTTCACTTGTATTACCCTGTTAAGCCCAGTCTTCGCAAATCCCAGTCTGGGTTCCAACAGAGTTGTGACACAGTTGTAAGCTCCTCTCACAAGATGGAGCACCTCATCATGCAATCCTTTTCAACCTGTGATTGGAGATACCTTGAGATCTGTAGCCTATTTCTAAGAGGACTTTTAAAAGTGAATGAAAAAGCCTGGAGTCAGGGAACTTAAATATGCTACAATGTGGTCTACAAAATTTAAAAGGTAGAAAATAATAGCTTCAGATTACCAATGAACACAATTCTTTATCCTTTGCTGTTACTCGAATGCAAAGCTTTGAAAATTGCCACTCAGTTCCCCTGAATAAAGAGCTAAGGCAGAAAAACAACTGTCAACATCTCAGATAATAGGAATTAAGGAATTGTAACTAAATGCTAGTTATCCAGGGACACTTAAAAGTGGAACAGCTCAATAATACAACAAAAATGTAACAATAATATAAATGGTTTGACCCTTAATGCAAACCGTGCCCTGCTGAGAGGCTTGGTTCCAGTTTTGCATTTGGATTCTGTGACCTAGACCCTCCCAGACCAACAACTGAACTGGGACCTAACAGTCTTATGATTTTCTCCACTCTAAAGTGATATAATGCTGTAGATAAGATAGCCAATAGTAAATAATAACACTTATGGGCTAATACAGCTAATTTGTTTTGATTAAACTCCAGAGGTTCCTGCTCGCAAGGTATTCGATCAATAAATTAATGTAACTTGCAAAGAAACAGTAATACCAAGTAGCTACGCAATAAACTTGAAAGAAATCACTAGCTCATTACTTACCAGCAAGCCTCCACCTACAATGCCATGAAGGCACTCCACGTATTTGCCGAGATGATGCTCTGAAGCAAATCTTGTTTCGCCATTGGGAAAATAAAGTAAAATGTTGGCCACGATGCTGATCAAGGCAAGGATGAGCAACTTATAGCCAATACATCTAGCACGCCTTGCAAAACACATGTCCTCAGCTTTACAAATCCTTCTTTCACTAGTTCAATCCAACCTCTCTCATACCTGTCCACACTTAAAAGAAGATCAGCCTTTATTCTTACCTCCTTAAATACTCAGGGTTACCTAGCTACCTGGATGACGTTTACACCTCTTCATAACTACTGTTCCCAATTGCAGAGTGAGGGAACAGGGATGGCAGAATGCCACCACCCTTTCTAAATGTAATAATTGCTGTCAAATCCAATGCAATCAAGGAAATACTGAATACTCGGTAATTTTGCTGTAATATATGATGCTTGGAATGATGACCTGTGAACAGGATTAGACACAAACAACAGGCTCAAACCACAACACAAGTTCTGGTAGGAACTGAAGGAAAAAAGTTTTGGTTTGGTTGTTAGGAGCAGCTTTGACTTTTAGGTTTATAGACTGATTCAGAACAACCTGAAGCCAGGGAAAGACTCAGGTGCCTTCAGCAGTACTGAGTCAGAGTTTGGGTTATAAATACAATAAGGTCTAGAGCAGTGAGGAGTATGTAGAGCAACCTCTTGTTTTGCTATTCTGTTGATGGAATAAGAGTGAGGTTGGAAAACAAATAAAATGGAGAGGTTCTAAGGAGTGTTCTTGTTCTTGCCAAATTCAGGCAAGCTGAATTTAGATTAACAGCCATTTTTTAAAGCTGACCCAAACAAACACTGGTGAAAAATGCTGCTTCAAACAGAGGATTATAAAATAGGAACACAAACAAAAGAAAAAATTGCAGTCAGAGTTGTATTAATATATCAAGAGTTTCCAAACTGTGTAACATGTACCAGTCATATTAATTTACATAGTAAATACACATACAAAGTGACCTGGAAAAATTAAGATCTAGCTTTCTCTCATGCAAATTTTGCTAAAATAGCCAAAAAGCTTCCTTCTTCACATAGACACAACTCAACACAGAGGCACGAGCTGTCATGCCCACTACTGTCACATGATGAAGACAACTAGGAAAAGCACAGGCCCAGACTAGTTTTGGGAGGTGCTACTGCTACCATCATTGTAACACAATGTAATTCCCATTGGAAAAACAACAGCTGGACAAACCAAGTTTGGGAATGTACAGGATGTTAGAAGACCACAGTGAGACTTTTCCAGTTATTTAGGGGGGAAAAGTACTTATTTGGGGCTTTTTTTTTTTCGTTTGGGGGGGTATGTGCATTTGTGGGTTTGTTTGGTTGTTTTTTTTGTTTTTTTTTTCCTGGGCTGGTTGGTTGGTTTCCTTTTTTTTTTTTTTTTAAAAGCCAAATAACACTGTAAACAGAAGTACAAATCAAGTCTATGGTAAGTGATGTGAGCAACACATAAGCTGAGAGAGATATCAAAAAGAAAGGGGGGTGGAGATGGGGTTGGAAAGAGAGCAGTCCTGTGCAGATGCAGCTTTGTGATGTAACTTCTCCGGGTATTGTGGCTCTTGACCTTGGAGACTTCCTTCATTATGAGAAATATCCTCCAATTGTAGAAACATAGGGTGACCATTATTGTGCACTTCACCTCTGATGACTAAACCAAGCATAAACATCATCTTGCAAGTTTCCTCTGCAGAAAGAGACAGCTGCTCAACTGAAAACTCCCTTCATTGTGTTATGCTAAAAAAACCAAACCACTCCCCCTGCAAAACACCACACAACACACTCCTCCACCACCACCAACCCTGACACTATATATATCGCCACTGGAAAGTGGATTTAAAATCTATTCTATTTATAGCCTGTATAATTGTTTTCTAAACACTTGATTTGAAATAAAATTTCACATAATCAAGAACTGTATTTAAAATCAAGTCTGTACATTATCAAGCATGCAGGGCATTGCATGGACATTGCAGTCTGCAGTTACCACCAAAGAACAACCCCAAAGGGCACCACAGTGGTTCAGACCATTTTCTCATATAATCATACAGGCTACAAAACTCCTAAGCTTGTTTCTTTCTGATGTCTGTTTCAGAAATCCTAATTTTACTGCTTGGCAAAGCAAGGAGTGGAACGCATCATGAGCATGTGGAGTTTGAAATTATGAAAGTAACCAAGTATGAGCTTCTCATCAACCTAAGGAACAGCAGGATCCAAACTGAAATGCGGGACATGTTGCAGCACCATGAGATGGCAAAGTGTGCACTAGTATAAGCAAAACCAGAATTGGGGTTTGAGTCTTTTACACAAGAACCACAGAATTTTCATTCAAAGAGCTGAGAAAATTGCTTACTCACAGGTGCTTTCCCACAGCCTACAGGAAACTCCACATTTTCTCTCTCCCAGACTGTTCCTGTAGCTCTGATGCCTGTCCTGGACAAAGAACACATACTATATGGCAATCAATCACCCAGTGTTACTAATGACAATAAAAGTCTATTTCTAGGTGAAAGCCTGACTTTAGACTGTAGGCCTAGTCCTCAGCTCTGGCAGAGAAGCACCAGCTGCAGTGTGGTACAGGTAAGACAAGACCATCAGTGCAGCAATTTTGATAGCACACTCTAAGGTCCAGCAGGTAGCACCATTGTGAAAGACTTTCATATCCTCTCCTGGCAGAAGGGTGCTGGTTTGTAAACAATTACAGCAACTGGCTTGTATCCCCACATCATCAATTCTGCAGGATAAAGTTTGCCAGCAGAACAGTGCTACATGGAGCAGGACATTGACCTTTCATACCAGAGAAGTGGCTAAAGTTAGGTGCTTTGTCCAATTTCTGAGGTACCCAATACCAAATCCAATTTCACACAGGGTCCAAGGCTCCACCAGCCCCTCTATAAAACAAACCCCCCACCTCAATAGTCATTGTTGCTTTGGCTCTTCTATGAAAGCCTGCTTCTTTCATAAAATGAAGATGTTAGACTAGCATTTCCTCATGCCAAGAAGTGGGCACTTCTCCTACAAAGGCAAATAACACCACCTACCACCACAACCAGCACCTCCGCCCTAAGCCAGATTCCCAAAGTGATTCATCATAATCAACAGAAGAAACTGATTGCAACAGCAAAGAAAAGTGCCATACAAAAGAGATCTTTGGACTCCACCAATACATTTTAATGCCCACATTAATCCTGGAAACACCCATATCCCTCTACTAAAGAGGAAATAAAGGGGGTTGGGAGGGAAGGCTACCTGCAAAATAAACACAGAAATGGTGAGGCAGACCCAGACCAATCGTGTCAGAGTCCCCATGCTGTCAAGAGCAGCATCACGCAGAAAAGGCTCAGTTTCCCTTTCTGAACACGCTACCATATTTGAACTTGTTGCACATGCATGCTGTAAGGCTCCTGTGCTCTTGAGGATGCCACAGAACCCTACTTCCTTAGCTCCTTGGACAGAGTCAGAAGGCCAGAACCATCTGATTGCTATTCCCTTCATGGAAATGAGATTGTTTTTATAGTTGAGCTATCCCAAACCCCCAGTATTAATCTTGCTAATCCTACCTAAACCGAACATTGCTCCTTTTTTTTTCCTTTTTTTTTTTTCCTATTTTAGTGCCTAAAGAGGTTCTCATTCCTTATAGCCAGACAAAGGAGAAAATATTTGCAATAAACACCTCTGCTTATCTTTGCTCAGAAACCACTGGTGGCATGGTGGCAATATCCTGATTTAAATTAAAGGGGTCAGAAAGATGGAAAGATGAGGCTTTACTGAAAAGCATCATGTCTTTCTTCCCAGTAATTTCTTCTACCACTCCAAAAAGCCACTCCTACTGCTTTACGCTGCCTTACAGACACCTCTAGACATGGTTTGCTAAAAGACACAATAGTGATCAAGAGACACAGCTGAAACAGGCACATGACAAACGTCTTCCAATTACCTTGAAAACAATCTAAAGGGGAAAAAAAAAGCCTTGAAGCAAAGAAAATTTTTTTTTACATTATTAAAAAGGGTCAGATGTGAGTCAAGGGGGCTTTACTAATGTCATTGCCATTTGGACACCCAGCACTACAACCCCTACCAGAGAGTTTCTCATTCTAACTATTCTTGCAAAACTCCTGGTCCCACCTGCCACCAGCAAAAGGTTAATGGGAGGGAAGTAACTCTTGTGGCATCACTGGCAGGGTGTGGTAACAGCGTGACATCTGTAGATGACACACAGTCTGGGAAAGAATAGGATGGGCTGTACAGGTGCATTTGGAAAGTCTGGGCAATACAATGCTCGTGTATTCAGGGTATGAACTCATGCTTGTATTCCCTTTTAAGCTGCTCTCATTTGTTCTTCTCTCATCTATTAGCAGGTTACTGCTCATGGAAGCAAATAATAGGTCAGACAACTGCTGGGAGTGTGCGATGAATGTGCAGTCACCTGTCAGCTGAAGGGACGCCTCTCCGCCAGCTGTTCAGACAGAGCTTCCAGTTACCTTAGGAACATCCATGACTTCCCTTCAGTCAAATGGACCAACACCTGTCCATGACACCATCCATTTCTCAATGTCCAACTGTTGAGACACTGCTCAGAGCTCATGTTTTCCAGCCATCGTCCACAAAAACATTACGCTGTAGCTGCAATAGTCCTCAGGCACATCATCTCACAAAGCAAAATCCACCTCGACAGTCACAAGAGGAAACTACTTTCTTGAAGTCCTTAGTGCCTATGGTCTCCTGGTCACAGCCAGAAGAAAGTTTCCACATTACTTTTTTTAATTACATGGCAAGCCCTCGGATGGAGCAATGAGCTACTTCTGAGGAGCAGCAACCACCTGTTGCCATGAGACAGGTCATCGAACAAGAAATCAATCACTCCTCACACAGCTCTAAGACACATGCATAGGCACACTTGCTATCTCTGCCAGCACTTTAAGACAGAAAACTGATCTGAACCTTAGAAAAAGTCAGCTTGAAGCAAGTGGTCACACTTTTATACAACAACACATGTTGACACATATACAGAAGATTTAATTTATTAGTAATAGTGCTGACCTAAGGAGGAGTCAGCTGTGATGCAACAAAAGTAGTTTTGACGCTTAACCAACCAGCTTGGAGATTCAAAAGCTTAGAGTCAGGGCAGAGCTGCCACTAAATGAGTGCACAGAAATTCCTCTCTCTAAAGAAGAGCCCATAAACCTTACTTAAGAAAACTATTATTGACCCTAGACTGGCAGCACTACTGTAAGGTCATTCCACAATCAAATAAACCACTTCAAAAAACTGTTTTCTGGTGACATATAAAAACCATGATGTAGCTTGTGTTCATTACTTCTTGCAACAGTGTTATTATGATAAAAGTAGGACATAAGACAAATTCTATTTCTGCCACAGCCTGTGTGGCAGAAACCCTGGCCATGCAAAACAACCAACAAAAGCTTGTTTCCTGGACTGTAGTATTTACACGCAGGTTTGTGTTCTGTACTTCTAGCCCATCCCTAAGATTGTGACATTATTGCAAAAGTTAAACAAGCATGAAGCATTGCCATCACTGTACTATAAGCCTACTCTATTCTATACTCTGTGTGTGTCATGACTGTAGGAATCAACATACGTTTCTCTGTGTAGCACAGCACGATGAACAGACTGTCTTCAGGCTTGAAGTGTGCCACTTCTGTGACTCCCTTCCTCTACAGCATTTCACTGGACATCTGGTTTGTGTGTAAAATAGCCAATTCTGACACTGCAGAGAACATGGAACAAAACAATATCATGATTATTTCTTTGGTTCCTGTGGTGCAGAAGGCTAAAAAAAGGAAATAAAAAAGAAAAGCAACTAATTTCATCGCCCATTTTGTTTCATGAGCGTATGCTTCATGCACTGTTCATGCAGTCTTGTCTCTCGAATTAGACATTAGTAAATTCATGCCAGTTAAAAACTTCTAAAATTATTCTTGATCAATAGTCCCACAACTACTGCTTGGCTCAGAACAGTTTATATATTGATTCCATAGCAGTAAAACACAAAATCTAGTGTTTAAAATTAACATCTATCGTGTTGTTGTGACTGATATTGCCATCTGCTCTATCTGCTTGCAAATCTCTCAGCATCAGTATAAACTGGGTCACACACATCGCAATC
Organism: Thinocorus orbignyianus; assembly: GCA_013400375.1. Taxonomy (NCBI): domain Eukaryota; kingdom Metazoa; phylum Chordata; class Aves; order Ciconiiformes; family Thinocoridae; genus Thinocorus; species Thinocorus orbignyianus. Next base: position 123,742 of record VXBW01006747.1, read on the forward strand.
AGAACCGCAAAACAGACACAACCGAAAGACTCTTGTAAAACAGATTTCCTAAACTGCACTCCCATGCTGCTATCAACCTTTGCTACCATCATTTAAACTGGACCTCTGAAGTTCCTTTATCAGTATGTACTCAGTGCACTGAACTTTTGCTACCAGCTGGTCTTCAAACCACCTGTCAGTATTCTAGTCAGCTATTTCATGGTTATGTTCCTCCACTGACCACATTAAGACCTCAAAAATGTTATACAAACAAAACACACATTTTTAGAAGCAGAATGTTAATTGAGAAAAGAATAATTAAAAGCTACAGTTAAAGAATAAATTAGCCTGCAGAAGATCCCTTTTAATCTGAGTAACATTTAATGGAGGAAAGCAGAAGAAAACAACATTTAACACTGATTTTAATCAATTCTTAGTCTTTTTTTAAGGAAGCATACTGGGACTGTACAACTGAGGCTGCAATCTGTGTAGATATACAAAATACCTGGCTGTGATGTGGTGCCTGTATGACATACAGAACTTTCCCATGGCTGCTTCTTTCGCAAAGTCCTTCTCAACTCAGATATGTGGTGTCATTCTAATGAACTGCAGTGTGGTTTGTAGGGTGGAAAAAGACTAAATTCCTGAACTAGGAGTTTTATATTCCTTTGAACTATAACAGCTAAAAGTATTGATGTCACCAGTGCACCTCAATGTAGGAGTGAACGCTGCGGAAGTACATGTGTTCACTCCAGAGTACTATTCCAGTGCACCACCATCTCCGCAGGGGTCAGATCCCACCCACAGGACTTTCTGCGAGTCCTTGGAAAACAAAGATTTCCACCAGCTCCCTCTAGCGATAACCAGGCTGTGAACGGGCAGGCTCTGCCGCACTGGCTCCGGTGACCTCTGGCTCTCACAACTTCTACAACAGCTTATGAAATACTATCTTCAAGCAGACACCATCTGCCTTCTGCATAAGATGACAATGCTCAGGAACAGCAGCTACTGATGTCCCAGGAGTCAGGCAGAACTAACACTTCAATAATAGGAACTGAACTGAGGGATCACCCAGAGTCACATCCTGATGGCCTCAGTAGCACTGGGTTTGGTTCAGACACCAGTTCCAAAAGAGTTCTTCCAGGAAGAGCACTACTATATGGTAAGTTAAAACAGGAAGTAAAGCAACTTCCTACTTTTACAGATCTTCACAGCAGACAAGTAGTCCCACTCTTTGCTCTCCACAAGCACAAAGGAAACAATAACAAATACTGGAATTTTCTTCTAACAGACAAAAGCAAGGACCAAAGACTTAACTCCAACAAAAACCCAATCATAGTCCTTCCCTTGCTTCTGATTTAAGTCAGGTGACACATTCCTCCAAAAAGGGAGGCACTGTCTTTGAGGAAACTGCAGCCAGGTCAACAGTACTGGAGAGAAGATGGCTCTGGGGTGACCTTTCAGTCCCTGAAGGGAGCCTACATGGAAGACAGAGAGGGACTCTATCAGGGAGTGGAATGATAGGATGAGGGGCAACAATTTTACTAAACAAGGGGAGATTTAGATTAGATATCAGGAAGAAATTCTTGACTTCTCTGGTTGTCCAGAGAAGCTATTGCTGCTCCATCCCTGGAGTTGTTAAAGGCCAGGCTAGACAGGGCTTTTAGCAATCTGGTCTAGTGGGACGTGTCCCTGCCCACGTGTCCATGGCAGGAGGATTGGAAATAGATGGTCTTTGAGGTCCCTTCAAACCCAAAACATTGTAGGAGTCTCTGATTCAATAGCACTTGCCTGTCAGGCAAAACACCTTGGGGGTTTTTTGTGTTACTCTCCAATGCCCAAAATTTTGATCAATTACATTCTGCCTGAAGCAGAAGTCATAGGGCTTACTAATTGAGCACTACTCAGGGACGTACAAAAGGCTGAAGTAAAATTAAAACGTGTCCTGTGGAACTATTACAATTACAAAGCCATTACATAGGCCGCCATATGCAGCCTGAATGAGTTGCTGATTAATCCAGCCCATGATTAACGTGCAATGAATATAAAGATTATCACAACAGGAATGAGCTTCCATACCACTTCATAGGAGATTTATTTTATTTCAGATTGTGCTAAGCAAGCAAAATACTCATTCATCCACATGCCCGAGAACAGCAGGCAAGTACCACAGAACACCCCCACTTCTCTGTTACGTATAGGTGATGCTGAGAACCGCTGGTTACATGGTCCACAGTCACTTCTGCTACTGTCTGTGCTACACTTGGAAACTCCTGGCCTATCTGTTTACTTTTCAAGCATTAAAGTAAGATTATACCTCTCTTGGAAGTGTTCAAGCAAAGCCAGGCTGCAGCTAAGGCTTGATGAGGATCCATGCCAAACTCCAACATATTTAGTAGCACCTTTCAAAAGAGCTCTACAATGGGGTAGAGCGTATACAATGCAACAATTCTCACAAAACATTTTCTGACACTTCATAGAAAGACTGCCGTTTTGCACATAAGCTGCCTTTGTGGAAGTTATTTTAAATTCAGCTTTGGAGGCCTGGGTTTTATTTTTCTTGTAGAAGTTTAATGCAGACATCCGATTAGCAGCAGGGTCAAGGGCTGGAAACAGACTGATGAAGCAGAAATTGGCTTGAGTGTCCCATATTGTCCTATTGAAAACATCTCTAGACTCTGCAGGAAAAGCACATGCTCATGTATGACACAGCAAGACCTGTAGAAGAAAAAGGATGTTCCTGCAGCCCTTAAAGAGCATCACAAAGGGAAGGAAACAGGAAGAGGATTACTGTAGTGAACAAAACAGATGTACAAAATGCAGACTAAGCTTTACCCTGCTCTTCACCAGATCTGCTTTGGCTACTTATTTTTTCAAAAGTGATCAACAGCAACAGGCATACTAAATTAAAGAAGATATGAAATATCTAAGGAAAGCACAAGAACAGTGACAGAAGTGGTTATAGACTCCATCTGGCAGTCTGAGGAAGGAACACAGCTCTTCAGACAGCTCCAGTTCATCATTCTCTCGCAACACATTCCACATTGGTAACCAAACAGAATAAAAGTATGCACAGATCACTGGAGAGGACTTTCCTCCTCAGATTTCCCTTTGTGAGGGCACAGCTCTTAGAGCTCTGGATGTTAAATCTATTTTCACAAGTATTTCGCAACTTTTTTGTAGCATTTGTCAATTAGGAGATTGAGAGGCTCTTTTTTAATACCAGAAAATAAGCAAATACACCCTCAAACACAGGTCAGTGGACTGAGTGATAATACACAAAGATCAAGGAAGAAAGGTTTGGTGTGACTGTGGCTTTCTACATCCTGCTTGAAGAGCTGAAGCACTTGCCAGAGCAAAGAGCCACAAAGCCTTCCATCTGCCAATACACCACCAAAAAGCAAGTGTTACCTGCACCATCCTTGTGGCTGCATGGCTTTTCCCATCACTCTGAAGGAAGACGGGAGCTCCTCACTGTCTGCACTGTTGCAAGGGTGGGACTGATAGTGCCACGTGGATGTTTCCCTGGTGCGAGGCATCTTCAGTAGCTCCTAGAGGAAGAGGTTACCTCCCCGTTCTGAAAAAGCGTAAACATAATATACCTTATATAAGCAAACTTATATGATGAGACTGGTTATATTTGAAAAGGTTGTTGAAAGAACAACCAACTTACAGTGATGGTGCACAGCATCCAGCAAGGCTGACTAAAGAGCTCACCAGTGACTGTAACATCAGAGGTTGTAGATACCCTGGCTGTACTGCGAAGTGAGCAGGATTGGTGGCAGCAGTCGGCAAAACAGTCACTGGAGGATTCTTGGCATAACACACACCAATTGTTAAAAGGGGACTATCAAGGCAGAGATGTCCATGACTGGCTGTGGCCACTTCTATCTCTGAAGGAGCCCATTTTCAGCTGCATGTCTCTGTCAGAAGGAAAAAGAAATCCCAGCAAATAAAGTCATGCTCACAGCATTTGTCAAGTTAGATTATTTCCTGCAAAGCAACATGCCAAGTAAACACCTAGATAAAATACAGATGTAGCCAGCATAAAGAAATTGATGCTAAAACATCTAAACTTTACATCATATGCTGTCACTGTTGGCCTTATTAAGAGTAACATGCGCTTTCAACTGAAAATGGAAGGGGAAAACAGTGAAAAGCAATGGTCACACCGAGGGATTTCTGCAGGAGGTTTATGTTGCTGTTTTAACACCTGTGACATGTTTGGGAGTGGTTAGCCTGTCTGCTCTGCACAACGAGCATCAGGAACACACCAGCCCTCCTGTATATCTGCATGCTGCTGATTTAAGCCTGCTACTGGCAGCCAACTGTGGCACTACTGAAATGCGTATTCGGAGTTTATTTCTCCCAGCTGCTGCTCGACCTCAGATATACAGATAGATATACGTCAGTGAGCGTGACAACAGCTGCCCGCACACGAGGCAGCCGACCCGTGCAGAGGAAGCGCTGTGCACACTGGAGTCTGCAGACCTTAACTGCAGTGCAGCAGTCAGGACTCCTCTTAATTTTTTTTTGATCTGGTTAGGAAGCTAAATTCTAGCAATCCAATAAACATAGAAGAATTCTTTACAGTTGTTACTTTCAGTCTCCCAATTTGGATAGCTCTGCCTCTCCCTTCTACATGTCACAGGCTACCAATATAAACACACGCATAGAATCTAATCTGGCTTGCAAGCTGCTAAATGAACTGCCTCATGTTCTCCTCATTTTATAACAAAACATGACTTTCAGATGTGTATCACCTGTAAATTCTTTGGTTGAGTCACAAGTTAAATTTTCCGTAGAGGATCAAAAGCTGATACTGTCTGTTCCTTCTCAAAATTACACAATGTGTTACAGATGACATAATGCTATAATGAAGTATCCTGCAACTGGATAGCAGGCATACATGCAAACATCCTTGTGGATTGCTCTCCTGTATGCTTTCTCATACGTAACATTAGCTGCATTATATCTGTCAAGCTGTGAAGGCAATTTCAGCAATTTAAAAAACTCCAAATACTTAGTACTACTTATACTATTTAGCTCTCCTTGTAGAGTTAAAAAAAATTGCAAGCCTGCTTCAAACAGCATTAAGTCTCCCAAAGATGATGTGCTTATTTGTGGTTAGTAAGTGTCAGAGCTTACATATTACATACACATTTTTGTTTAAAGTGTGCACAAATTCTTTGGAAAGTAAGAACCACTGTACGACCTACAAGATATGATGGCTTTTGCAAGTATTAATAGGAATTAACTAGCTAACAGACAAATATAGAGAAGTATGTATTGCTGTTTTCCTTCTGGCAGGAAGTAATTCTCTTTACAAAAAAGACACCGTTTCTTCATAGCACAAGGCCAATAATGAGGTTAAAATTACACTGATGCAAACAAATGTGCCTAAACAGTACATTGCTAAGTAACATACACAAATAGATACCATCAAATTTTATCATTAGTAATTCAGTCTTGATATTTCAGGATTCTGAATGAATAAGTTTTGCTAAGGCATAATTTGGATTCCCCCTTTCCCCCCCCCAAATACAAAGTTTCAGAACTTGCTGTCTCTGCAAAACCTGTATATTGCTATTGGTTTGTAACAATGATTAAATTTCTGCTGCATTTAATATTTAAGTGTAGTAGTTTATGCTGCATTATATATTTAAAAATAAACCCAATTGGAATATATCTTTGATGAAAAGAGAATCATACAACCTGCCATGCTTCAGGCCACCCCTTTGGATGTGTAAAAAAGGGGAGCAAACAAAGAAAGAAGAGGGGAGGAAATAAATATATAGCAACACAATTATTCCCAAAAAATGAGCACAGAAACTGAGTGAGGACAAGATTTTCTCCATTGCGAAAAATAAATAACAGAGCAAATCTGATTCCCATGTGGTTGCTTAACTGTTGCAAAGACTATAAAACAGTGATCTAAGAAATATAGGACATTTCTACTTTTCTCTCAAAATAAAACGAAGATCTAGAATTTACAAGCAAATCTTGCTAAGACTTCAAAGAACTTCCTTAGCATTGTAATTTATGTTTGCAAAGAGCACAGAAAAGTTATCAGCATTGGTTACACGTGAGCTCTACACATAAGGGTTACAGGGTACACCGTTGTCAGGGCAATAGAACCTTGCACTGCTAAAGGAGTCGGTTTTGAGGTCATGGAAGACATTTCTATCTTTCCTTGCCTTAAAGAAGAAAGGCTCAACTATGGCCACAGCACCCCACCCCACATGTAACTTCACCAACATTGTGTTTGCACAGTTCTACACAGACACTGACCTGCTGGGGCTAGTGAAGGTGCAACAGTCTCACCTCCTGGACGCAACCACCACACACATCCATAAGTCCCCCCCTGCAATCTTCTATCTGCTATGCAGAACCAGAACACAGGTAGGAGGGGCTGGATCTCCACCTTCCTGCTTCACAAAGAAGGCTTTGTGTGAAACAAAAATTAGTTCCTTTAGTCAGAGCTTAAAAAGAACAGGAAATAGGTATTTTTTTTAAAAATCTGAAAGTTAACTATCTTATCCTGCAAGAATAGTACAGGTGTGACTCTGACCACCTTCTCAAAGAGTCTTCACACATACTAGAATGTGGTATACCGGGAAATATTTTCTCACTGATAGCATAAATCCTCAGTCTTCTGGAACTAGTCCTGTGCCAAACCCATCCATTTGCACTTGGCGGAAAAGCAGACATTGCCTTGAGGATCCACCACAGTGAAGTAAACTGTCTCAGTTCTAAGAGCAAGATGTTTTCAGAACTGGCTTCTTAGTGCTTGAAATGCAGAAAAGAATCCAGATCAGCACACAAAAATTCTGGTTCAATTAAAAATAAACCACCATATATCTACAATATGTGATTCATCCTGTCTTTTGACCCATCCTACTGGACCCAGAGGATATGTTCATACAGGCAAACAATAAAAGTACAGTCCTAATCCATATTTGATTTGCTTTATTAAAGCTAAGGTCTGGATTAGTCTAGACTCCTTGCAGAACTGGAGAAAATTTAAGGAGAGTAACTCCAACATAGTAGTATAAACCATGAGCTGAAACAAATATAACACACTGGGTTTCAGACAGGCACTTTGAAATGACATACGTTATCATACGAAAGACAAAGTACTGTACGGTGCCAAAGTCCTCTTATAGCCACGTAATGCCTATATCAATAAGGCATTTCAACTTTATAACTAATATTTGGTTAAGCTCAAACACAATCCTACCAATAAACTAAAGTAAACACACCTATCTAAAGTACACAAAACCAGACTAACACAGCCTGGTACTTAAACATGTGTGAATTTCTACCTGTGCGTTAGTAATCACTGTGATCATAGGACTTCCTTCATTTTCCTTCACTAAGTCTGGCATCGTACAAAACATGAAGATGACTTTTAGCTACAAGATCTTGCTAAGTGTGGACTTTACTGAATTTGTCGAGACTGCAAACCCCATCAGCCTCCACTACTTCTTTTCTGCCTTTCAAACACACTAATGAAACAAAAATCATTACATGGCAAGAATAGTGCTGGAGGCCGGCTGGTGGGGAAGCACAGCCACATGGAGTGTGTTTGGAGAGCTTTACTGCCCTCTTCACCTGTTCCTGGGTTCACCTTCCACTTTCTGCTCCACACGTTGGTGTAGTTCCCACCACCCTGAACTCCTGGCTGGAGCTGAACATTTCCCACAGAAAGCAGCAGAGCTCTTAGAGCCACAGATCCTCTCCTCTCCTCTGCCTAAGGGAGTGAAGCTGCTGAGACTGCATTCACTTTTTATATTTTTAAAAAGTTTTACACCATCATGACAATATAAAAAAATTTCATGACAACAAATTGTATCTTTTCTGTACTGTTCTGTGAAAGATCAGTTCATTCACTGCCCCTCAGTGACAGAAACCAGCTGTCAAGAGGCACAGACGCCTACAGATAAAGATTCAACAACTCTAGGGTGTGCCGTAGTGTCTGTATGATTCTCTGATCACTAAGTTTTAAAATTTGAGTCAGATTTTTCCTCATACTTTTCTCTTCCCTAACTGTCCAAGCAAAATTTTTTAGTAGTGTTCTTAGGCAAAAAAATACCATGTAGTAATTATGGAATAATTTTTGAAATACAACATCTTAAAGTATTTTGCTAAAATTCAGTTAAGACATTAACGTGCCTCTTACATTTCTATACTTTCTAGTTTATTTAAAATCTCCAGACTCATTGTTTCTAATATACTTTTACTGCAATTTATCAATTGTTATTTGTTCTTTTTCTACTGCCTTTCATTGTTTACGTAGTACAGCTATATACACGGACTGCTGCTATAAAAACAATTTTTGAGCCAAATTATTTAGCAGAGACAGACATACTTCAAACTAAATAGTTCTGAAGGAGGTCTTATGACCATCATATGTACAGAAGCAGATAAAAATGTCCAGTAATGGAGTTCCTCCTCATACTGCAGAGTGTACTTGCATGCCTAATCCATAAATGCAAGGGAAGAGAAAATATTTTTTAAAGTTAATCACTTGAGAAAGCTCCTTAGTGTAGGATCTGGACAGGCTTTTTTCCCCAGGTACCAGAACTTTGTCAGGGTCAACACAGACTGAGAATGCATCAGTGAAGCTGCATTTCATGGCCTCAGCCAGCACACACAGAGACTCAGCTGTGTTATGACCTGGGTCTTAAAGCAGGAACAACAAAAGTATAAACGTATGAGATTTACCACAGGTTTTTAAGTGTCCAGCGTTACTGCATGAAGAGCACCATGTATCCAGACATTATTCACATAACTCACACGAGGTATTAATTTAATCATATTGTTCACAGCATTGCGTAGTAGTTAACTGTGAGGAATTCTGAAATGGTATAAAGTTGTTTGCAAAAATAGGTTAAATCACACTGAAGATTTTCCTTGACGTTTATATTGTAGTTTGCAAAACATGATATTTTCAACATAGAAATGAAAATAGTTTCATACTAACAACCTCTCTCGAATAAAGTCACATTGTACTTAGTAGTAGAAAACTATTCACTGTAGAGTTTACTTGAAGCCATGCTTTCTGACTGGGCTTCAATGAACTTGTACTGGAAATGCCTTAAAATTTTTACAGATTCATTCTTCTCTGTCTGAATCATACTTTCAGAGTTGGCCAAACCTGAAAAAATCCACATGCACCTCAAATCTTTTACTGGACATAAAAGCCATACCTTTACGCCAGAATTCTCAAAAATGTTAATGGGCAAAGCTGCGATTCCTTCTCCACTTGAAGGTGTTTCCCAAATGTTCCCGCACTAAAGGGAGAAAAAAAAAACAAACAAACAAAAAAACCCACCACAAAATAGCAAGATTTTTTCCCTGCTTTAAACAGCAATAAGAACATTATTAGAAATTTGTATTCAAATCAGCAGAGTGAAGGTATTTCTTCATAATACAAATACCCAAACTCCCAACCATTAGGTAGAGGCTTTCCCTGGTTCTCCAACTCAATCTTTTGGAATAAGATATAAAAGAAGATATAAGCATTACAAGGTAGCACACCGTTCTGCAGCACTAACCCAGTCCACTGTCTAACCTAGTGTAAGAAAGTGCTAATACTAACATTATTACTACAGGAGAGGAAATTTTGGACCTTCACACATAATAGATTCCAACTGCAGGTTAGTTACAGATATACGTTTTTCACAATGCACTTGAAAGTCACTAAATACTTGGTACATTCAGATCAGATTGGGGCCTTTGGTTTTCCTTAGTATTCCCAAGAGGTAAAAAAACCCCCTCAGAACCTGTCTGCAGCAGAAATGTGCCTGTCAATACCCTTTGTGAGAAGCACATAAAAATAGAGCCCCCTTGCACCTTCAGCACAGGATCTGTAAACTCCCTGTCAAAGAATAAACACCTAGACCGCAAGTCTGCTTGCTTGTGAGAGGGCGTCAGCCCTGCCAAATATGAAAGTACCTAAACCCGTCATTTGTCAGACAACTGCTGCCACAGTCCTGAGCCCCAGCCTGCAGCCTCGCGACTCTTGAGCCCTTTTGTTACTCAAGGTTGCACATAAAACCAGGCGGCAGCACTCCCAGCAAGCCCAGCCTGCTGATAAGGGGTGGCACATGGATTAAGAAAGGTGGTTTAAAGTCTCCTCAGGCTGAGGAAGGTCTACGGCTTTCCTCATGCTGGCAAGGCATTTTAATAACCTAGTGTTAAGAACTGGACACCCCAAGGACTACGGTTGTGCTCCAAAAGCAGTGATGTTTGTTCTGCTTTTAAACTCTGGCCTCTGCACACTGGTTTGCCACAACCTCCAAAATCCCCTCCTCCATTCTACAGGATCAAGGCCTGACTTGCTCCTCCACCTGGCCAACAACATATTCCAGCAGCAAGGTCTGCAGTCTGCTGCTGCTGTGAAATCTGCCCCAGTGGGAGGAATCCCCTCTTCCCCCACCACAAGGCTCCAGTGCAGGTGCCCCAACACCCGTCGGAAACAGTGGCAGCTCTGAGGCCCCTTTGCAGGTCTAGCCATAGACCAAGCCAAGATAGACAAAGCACTTCTCATTCCTCTTCCAGCACACATCCTCCTGGCAGGCCAGGCTCTGGCTCCGTACAACACATGTACAAACCTATCCAGTGTTTCAGATGCCATGCACCCATCTGCTGAGCATGAAAGCAAACATCTCCTTTACCAATGAGCTAACCCAAATTATCTTGCTAAGTCTACAAAGATCTTGTAAAGCTTTACGCCTGGTTCCAAAGCTGCTATGTACCTGGATGTTTTGGTTTCAGTATTACTCAGTCCGTGGATTTTCCTGCTTTGAAAATAGGAAGTTCATTAGCTCAACAGGTAGCCTATTAGTCCTGAGCGTCTGTCCTCTGTTGCTCAACGTGGACCCAACTCCCATCAATGTAATTAAAAAGTTTCCTCGAGTAAAGGTTACAGGCATGGGTGTGCACGTAACTGCATATTTCATAATAGTCTCTGTGAGACATACTGTGGACTTCTGCTTCTTTCTAAAAATATTTAATAGGGAATGGGTGTGCCACTTAATGAATGACTAATAACTTTTTCCTGCAAACCCTGGATTAGACAGAATGATTGCTCGTGGGAGCAAGAAGCATTATGGCATTACAGGATACCATGCCCAGCAGGTGGGTGTGCAGAGTGCGCTGACCCACCTGCAGAGACAACACAAGTAGGAACTTTTTCTATGGCAAGAATACAAACCTTCCCTTTTTTCCACACATTTTTCAACCCAACTACCATTTTTTAATATAGCCTCAGTATAAGAGAGAGCTACACGAGTTTTCAAGAGTATGAAGAATATTAGGAAATATAACTAGGCAAAGGTCAAATATCTAATCAGCAAAAAATTAAAAACGCAACTTTGCTTTCCTATGCATAGTACTTAGGAGGTATTCCTATATGCATGATCACGTTTACACCTTTTGAGCAGAAGCACTCCAACTGAAAAATAACTTAGGAGCTAACACTCTGTATCATATGCCTTAGGACATCATGTAGGACAAAACATACTGTTGTCTTATTTTTTGTTTGGTTGTTTTTCCCATTATTATGACTACATTGTAGCAATTGCTGTATGTATGACATAAATGCATGTTGTTGTATTTTTTTTTAAGTCTTTGTCTTAAATCTTCCGTATTCGTTACTTTTGAAAGACTAACAACAGTTCTCAAAACATTTGATTCTGTATCATTACAGATACCACCAAAGTGTACCACCACCAAGTAAGTATTTTTTCTAGGGTCCATCAGCAGCATTAGAGATCTCCTGCCTTCAACCAGAACAGGGGCAAGACAGCCACCAAGTACAGGCCATCGAGACTGGCCAGAGATTTCTCACCATTTGAATCTATAAACCAAACCTCTGTGTGTTCCTAATGACCATTGTCAGCATAAAAGGGTTGAAGAAGTTCCGGAAGCCCTGGATGAACTCTCCCCTCTGCTGTGCAAGTGCCAAAGGCAGGGCAGATATACAAAGTCATCTGGCAAGTTAAAGCTGCAGACAGAATGTCATCACCTGAGCTTGTCCTGAAGAGAGCAGGCTTCCTCAGAACTGGATGAACTGTCTCTCACTTCTTTCTTTCCTTTGAGGAAGGTGGTTCTTTACAGACAGGTGAAACCAGAGGTGTTTTTGGAAGGAAAAGCACAGCATAGTGACTGCACAGAAACAGCAAGGGAATGTGGAGCCAGACTAGGTACCAAGAAGTTACTGATATCACTGCCTGCAGAGGTAGTGGGGACGAAAGATTTCTGTTTGAGGGCTACGAGTGTTTCTTGAAAAACATGTAACTACTCCAAATGGTGCTCATGCTGACAGCTGGTTGCAGTTCACGTCCCAAACCTCAAAGATTTCAATTAGCATATTAGGATATTCAGCACTTTTAAATTTAGGTCACTTACTCTGTAGCCTCAATAGAAATCACAGATGACCAATTTTAGAAATCCAAGTTTGACAGCATTCTCTTTAAACTCTACCTGGCTGTAAAGAACAAGGGCAGCCTATATCACAGAAAGGTAGGGAGATTTAAAGTTTATGCTAGTTTGTGATGCTTTGACAGATGGCATGCTATGAAGTGTAATGGTTTATTCAAACACTAAGGAAAAAATTATGCACATCAGTGAGTTCCATTTAAAGATACAAAAAAAAAAGAAGAAAAAAGAAAAGAAAAGAAAGAAAAGCATGCCGTTAAAAACCACAAGTTTTGACAAAGTCAAAGTGCAGGTCTGCTGTGCCTGAGAGTACCTGGTTCTGCCTGTAAGTGCAAGATGAAACATCTATGCAAACAGAGCTCCTCCCTCTCTTGAGTTCTGGAGAAATGGCAATTTTATGCCATGTACATGCACATATAAAACAGCTCGGCACATTTCAATGCCGTTGTCAAGTTTACAGGATGAGCTCTACACTCAAATTAAAGAGACCAGTAAGTCAGTAAAACCAGCAGAATACAAAGACGAATCTGGATACAGAGACCTCATTGTATAAAGATGACACTTCATGTAGCAGGTCAGGTAGCTTTGAATTATTCTAGATAATTACATTGCAAGAGCATACAATACTTTTACTCAAAAAGGCAAGGGCGTGACAGCAACCCACATGAGGTCTTACAGTAATGACAGTCAGAGGAACCAAGGAGAATCCCCTGTCAGGCCAATTAAGCACAAGCTGGCACGGTATTATGACACAGACTGGTGATGATGTAAAAGAACCTACTTTGCGGCAACCAAACTATCAGGTTTACCGAGGTTTATGATTTAATAATGATTTAATTCATCATTTAAAAAGAAAAAATTAATTCTCCCACTGCAAAGAGGAAGACACCTGGTTTAATTTGAAAACTGTTATTCCCAGCTCCGAATCATGTAAGGATTACCTACCAATGAGTCAGCACTAAAATCAATTCCCACAGACCGAACTTGAAACTATTAAAAGAAAGCCTTACTACCAGATATGTAAGTCCACTCTTGGTTCCTAAAATCACCCCAGAGTGCTAGTAGTCTGAAAGGGAAAACAGAAACAGAAAGATACCTCAAAAGGATTAAAACAAAACAACACCTCTAGCTTAGGCAAAAGAAGGCAGGAGACCCCACCACAATAAGTTTTTGCCAGTTTCAAAAGCAGTATCCTGCTGCTAACCCACACCTAGTTGAGCCCAATGCTGATACATATTTTAACTATGAGCAAGTCTGACCGTGGAACTCAAGGGTGAGGTGCAACGTCTCTGAGCCACGGCCTGAGGCTGTCCCTCCCCAGAGCAAGGAACATCAGACAGAATTCTGGGGAGACCCGCTTCCAGCGTAGCCCACCACCCCAAGCTGGATGCCCACTGCAATCCCTCTGGCAAGAACAAAGGGAAAATCCTGCCCAGGCCTTGTTTGCCCTGTGATGGCCTCCCAGCTGAGCAGGAGGGACAGCAGGCAAAGGGGCTGCTCACAGAATTTTACCCAGGGCACATCGCACAGCACATAGGGACAACCAGAACAGCAGAGAAACAGAAAGAGCATCTTGCAAGCACCACAACTTACACATTTCCACCATCAGCACAAACACTGGGTTTCACTCCCACCTTCCAGAACAGCAGTGGGAACAATTTGCACTTAATGCATACGCAGGTATCTCTTGTCAGCAAGAACTAAAATCACCACAGCCCCCAACAGCAACCCTCCTCATCCACACTCACTCTAAAAGAGCTGAATTCCACCAAGGTAAGCAACATCCTCCTGGTGAAGCATCTCACTAATTAGGCCAGATTCAGACCTCCTGTGCAGAGCAAGCTGCAGCCAGCTCTGCCTTGTTTTGCCTTCAACTCACAGAGACTAAGTGAATATGATGGGAAAAAATTGTTTTAATGAAAACAGCCACCATAAAAATATAATGTTACTGACTACTTACTAATGTTACTCCCTGGAGAGGACCGCTACCACAGCAGTTAGCTTCACAATCTCAAGGTGCAATTTAACAGTTGACTTAAACTGATCTAATTATTGCTGGAAATTCAGTCCTGTTCTCTACTTGCAGCTACATATTCCTGCTTCTTCCCTGATATTAGTCCTGGCATTCCTGTGGCCTTGCTTGGACTGGATCAGAAAGCTAACGTGGACGAAAACTAATTCAGTGGAGGAAAATAAGACAAAGCCTACAAACAACCAGTTTTCAGGCAGATCAGCCCCTTGATCCTCTGCACAGATGCATGAGTATTGCTGTCAGCAAGCCAGGGCTGTGCCTCCTTCCCTGGGGGTGGTGGACACCCAGGCAGACCCCAGCCAGTTGCTTCACTGAGCTGCTGGTGGTCCCAGGGAGGAGGCTGAGCTCTGGCCACCCACATGCTGGCCACAGCAGCTGGCAGCCAGCCATGGCAGAGGGGAACGGCAGGGCATTCCTCTCGACAGGGAACACATTTTCTGTCCTCTTGCAAAAGTGTTTAAAACATAACAAAGGGAGAAGGGAGAAACCGAAGCAGCTTAGCTAGCTGCCAAAGAGGGTAAGAGTCTATAAATTATTGGAGTGTTTTTTCAGATCCCCATTTCTGCAGCACAGAGGTGCCTTCTTAAGTATTTCTCTCACCGGCAGAAAGATTATGGTGTGTTGAGTGAGCAGGGACATGCGTGATGGCACAGGAGTGGGAGGTGACCAGTGGTGGCAGCAGCAGCCCATCTCAGCAGCACAGCTCGTCTCAGGCACTGTGGACAGAGGGAGATGTAGGAAAAAGACAGCTTAAAGCACAAATATGAGAAAAGTGAAATACAAAATCTAAGGGCTGCTACAGTTCGTTGACGTCAGGCCATCTTCAAAAGAGCATATTTTTCACAATGAGTTACAGATAACTAACTAGAATTATTTCTAATTAATTTCTTTCCTTTTTTTTTTNGCTTTTATCTAATCACTATGAACAAGACCAGAATTAGGCTCTCATAATCTTTAAATTTGTACTATCAGGATCCATCACAGCCTTTACATAAAGGTGAATGCAACAGAGGCTCCGTATCTGCGCGGCCACACAGCATGCTCTATTACAGATACCTGGTATTAAGGCAGGAGATGCATTATCTCTCAAAATAATATGGGAGTGTTCTGAAAGTAACAGGGTACAGCCTGGTACCATACCATTAAATATTAACACAAGCGATAGCTAATCTGCTGAAGGTGAGTCAACTCTGACCACAGTTTTAACCATTTACGAAAAAAAGTCTAACAAATCGGGTCTGAGCACATAAATTGTTGTTAGACATGCTACGCCACAGTTTTGAGAGAAGAGGCATATGCAAAAAAGATCAGAATTTTTTTCTGCTGTTTGGGAAAAAGAAAAAAAAAAAAAAAGGTTTTGTAATCTACCCTGGCTTTGCAGTTCTTACTTACACTTTCATGGAACAACCCAGTCCTTTGTATTCAAACTGGATTACTTCCATGCCTTCAGAAAAACAAAATGAATCCCTAAAACCATACATGATATATTTCTGAAATAAATATTCTCCAGGTAAACTTCTCCTTAGGCCTTCTAATTGTATGGTAGCCAACTTCAAATCTGAAGCAGAAACAGGAGCAAGAGGGATTTTATAGAATAGATTAACAGTTACCTGGCTCTAGTCGCACTTGTAAACACAATAAAATTTCACAGCAGAAAGAAAGGAAACAAAAAAGCAATACATTATGTCTCCTACAGCCGAGATCCTGTACGTGCTTTTAGCATGGATGAACAGGCACTATCAATAGGCTCTCACTCTCAATTACCTATTTATTTTTGCTGACATTTGGTTCTCAGCAACCTGTAACATTACATTCCCTACACAACAAGGTTAAGTGCCTATATTTATCTGTTCACGATACGGAAATTTATTGTAGTTGCCCACTTATTACTATGCAGAAAGGCCTATCTTCCACTCACTTCAGTCTTGCATTTACTGAAACGAAGTTATCCAGGAAGCAGAGAGAGTTGCCATGGAAATAAAACCAATTTAACAGAGGCTGCTGCAAAGCCTCCATTAATTAATCTATTTACAGTAAAACCATTTCTCCTCTCTTTGAATATAGTTGGTATTGTCTCAATGACACAAAAGGAAAAACAGCTGCTCTTCACTTGTATATTCCACTCTTCAGTGAGAAAAGCATCAGCACACAGTCTTGCACGCTTTTTTAATACTTCATGATAGAGTTTAAACTGAAGTGGTGAAAAGGAATTCATGATTTGTGTCAACTTTGACCACACAAGTGGAGGTGCATCTATAAACTGAATACTACTTGTTCCTGAAAAAGCAATAAAGATTTTCCTTGCTTGTTTTGAACCAAAAAGATCTGATTTAGAATATGTTTAAATTTTGTTTTCACTTCTGAAACCCAGACTCTCACATTCGTTCAAAAAAACTTATCACCGGCATTTTCAATAGCTACTTTGACAAAATGAAATTAAATGGCCCACATCAAATCTCAGGAAATAAAAGAAACTTTAGAGTATAATAAAAGACAAATCGGTGAAATAGTTAAGGTATTCCAACTCTGCCCTTGACAGGATATTAGTATACTATACCTGAAAACCACACGGGCTTTCAACAAGGGAGTAACAACACATTCAGTTTCAAGATGGGACAAACTTTGCCTGCAAAAAGAGGAAGGTGTAACTAGATGAAGGAAAAGCAAGAATATCCTTTTGTTTAGTAATAATTCAGCAACAGAGACCTGTCTAAACAGATAATGACAAGAATTATTCTACAAGGAGGAACCCAGAGGCAAGATTTTCAGTGCCAAGGATCATTTGAATGTGGATGGTTTTACCAGCAGTGTAAGTCTACTCCTAGCTTGGCAAATTTGATAACAACACATCAATAATTACCATCCACAAACAGTATGTAATACAAAACAGTTCATATGCCTTAGACCATCTGGATGTCTGTTTGCAGAGGAACCAATTTGTTGCTGTACCTAACGCAAATTTCCTAATTGCAAGGTGATTTGGTGGAGGGTGAGGGTGGAATATGGAAAACACACCACCCTTCATACAAATGCTCTGAAAAGAGGAACAGGGTAAGCTTATCAAAGTAGCAACAGCAAAGGAAAAATGGGAGGGGCAAGGACATTGGGAGAAGGTGTAGGGCATGTCCTGTTCTCCCTCCAAAACTCTAGTCAAGAAATCCAAGCTAAAAAACAGTAGTAATAGTCTGATAACAGCAATGAACTGGTGAGAAATCAGACTTACAATCACATGACCTGCCTCGTTTTTTAATTTATTTATTAACTGAGAAATCAATGAACAACTACAACAGTGCAAAGGCAAAATGCTCAGATTCTGCTCTCCACTACAGCAGTAACTAAGGAATAAATCCACTGCAGGGAAGGCCACAAAGATGTAGTCACATGTTGTCCATAAGGATGAGCGCTCCAAGAGTCCACAGCCTAATGCTGACAACAGGAAGAACAGAGACTGGTAGGTCAAGCAACCAGCAATTTGAGACGTTGGGGAAAATAACATACTGTCTTAATTGTGGATTAAGAAAGATTTTGGTAAGACAACTCAACTCTGCATTTCTTCTCCAAGAAGGCTTCCCACAGAGGGAACCATGGACACATACAGGGTATGGTACTAGATCTTTAATGTGTAACTACAAATTAAACATTTTATTTCTTCCAGAAAAACAAAGAAAGAAGTCACAATTGTGAGTTCCAGGCATCCCAAAGCTAAAATTTCAACTGGCTGCTTCCTTTAGAACTTCTTGATTCTTGCTATCAGAGGAGCTTGGCATGGAAGAAAATACTATTTGGTCATAAAAATCTCTCTTTTGAACAGGATTCAAGCAGCGGATAGTTAAACAAACAACTGAAGAGGAAATGAAATGTAAACATGGACTCTGACCCCATTCTTGACAAACCTCGCCAGTGAAATCAGCATGGGAGATGGACATGCCAGCTGGAAGCATGTTTGTAGTTATGAGCAAGGTAAATATGAGGCATTAAGCATCTCAGTCTCACACCACCTGGATAAAATGAATGCAGTACATAGTAGCATTCTGTCAATCAAAAGCTGTACAGAATCCCATCCAAGTACATGAGATGTACAGCTTGGCAGATATGATCCATGGCAATTCTTAAATTTTAACAAATTCAAAACCATAACAGCCTCTCAAATTTGATCTAAAAGGGAAACAGGAATGATAAAGTTCCACTTCCACAGAAAAGACATCCTTCTTGTCTTTGCTCGGTCTGCCTCCCTACACAATCAACAATTCATGATCCGTAATGAAAAGTACCCTCCTTTCGGGAAGGTGATCACTGGTTTTGGTGGGGATAATACATATGGAGGCACACTGTATATCACTGCACTCTTCAGAAACATCCTGAGTTAGGATGAACACTACTGGACTCTGAAGACATGAGATAAGTGAGTGACAAATAGTCAGTCTGAGAAAGAAGTTACAGAAGTTACAGGCACCCAGGCATCCAGTGATGCTCCCCCTGCAAAGCAGGAGAACCCGTTCATCCACTGGAAGAACAAAAGCATCTGGTAAAAAATTGAGGCAGATTCACCCATTTCTCAGACCTGAAGAAACTGGCACGCTTTCCCAGGCATTGCTTGCTTGTTTGCCTGCTTCTGAAAGGTCAAGAGGAAGAAGAAACCCGAAATTGTACTCAGGAAGAGAATGATGATGCCTGACAGACAGTTGTGCCCTTTAGCATTTGTGGTGACAGGAAGAATACGCAACTGTAAACTCCGCATAACCTCTGTAAATCCAACCTTTTTAATTTTGGAGACTTGACAAAAAAAGCATAGCAAAACTGTAAAGTACACACACTGCCCCACAGAAATAGGTAACCCATAAGGAAATAGTTCCTTTGTTCTCCTATTTTGGAAAATACCTCAGGTGGAATTTTAGTTCTCAGTAATAGTTATTAAAAGAGTTTCAGTGGTGCTTGGATGGCTCACAGCAGTATTGAAGTTCCTTTGTTTTCTGCTACAGGCTTTGTGGTTTACAAAAAACCAATTTTGATTAATATGTAACAAAACACCTTTTCTGCAAGGGAATAAAATAGAACAGTAGTATAAAGAGGCATTACATACACTGTTACATAGTTTTAACTTACTTAAAAGTAATATATACCAGAGAAATGTCAGAGATTGCTTAAGGGCCACGTGCATTCTTGCTACTGGTTGACAGTTACTTTTGTCCCCATGGTTAGAGAATGCCTTGAGAAGAATGAAGGAATGGGATTGTTAAAACTTTAACAGAAGATGTTCCATGTGGAAAAGGGCATTTTGGGGAAAGTTGGTGAATGGGCAGTGGGAGTGGGTAAAATGTAAAGTAACAGAAGATGACTGCACAAGAGCAAAACAGCAAAATAGTGATGTGTAAAGCTGTAAAAGTCCAATTAGTAAAATAATTTTCTGTGTAATTTCACTTTAAATGAAAATATCAGAAATTTAAGCATATGTCTGACACCAACAGAAATCAAAACCTTTTTCCAAATATTTTTCTCTAATAGGAAAGGATAACGCTATCAGAAATCAGAGTGATCTCATGGAATAAAAACTTGACTTGGAATAGGACATTGAAATTCAGGTTTCTCCATATGACCTATTTCCATTTTCAGGAGCGGCAAAGGAATCTCCTACTCTAAGCTGGCAATTATCTACCTGTAGTAGACAGTCAGTCTAGGACCTACGTAATTAATTTGATCTTTCTTGGAAGCTGAAAGCATATCCAAGTCCTAACTATTGATAGCAGAAATGCCCACACAGGACACAGATCCAGGCTTGTTTTGGTTCTAACATGGCTTCCAGCCCACTTCTCTTCAATATTTTGCATTAGCATACTTCGTGTTCACAATTATATCAATGTGCAACTTAAAATACCACCTCGGTCAAGCTGTGTCTGTCACAGAGCTCTTATCTGAACAGAAACGTCAGGAAGAGAACAAAGGTCAAACAAGGTACAAGGGAAACTGTGGGTGTTACCAGCCCATCCTCAGAGCCCAGGGGAAGTCTGGTAGACAGGGCTGGGATAGGAAAACACCATCACAGGGAAGCCAAGGACACCTGGCTTTCTCTTGGACAGCTTTCCCTTCTCTGGGTTCACATGCCTGACCACATATCTACCCTCCAGGTTTGACAGAGAAGTGAAGAGGGAATGAGTTTCTCCCATGTCAAGGCTATGGATAAGGGTGTGATTGTAGCTTCTACTTTGCACAAACTCAGCCCCACTTATGCAGCCCCTCTCTTTCAGCATCTCACTGATAAGCACGGGGTACCCATGAATTTCACAGAGCAGGAGTGGCTCATCTGAATCACTAGTGAAGAGGAGCGGGTCTGTCCCCTCTGTCTGCCTGGGTTCATTACACTGGTGCCAGAGTTGGGTTTTTTCCCTGTATTCTCCAAAGGAGAGCTTGTACTAATGCGATCCTTCACTGCAATGAAGACTGGGGTAACAGGAAGGGGGACATTTTTTAGCTCATTCTTCTTCGTTCTCTCTCCAAGAAAAGGAACCTGGTCCACAGTTTACCAGCCCCTCTCTGGTTCTCAACAGAAAGGCACAACACACAGAGAAATACACCACCACATTAGGTGTGTTCAGAGGAATTTTATACAGGGAATTCCTTCTGTATTTCTTATTTGAGATCAGTGTGTCACCATATATATAATATTTTATATATATATAAACATACATACACACAAATTTACTTGCAGCAGCACAGGCTTGAACAGACCTGGTTTCAGCTATGCTACTGCAAATCCAATCCTACACATAAATTTGTAGCAAAATCCTCCCTGGCTTAATTGCAGGATCAGTACTTCTTTCAGAAGCTTATGAAGCTCCAGACACCCCAGCAGAAGCAGCTACACAAATCAATAAGAGGAAGAACTCATAATCTTGGCTATAACTGTCTAATGAGTTCAGTCATTGACACAAAAACTGATCAAGACACACCTATCTACAATTTAAAAGGAAAATAATAAATAAATCAAAATACATGTTAAGCTACATTCATCTATCTGAAAAAAAAATCAAAATCTGGTTACCAAGATCAGCAAGAAATCCATGGCACCAAAAATATAGAACTTCTTGTGGTAATAGTACTGGTGGTATCTTGGGGGGCTATCCCAGGAAAGGATGATTAACTAGTGTATGCTGCATCTAGGATAATTTACTCTACTTTTCAGGCTACCATCTATGCTATACCTGGTTCTGTTTCAGGATCACTGCTTCCAATTACTGAAATTTTTTGTTAACTAGCTACCATGCCATCTGCAGGTTTGTATATCGCCACAGAACACGTAGCTGCATTTATATTTATCCTTTACATCAAATTATCAGTTCTTGTCGTGTCTCAGCCTCTACGTAGTTAGCAGATCATTTCCTGTCTGTGTTTTAAGAAACCAGGCAAAGAATTGATGAAGTATCATTACTGCTTACATCTTCCTGAAACTACCAAAACTGCGTGGCCTTCCATTCCTATTGTGTTTTTTTTTTTCATAATAAAATATGTCATTTCACCTTTCTCTGCACAGCATGGGCTCTCTCTGACTTAGGACATGAGGAGAGGATGAAACAACCTTCCAAAGCTTGCCAGAAAGGAGTGCCTTCCATGGTGACTCCACAATTGCTGTGAAAATGCTGTTGAACAGGACAGGATGACACAACATTCAAAGGCTGGCTCCACCCTGGTCACTAGCCCTCAGAGTGTCCACAATGGAGCATTTATTCCAGGACAAGCAATTGTGGTTAATCCTGGACAATGTGTTCGCTGGTCCTCCTCCCAGATAGATAACCAAAGTTGGAAAATGTGGGCTAGAACGGAAGGGAAGAACCCTTTCAAGAGGAACTGAGTGCACAAGTCACGCGGTTTTTCCCTGGAAAAAAGGCTTGAGTCAATCTGAGTTTTGTTTTCCAGCTTGGGCTGGATGCCACTGCCCCTTAAGCCAATGCTGCTGACAAGTCAATGTAATTTAAACCCTCACGTGAAGGTTGGAAGTAGTTTAAAAAGGCCATGCACAAATAAAAATATAGTAATATAGTTGAATGGAGGAGTCTGGCTACCCTTCCGTGGTACTGACAAAAGAGAAAGAGCAGGGCTGGTAAGGTAAGAAGCTCAGCTTGAAAGCCTCACAAGAACCTGGTAGAAGACCTGCCTTTGAGCTACTTTCAGTAAATTGGATGTCAAGGTGCTGGATGCGACACAATTTAAAGCTTTTCCTCCTACTGCTATCCAGGATTCACAACTGTAAAAAAAAAAAAAAAAAGCCACATTCTAGTCCGATAGAGAAATGGGAAAAATGAGAAAGATTTTTTGTTCCAGTTACAGCCAGTATTTCCCCTATACCTGTTACTGAGTCAATATGCTATAACTGAGCCAAATTATAGATGCCTTCTACCCACTGGGAATGCCATGACAGTCTATTTAACATATCAGGTGAAGTGTGAAGGGTTTTCTAGTTTTGAATCTCTGCCACAGAAGCAATAACAGGCTGTAGAAAGCCATGAAAACTGCTTATACTAGCCTAACTCCGACATCCTAATGAACACCGTATGTGGACTGTGCTGTCAGTCAGGACTTCTTTTGTTTCTCTGTTAAACAGGGTAATTAATTTCACCTCTGTTTCTACCAGCATAACATCAACAGATGGGTGTTTCTCATTCGGCTGCAATCCAAGAATCATAGAATCATCAAATCATCCAGGCCGGAAGGGAACTCCAAAGGTCATCTAGTCTGACCTCCTTGCAGTCGCAGGGACACCCCCAACTAGACCAGGTTGCCCAGAGCCTCATTGAGCCTCACCTTGAATATCTCCAGGGGAGGGGCCTCAACCACCTCCCTGAGCAACCTGTTCCAGTGTTCCACCATCCTCATAGTAAAGAACTTGTTCCTAATATCCAACCTAAATCTGCTCTTCTCCAACTTAAATCCATTGCCCCTCATCCTGTCACTGCAGGCCTTTGTAAACAGACTCTCTCCAGCCTTCCTGTAGCCCCCTTCAGGTACTGGAAGGCTGCTATTTGGTCTCCTTGGAGCCTCCTCTTCTCCAGGCTGAACAACCCCAGCAGAACTTCTTCAGATTTGTGGATGTGTATTTTTATCAGTCTATAACGTTTCATCGTTATGTCAGGTGGTTTATCTACTATTCCAACTACAGAACCACCTCATGACACGTAAGAAGAATCTGGACTATGAACACACAATTGCAACAAAATTAACTTATCAACTCATTGACAACCAAAAAACCCAACTGTCTTCTTCCTCTAATACTTATGTATCCAACAGAATGTTACCTCTTGCAAAACTTTGTTTCAGGTTCTTGTTAAAGGTAAAATGCCACATGAGAGCTATTGCCACTGAACTGAGCTTAACGGCAAACTTTACGGACTTGCTAACACCACTGTTGGCCATGAAAACTTTCACAGAATTCACCTGGAAAACTCCACATGCTGTAGCTGAATGAATGACTCAGACATGCCCTGTGCATAGCTAAATGGATGATAAAATGTTCACCTCTCTTTGGTGCCTGTGATTCATAGAAGGCCTTGCATGCCAAAGTGCAATATCACTGTACAAAGACAGCGTACAGCAGGTAGATCATAAAACAAGAGGACGTGCTGCCTAAAACAGCAAATACATTCCTACCTTAGTGTTTTTATAGGTGGGCCATCCTGACTGTGTGTCACAAGCTGAATAGGACTGTAGATCTGATGTATTCTGAAGTGAAACACATCCCTATGTGAACCTGATCTACTGAAATCAGTTCCACGGTTCTAGATAATCTGGGTGCAAAAGAGATGGATTTGACCCCCCTACTGTTTTCCCCACCCCTGTTTTAAAAGGGCAAAGAGATGATGTCAGCATTCTGCAGTTTTAGTGTTTCTAAGACTTACTGTAGTTCCCACCTGGTGCTTCACTTATTTTTATAAGTATTGTCCCACCTTCTAGGCTTTTCAATGTCTTAGATTTTTGCTGGTGTTTTGTAAGTAAAGAATTAAATATCCCAAAAGAGGTAAAAGGGGATAACCTCCAAAAGTTCATGTCTAGTTTAGATGCGTCTTATTTTCCTATTCCCCGCCTCAGGTTCTGCATTTTCTGACCAACACTGACACTTTCACCTCATCATAATGGTTTTCACAGTTATCAGAGAATGGAATGAGTAACAGTGCCACTGAGTGATGTCGTTGCAGTATTATGAAACTTTGAGAAGAGAGCCACAAATCATGCGAAGTATAAACTTTCTAAGTAGCAGCTTACTAGTTTCACTGCAATTTTCTTAGGTATTGTGGCCAGAGGAGACTAGCAGTGTATTTACTGACTACCCTGTAGCTTTTCAGCTGGACTTCCAGAATACAGAAGCAGTCTTCTACAGAGCATAAAACAGGAAGAGAGGCTAAATATAGCCATGGTGGTGCTGTAAAGCATGGCTTCCTGGCAGTAAGAGCCAAATAATCCAGAGCCATTACCCATGTTATCATTCAGTCTTTATAGCCTGGTACTTCAGATCAAGAACGCCTACTTCCATTCATCTTAAATCATTCACAAATTACGACAAATTACTGTTCCTTAAGTAGTCATACCCAGTCAAGGTTAGAAAAAAGTAAAGGGTGAGACAGATTTATTCATTTGGCTCTACTTACTATTTTAGTGAATAAATATCATCTACCCAACATCTTCAAGCAGAGATGATTTGGGGACATCAACATCTTTGCCAGCCCCACTGGCTTCTGATCCCCCATCTTTTCTATGAGCATCTGGGGCTCATTTGAAAAATTCAGTATCATCACACAAAAATAAGTTAGTTCCTTAGCTTTTACACAATTTGACCTCAGTTAAGGTTTACTTTTTTGTTTGTTTCTTACAACATAATCTTTTCTCACAGCGCTGTTCTGAGACACATAGTCTAGTAAGACTCCTTAACAGAGAAATGAGCATATATTGCACAGGCATATGAATCACAGTGTTATTTTTCCTTAGTGGTCCTTCTGTAAATGAAGCATGATTTTTACCCCCCAAGCCATTAAAAGCTGTTTTACTGACTGGTATTTAGAGTTCCATAAATTCTCAATAATATAATCTTTCAGTGAGCATTTCCTACTTCCCATCACCTATGTAAGAAAGATGTGATCATCAATGAATCCATCAAAGATCCTGACAATCTTCAGCGTTTTCCCAGTTGGTTCTTAGAATATAGCAAAGAACTTTTTAGAAAAAGTAAGATTTCTTTGTATAAATTGTTCCACTCAGGTTTAAGGGTATGTACAGTAAATAAGTGAGCTGCTTTTTATACTTGCAAAGATTATCTCCTACTGTGATAATTTCCTTAGTCTGAGAGCAGGTTCTCTAAGGTAAGCACAAAGCTCAAAAATACAGTGTGAAGTCTGACATGAAAATGGTTTTCACAGTTTCGTCTTTTAATCAAAAAAGCAAGACCATGATCCTTTCTTCCTGAAGGTAGACAGAATTTAGATACAGAGAATAACAGGAGCGTACCCAGTGCCACACCTAAATTAATAGCAACTAATTTTCTTTGATTCCTATTTTACAGCAGAACCTCAAACACGTTATCTGCCAGAGACAGTACCTGTCTGTGTTCAATCCTATTGGTACCTTCAGGAAAAAAGGCATTTGAGAGCCCTCTCACAAGCTGACAACCCTTCCAGTTGTACCTCACAACTAGAAGAATTGCATATGTACTTAAGTAAGATTTCTAGCATTACTGCTGTCACCTGATATCTGCCTAAAAACATTCAGTCTAGCCCTCCAGTCTAACAAGACTGTTTGATATCCTTCTGTTTCTGCAGAGGAGTGCGAATCTGACAGGTCCAGGCCCTGGTTCTAATTACATTTCTGAGCACCAGTGGTGGCTCAAGGTGACCCTGCCCCTGCTCTGCCAGCTCCCTTGTATCCTCACAATCGTCGGTGTGGCTTGTGATGAACCAGATCAGGGAATTATGCAAGATGAACACTGACTTGGGTTTCTTTCAGCTGTGTCATTTCTATAAGGAGAGATGCTGTGAAAACCAGCTTATTCAGCATTGCCACATAACCTGAAGCCACAGCTCTGGGCACTTCAAGACAGCTTTGCACATGGGATTCTACGGTTGTGAAAAGTAAAATTTTAGAGATTTCTGGACTGCCTGTCTTTGACGATGCAGGAGAGATCCACTATACGGATCAAAACAAAGCCTCAAACATCTTTAAAGGAAGGCTTATTTCAAATTTGAATGAAAATTTCCTGAACAAAGTGGAAACTGTTGTCCATCTCAAAATACACCAAATTCTCATGTCCACAGAGAGACAGCAATGGAATTATTTGCTAGGAATGAAGACTGGTGTGAAAATCATCCTAACACAAGTTGTACAGGACAATAGATCAAGTCTAGATATGAAAGAGAAAGTATCCAGTCTCTGCTCAACAGCTGCAGAGCCTGCTTTAAAAGAGGTGCTTGCTTGAACAGAACATCACATGCCGGGCCAGTGAGGCTCTGCTGGAGCTGAGGAGTCTGTGCAGTGTCATTTTACGTGGAAATTTTGCCCAAGTGCAGATGAAATGCTGGACTTTGGGGGGATACATTACCCTGGGAGAACACAGATTGACACAACTGAAGGAGCAAGTCCACTGAAACTTTTTTTGGTCATTTGCCTTTATTCAGAGATACCAGCTACAAAGCACTACCTCCAGAATAATTTGCTGCCAATTGAAAATCTATAAATTGTCTGAGTGCTTCCAAATATCAAATTACTAGCTCAACTTTCCCAACGAAAAGAAAATTCACTAGAACTTTTCCATTGTGCACATCCATTACCAACATCAGCTGATTCATTCTGTTTTCGTGTCAGTCTTCTCAAGAAGTATTTTGTAGTGAAAAAAAGGACCATGTGTTGTAAAAATGATGATCCAGAACTAAGAAAGATATCTACCCATGACCTAAGCCCAGATAATGAAGTGTCTCATCACTATTAGTAAAATATTAACAGGGGTTATTGGTTGTCATAGTAAAATGAGAGGCTGCACTGAATGTAACTTAATTTACGGAGGTTCAGAAAATTGACATCACGGCTGCGAGAACGTATAAAAAACCAGCACTCTGTGTTTCTGATCAGTTGCAGCAACGACCCTGAAGAGAGCATTCTACAGGCTCAGCTCCTCTAACAGCACAGCAGAAACTGGATCTTGTAAAGTACATCAAGAAGCTCCTTTTTGTCAAACAGCTCTGAGAACGCCTGACAGATTTTTCTTCTGCTTTTAACTGGCATTTCTTTCAACAAGCATGTGCACGGGAGGTTGTGCCAAGTGCCTGGGAATCACTCTTATTCCCCTAGCAGTGCTATGTACCCTCGCCAACATCTTGTTGTTTTTCCCTGGAGGAAAAGTGGCTGCGAAAAATGAACACATTACAGATGAGGTTTGGTACTTCGGAGGGATCCTGGGATCTGGTGTATTGGTGAGTACACAAACTCAGACATTCCCACCTTCCTCCTACCCACACCATGACTTTGCATTGCTGAGTTTCCTCAGTATCCCAAATGCAGGTTCCAACACTGCAAATTGGTTTTGAGTAAACAAATACAAGTCTTCCAACAGTTTTGCAATAAGTGACTTAATTTAGTGAAAAGAAAAAAAAAAAGTAGAACAAAGAAAAATAAAAAAGACATAGAAGTGTTATATTTAAAAGCAAATTTAACTTGAATTAATCCCAATTCAAACTGTATTTCTGTTATTGGTAGATGATCTTCCCTGCCTTGGTATTTTTGGGCCTTAAGAATAATGATTGCTGTGGATGCTGTGGGAATCAGAGCTGTGGAAAGAGGTTTGCGGTAAGTGAGAGGAAACATGGCAAAAAAGTAAAAGCTAAATTGTTACCGGTATGATCTATAGGTGTCTTCTGCTCACGGTCACTGAGAGACTAGCCAGGTGCTGTCCAGAGCATAGGACACAAAGCCTTGCCATTTGTCTGAATGCTGGAAGGTAGAAACATCAGGCTGTAAAAATTGTATTATGCCTCTGATGTTGTGCCACAAGTATCACAACTGTTCTGTCTTCTTGTATTTTGCTGTCACAAGATATTTGTGGTTGCTTTCACAATTAAAACTATTTTACAACAGAACTATTTTCTGACAGATCTGCACTTTGTTTTGCAGAGCATAACAGGTATCTCTTTAGCCATTTTTTGTTGACAGCTTTAATAATTATTCTGACAGTTGGGCAATATATTCCCAAATTATTGCAGACGCATACAATCTCAAAGGTTCATAGGAAAATTCAGGTTGGAAGAGACATTGAGAGATCACCAAATCCAACCTCCTCCTACTCAAAACCAGGTAGACCAGGCTCCGCTTTGAATTTATAGCCTCCTTTCACACTAGAAGTGAAGAGTTTCAGATGAATACTTTCAGTCACTAGCAAACATTTCAAGCATTTTAAGTTAAAACATGAGACTAGAAAAAAATTACATATTTCTACTAGGTAGGTCTGTCCTTTAGAAGTAGATTGCTTGGCTCAAGTAGGTCATTACACTTTTTTAATAAAGGAACAGGTTCTCAATTGAAATAAAAAGGAAAAAACAAATAGGGAAAGAATCACAGCTGTGACGTTAACAAGGAGCCTTCCCTTTGACGCTGTCTTCATGCAATCCCAACAAAGGTGGTGGAACTTTGCAGCAGGGGTGTGTGTGGGGTGTGTGGAATACTTCTCTTTACCACACTGTATTATCAATTTTCTGTTTGCAGTGAACGTAGCTTAGTTCAGCAAACCAAACTGCTATCATTTTGCACTGCAAGGCAGCAGAACTGAGGGCATGGTTCTACCTGGGGGTGACCCACTAGGGACAATCCATCAGCTCTGAACGCTGCTGCCTGGGCTTTTGGTGGCATATGTAAAGCTGAACTGTATGTTTGTGGTGCTGCCTACAAAGCAACCCACCTCCTGCTGTGCCATTCCTGGTGACAACTCATCTCAGCTGGTTGAGAGACTGGGATTATTAATACTAAGGACTAAGTACGCTATACTAAAAACGTCCAGGTGGCCTTGCCACAGCATGATTGAGAACTGAATTTGTTCTTGTATGTTACAAGAAAAAACATTGTTTTGATGTTTACTACATAAACATAATGTTTAAGATAGTCTCATTAGATATACCAACATAAAAATGCATGTCAACACTGAAGGCAAGAGTCTCGTGATGAGGTCTGAACAAAAGCTCACACACCTGACAGCATGTTTATTTTCTTCTCGACCTCTATCATTTTGATCCAATAACTACCTCTACCTACAAACTATTAGGCTACAAGTGCTTCAGAATTCAATCAGGACATCAGTTTTTGCATGATTAACTTACATATTGGAATACGCGAAAATGCTGTAATGGAAAGCCAGAAAAATAAAGACATCTTTTCCGTGCCACTATTAGAGCTAATGATGACAAATACCTGTGAGGAGATGAAGTACACTAATATTAAACCTCCTCCTGGGAGACTCAGGAAGAAAATATACAGTTACTTGTATGACCAAAATACAAAAGATAACTTGTAAAGGGTTCTGTAAATACTGGTTTTTTAATACCTTGAGTCATCCAAGACTTAAGTCTTGCTTACAGTCTCTGGAGAAAGACACCCACACTCCAGTGAAACACAGGACCTGGAACAGGTTGCGTGCACAAATACTGTCCGAAGGGGAGGAGTGCCACCTACTGTGCCAGCACCAACCCTTTCATCTTCAGGCAAATGGTGCTAATTCTTTTAAAGCTTCTAAATACCAGTGCAGGGATGCCTTACACGTTTACTATGTAACTGCAAACTAATATATTTCAACTGTTCAGGAGCTGACTATTTTGACTGTTAAAAAAGCTGAATTTAGGAAACATACATTCACGCTAATGGTCTACATTTCTTTGTTTGAATGACAACAAAAATAACATTATTTTTTCTCTTCATCAGATGTTTTCTTCTATAATATTTGCTGCAATTGGATTTCTGGGAGCTGGATACTGCTTTATTTTGTCAGCAGTAGCCATCAACAAAGGCCCTAAATGTAACACTGGAACACAGTGGACCTATCCTTTCCATGACGGGTAAGACAAGACAATAAGGGGAAAAAATTACACATTTAAACTTTGTGATACGATTTAACTTCCAAATCCATTGTCTAAAAATGGGAATTATACTGTTTGTCTAAAACACAGGAGCTCTTAAAAGAGCCAGCAATGCATAGCAATACAAAATAAGGTTCAAGAGCAGGTATGGAAAGACTAGCAAGTCCAGTCAAACCTACTGAGTTTAAAGGGTCCAACAAAGAGAAATTCACAGCCCTCTAGGTTATTCTTGGGATGATAAGCACATCCACCCAGATGATAGCAGTAACGTCTAATATTGAAATTTGATGCTGTTCAAATAATTAATACCTACATGTCACTTTATTTTGGTTATGGAATTTATAAGTTGTCTGTCCCTCACACTGCAACTCAAACATGCTTGGTGTCACATATATTCACCACTTTCAGAGAGGTGGCGTGAAGGACATGAAATCCCAGTGATCCCATTGCTCAGGGCTGACGCCAGTAAGGGCCCGACTGGAAACAGGGTGTGACGTGTCACCAAGGAGAGTAGGACAAATCACCCACAAGTGCAGCCCCTTGGAAGCCCTGTCGCCAAGTGGGGTGCACTTGGCAGGTGTATGACATACCACTTGGTGTCAGCACCTCTCCATCTAGCAGAGAACCAAACATCAGTAAGAAAAGTTCCTTCACTAAAAGACATCAGCGCAGACAAACATCTGCTTGGCACATGTTTGGCCAAATGGATGTTCCCTCATCTTCTTCCCAAAATACCAGAAACCGTTCAGTTGTAGCTAACACATACTCACCCCTGACTGTTCCTTTCTGGCGCCTCGGCTTTTCAAATCAGTGGCTTCAATCCATCTAGAAACTCAAACAGGATCACGCTCTCACCAAGTAGCACCAGTGCGATAATGGGAAACCTTTCTCACAGCACTGTAGCTAACAGAGCATCACAGCAGTGACAACTTGTCAGCCATGACAAACACATATACCCACCCCTCCCTGTGAGATAACAGCATCTTCTTCACAACTGTTCTCTTCCCCTTTACCCCCAAGGAATTACCTCAGTAACCATACATTGTGGAGCACATGTCAGTCGCCCGAAAACATCGTCCCATGGAACCTGACCCTCTTTTCCTTGCTACTTATCATGAGTGGGATCCAGGCAATACTCTGCTGCATTCAGGTGGTGAACGGCCTCCTCGGAACAATCTGTGGTGACTGCAAATGTTGCGGATGCTGTGGGGTGAGCATCTGATGGCTTTCTTCCATTATTTTGTGTACGGGTGACAGTTACATATACACCTGACTAGCTGACAGTCTGAAAAACTGAACTAGCCTTCATTCTGGGCTGTGATCACGATTTCTAAGTACAGCTGAATCCCTACGGTGTTGCCAGGCTGAAAATATGATCTTAGCTCATATTACAGTGTTTATCTGACAGCTTCCCATAGCCCCTGGGAAAAAATAAAAACCTTTGAAAGGAACAGGAGCCACTAAATTACCTCCATATTTTTATTCTTCCAGGGGGATGGAACTGTCTAAAGAATATGAATATTCTCTTGCCTTGGGAGACTCCCTTTCACAACCATTCCATAAAGCAGCCCTAAGATGGTTCGTCTCTGGCTAAGAAGATGAGAATGAAGGGCATTTCCCCTCCACTAATGTTATGAAGCCCGGACTCCCTTTCTAGCCTTCCTGAAACCCCTCAGCATGGAATAAAATAAAGGAAATACAATTCTCACATTCCTATCTACTTTGTGAAACAGTTTCCTTTGAAAAAGAGGGTATTCTCAGGCAAAATATTTTCTCTCCTGAGTCAGCTTTCCAACTGGGGATCGCCAAATGCTGCTGGTACAAGCTCAGTTGTAAAGGAGCTGCGTCTATTTTCTTTTGAGGTTTATCAGACAGAAATATCACAAGCCTAACTTTTTTTGAGCACATGTTTACATTAGGTGGAAAAGTGAGAACTTCTCTCTTCCGGACCTGCTATAATTAAAATGCTCTCTACAAAGAGAGTCTCAGGGTGAGGTCTCTTTTCTTGACTGTGCCTGACAGATGGGTGCATTCAGCAGCACTGCTATGCAGGTAAGCCGAGGGTCAAAGTAACAGCAAAAGCATAGAATGCCGCAGATCCCTGGTCTGAGGCATTACGAGCCATCTGGGACACCACAGTATCCTACTTTACACCAGGAATTTTGTGAGAAAGGCTAACTCACAGCCATTTCTCAGCACCATGAGGATCTTCCTTCATTCATCTGTAATCAATTTTCCTGCAGTCATTCTCACCAGGGGGAATGTAACAACACAGTACGGCTGCAGAAGATAAAACCTAAAACAGAAAGCAGAAGAATACGGGTTGTAGAGAGACCTCCCCAGCCTACAATTTTTTGTACTCCAGGGACCTCCTGAGACACAGGTTCTATCTCTGCATTTCACTTTTCATAAGGGATTCCTTCTCCAGGAAGCTGTCCAGTTGTTTCTTGGATCACAATATGCCTTCCATAGTTTGACTTCATGTTGTGCGAAGAACCTCCTTTTTTCTGACCCTGCCACCTGCTCCTTTTATTCGATGCCTCCTAGTTCCTACCTGCAAGAAAGAATACACAGCCAGTCCTATGCCCCCTTCCCCATAATGCCCAATTTCAGAGGTTCTCTCATCTCCTCTCAGTTGTCTCTTTTCTTAGTCTGAAGAACAATAGTATATTTAGCCATTCTTCATAAAGTAGTTGTTTCACCTTTATTTGAAGTTTTTTCAACTTTCCCCACTACACTCTGAGACAGGAGGGACAAAGTAGCAGTGTTCCAGGTACAGGCACACGGCCTTAGCCACTTACTCTAACAGTAAAATTAGTTATCTAGAAAGCCAAGGATGAACCAAAACCTGAATCTCACAGCTCTGCTCTTATCGGAGAACAAGACAATTTCTCATACAGACTGTCATCTTCAAACACTGGCTCCAAACAATCAATAAATGAAGCCTTGTTTCTAGAAAAATCAAATAAATTTCCACACCTCTGATACAATATAAAATTGGTACCCATGAAAAGAAGGATGTACCTTATTTAAATCCAGCTATGTGATGAAAAGACTCATTTTGTCTCAATTTTTCTCTTGATTTTCTGTTTACAAGCTGAAATACGTTATGTCCCATACCTGTAAGCCTTGTCTTAAATCTCTCTTGTACAGAAACTGTGCAGTCTGCATAATTAACGTAGAAATATTCACAGTAAGTAACCAAATCTGTTTCTACTTGTGAAGTAAAAAGGCTTTCAGCCCTCTTCATGGCACTAACAAACCCACTGTGATCTCTTGTCCTCCTTCAAGCTTCTCCTACAACCTTCCAGAAGCTGAATACCAGACCTGTGACTTCAACGCAGGTTACAATTTCTGTTCAGTTGAGTCAAGTAGCTCATAACTCCTCTTCTTAAAGCTTGCAATCAATACGTAAGTGCACAAACTATTTATTAATCTTTTTGCAGAAGTTCAAATTAGCAACGTTTGCCATATGAAAGGCAAAAGAGAGTGAAGGGCAAAAATACTTTTCAGAAAGAACCAGACTTTTAAAACTTGAAGAAAAAACTATTTCCCAAAGAAATCAAGGAGGAAATATGAGGGATTGAAGAAGTTTGAGGAATTCAGATCAACTGAACTGATCCACTCTTCAGAAATTCCTAAGACAAATTTTCACAAACTAGCTTGCCAGCCTGGATGTCTCAAGACTTACAGATTATCAACATATTTTCCTTATCTCTTCCCTAAAATTTTCCTCCCAAAATGCTGATTCTGTAGCCTGTGCTTTCAGAAAATGTATTTCGTGTAATCTATATTATGCTAGAGATATCTGAAGAACTTGAAGTATTCAGAAACACTAAAAGCTGGTGATCAAATGCAAAAATGTTAAATAACTAGATTTAGGTACTAAGAGTTACAGTAATAAAAGCAAAGCAGCCTCAGTGATACACTGTGTAAGATGATAAAAGAAATTATTAAAAAAGCTCTTTGGAAACAGCTGTCTCTCCCACCTGTTCTGCAGTATTGCTAGGGAATTTGAGAGCACCCTTTATATCACCACCCACTGATGCAACCATCTCCCATCTATTCTTTCATCAGTGTTTACCAGCTGTCCTGCACCTCATCTCACATTTGTCTTGTTTTATTTATATGAAGCCTTTGGGAACATGGAATGTTTCTCATCAGCGTTCAACAAAGCCACGGGTAGCTGCATAGTGTACAATTTTGATATATTAATAAATCTTTGTGGGAGACTTGGGACAAGAAATAACAGATAGGAAGCTATGATACCTAAAACCGAAACCAATGGGTGCTTTGTGAGTTCAATGCTTCTAACATGCCCAACCACATGGTGGTTTCTAACTGCTAATAGCAGATACAGAGAGAAGGCGCAGCTTTCATCTTGTGATCTAGGCTGCCTTTGCACCATGGCTTTAGGGTGTATTGAACAAGCATGAACAAACTGGAACCAGCAGCTCAGCTGGGTTAGCCTTTTAAAGTATCAACAACGGTGTTCTTAAAGCTCTTCAGTTATGGTTAACATCTAAGACTCTCCCCTAGCGTTTAATTTCAAGGGAATCACATTTATCTCAAACACCGGTTCTGCAGTGACTGGAGAATGTTCTCTGGGTTTTTACTGAGCAAAGTGCCCAGTAAAATGTAGGATAGGGACTGATGACAGATTGTTGTAACAGAGAAAGGTATAAGGGGCCAGTGGTACTCCTGCGAGAGAAGTCACAGCTACAGAGAGGACAATGCTAGACAGGGACAGAAAGATGATGCTAAGAGAGGAACCACAAACAGGGAGAACTGAAAGTGTTTTAACAGACCTCACTAGCCCCGGCCAACCCGGGCACCCATCACACTCAGTTTTAGAGTGTACAAATGTCAACTGTTACACAGATGTAGAAATCTTAGAAGCCTAAAGCAAAAATATTAGTATCATTCATAAAATCTGAGAGATGCCTACGTTATCTGACGCTTCATTATTCACCCATGAAAACTGGATGCTCAGTGACTGGCTGACTAACTGCTGGCAGCATGACAATTCTGACATTGCTTGGCATCGTTTCAGCTGAGAGTTTACCTAAAAAGAAACAATAGGTTATTTAATTCAGATTACATGACATGTGTGCGTGTGATTTTGAGCACACACACGTCAACTTCAGCCTAACAAAACTGGTGCCCCTGCACAGCTAGACTATATACAGTTGGAGCTCTCTTTGTGGAATGTCTCCAATAAATACAGTGCAACAAGATGACACATTAATCACAGCACAGTGTCACCTGTCAGGGAATGATGCATTATTTAACTAGCAACTGTTTGCAAAAGGTTCTCTTCTAAAATTAGGAAGTAACATATACAAAGTAAGACGAAATTTGTTCAGCCAAGAGCAAAGCATGTTTTCTAACATTGTTCTAATCTTGAATGATCATCCCCTGCCCATAGTTTAACTGCAGCTCCTGCTTCCCAGCTTCTAGATTACTCACAGCATAACCACCACCAAGGCAAATCACAGCAAACTGGAACCTCTCCCACCTTGGGTTGGGGAGGTTGTCTTCTGTCATGTTGGTGCAGGTCAAGTAATTACCTCAGAGGGCAGAGACTGGTATCACAGGGATGGACATGACTAAAACCTCAGCTAAAGCATCTCTGAAGCTTTTTCTTGCCAAATTACTTTTTCACTAGGAGACGATGTGCAGTTTAACTGTGTCTTGGTTTCATCCAGGAAAGAGTTTATTTTCTTTCTAGTGACTGCTGTGAAAGGAATGTCAATAATACATATTTAGTTGTTGCTAGGTGATATTTATGCTTTTCAAGGACTCTTTTCAGCTTCCTATAGAAGCTGGGAAGGAGCATAGACAGAACAAGGCAATATTCCATACCATAGGTGTCATGCTCAGAACAGAAGTGGGGGTTGGCCCAGGAAAGGGGGATCTGTGATCTCCGCTCAGGTTGGGCTGGGCAACTAGTTCACTCTGAAGTGAGAGTGACCCATCTCTTGTATATTCTTGCACCAGTTACATCATTATTATAATTATCCTTTTCCATTATTGTCCTATTAAACTGTCTTTATCTCAACCCATGAGGTTTTTTTTCCCTTTCCCCTCCTTTTTTCCATCTTCTCCCTGTCCTTCTCAGGGAGAAGGGGGAGTGAGCAAGTAGCTGCGTTGTCCTAGTTACCAGCTGGGGTTAAAGCACAAGAGGGCCACAAGCACTGCTGACGATATAGGGAAGAGTAAGCTTTGAGGACCAGGTAGAAAAAAAAAAAAAAACACCACAAGAAAGATTTTAACCGGAGTACCACACTGAAAATAACATTGTCAGGATGACTTCCTGACAGATCTCTATGGAAAGTGGTGTGAGAGGGGGGCTCCCAGTAGAGATGTGGACACCACTCACTCAGAAGAAAACACACGCAAGGGAATCCTTTGCGGGTAGGACACTGCTGGTGCAGCCTGAAATGGCTTTCTGAACTTCAGCAGAGAAATGTGAAGGTCCATCAGCAGGACTGCTACATTACCTTATTGTCTGGGAAAGGCAGAGTATTGATGTGCTTCTTGTGAAGTGGCTGGGGGTTTCAGTACAACACAATCTCAGGAAATCCCCTCCCTGACATTCTATTACAGCTCTTGGGTAACAATTCATGGAGCAGCCATCTGCACAGAGCACTGCCAGCTTAGAGGTAGAGATAGATACCTTCAAAGATGTGAGTTGGCATCTTTAGAAGCAAACTGGAAGACCTTTATAAACAAACACACGTTCAGTGTTTCTGCCAAAGAAGCTTAATTAATATTACTGAGTAAACATGCCATGAATTAACAAACACATTTCTCAAAACAGGGTCAGAAGCTAATACACTTTGCATTTCTGTTTGGTGGACGTTCCAGAGCTTTTTGATGTTAATGCAAGATGTTGTTAGAAGCATTCTAACAATTAACTTGAATAAATTATGCAAGAGAATGAGTCAAGGAAGAGTATTAAAATTAATTAACAGTGATGGTTGCATTGGATCTTAAGTCATCCATGTTATATACCATGACAGTAAAGGGCAGATACTCAGATACAAGCCCAGGATGTTTAGGTTTCATGGTTTGCTCCTAGGAAAGACAACAGGTATTTTCTTATTACAGAAATCGAGAAACATCTTGAATAAGTGATCAGACTGAAACAAAAACATTTTTAAGTCCCCAAAACAGAACTGTACAGCAAATGGACTTGATGCTAATTCTTCTGTCTAGAGGTAACTATTAAACAAATTGTAACAATATTTGTGTTACTGAATTAGGAATTACAAGGTCCACTAAAAGCAACAAGTAATGGTGGCTCTGGGGACCATGTTGTAAACACTATGAGTAAAACTGTAACCATCATTAAGGACCATAACAACTACTAATAAACTGGAACACAGTGGTAAAATAACCCATTTTATTTGCTAAGTGTTTATATTCAAAATGTATGCCTTTTGCACAGAATAGTACGTCTGTACCTCTATTCCAAGCAGTGTTACATAGTTCCCTGGGAAGCACGTTAAAATCCTCCAAAGAAAAAAAAGAAACAATTTAATAAACCAGTATGCATCCAAGATCTTTAAGCTCATTTATATTTGTTTTTCATGTACAAGATCAACGAAATAAAAACAAAACAAAAAACCCCAACAAAACAGAACCAAACCCTGGATACAACAGTTTGATCTGATTGCTTTTGATACATACAATCTGTTGCAAGGTATTCAAAATCAAAAACAAATGCTCACACATGTCATATAACAAAATGAAAAAAGTAAAAAAAAAAAGTTAAAGTACTAGCATGTACATGGATGTAGTGTATTAGGAAACAAGTTTATTTGAACACCCACATTTTTCTGTATTTAAAATAGACATTTTAATCCTTCCTTCCCCAAACAACATTTCTCAAAAACTGAAACCCAATCCCTCCCCAAGTTACACTCTAACAGTATTACCAGAATACAAACTCTAATTAGCAACATCCCATTACTTCTGTATCACCAAGACTTACGTGTGCCAGCCTCAGCAATGGTCAAGAGTTAAACTGTTGAGCTGGCACATTTATTGTATTTATACTAGAAGCAGACAGTGTACATTTAGTAAATGTTCAAAACCTGAAACAGTACAGGGAAATATTGTCAGCAATAAATTCAGGTTCAAAAGAATTACATATGCTTTGAATGGTTAAAAATTCTACCACATGCCTTTTTAAAGTCAGAAACTTTTAAAAAAGAGAACTTTAAAAAAATAGATTGCTGCACTTTATCTGATGCATACTCCCCAACACAAAAATGAAAAGCTTACAGTGTAAAAGGTTCACTTTTAACTTAATGATTATTTAGTTTATGACTGAATAAAGATCTGACCTAAGATTTTAGCAGTTGTTTTACAATGGAAGTAATGTTTTCACTTAGCACCTTCCTGTTCCAAATCTGCTGCTTCTTCATTATGGAAGTGATACGGAAACATAGTTCCTGATTTTTTTACTTTTTTAAGTTCTTTGAATGAAGATGCTTAACCACCTGAAACACCAATGAAAGAGAAAACAAGTTTGTAGCTTCACAATTCTGATAAACATCTTACATGACTTCACCAGAAAACTCCATCAATTTTCATTATAAGAAGTCTGGCCTTCAGTTGGCGAAAAATCAGCATAGCCAAACAGAAACCAACACAGTTTAGCTAACTTACACCAGCTGAGAACCTGACCTGCTTGGAATACACTTTATTCTGACAAAATTTAAATTTAAATAAGTACAGACTTACTAGCAAATGAACACACTGCATTTTCTAAACGCAGCTTAATGATGAGCAGTATCAACTGAATCATACTGAAGCTCAGATCTGCAGCTACTGTGAATTCTTCTAGCACCAATGGCTTTCGGGTCATTAGGCCAAGCATGCTGTACTGATGAGTTGGTCTTACAAGCTGGCACCACAACCAGATGCCAAAATTTCTCCAATTCTTTTTCCAAAGTCAACCATGTCACTAAAGAACAAAGCCTTAGGACCACCTATTTTTCTTTTAGGCTGACAACCTGAAGAAATCCTTAAAAGAAAGAGATTAATCAGAAGTACAGTAATGTCAGTCAGCCCTGCCCGGTCCCCTGTCTGTTGAAAAGAAACTTCTGCTATCTCAACGTTAGAGCTAGCAAAAATAATTAAAACCCCCAACAAATAACCCCTCCAAAAGAATAAAAGGAACACAATGCCCATTCAGTAATTCAATTCTGTGCAGATGAAACTCTGCTGTGACATCTCATTTGCTATTAAAAAACCCCACAAACAAACATAAAAAGAGCTACTTTTCCCTGTGTAATACAACTTCGTGACAGTAGGTCTTTGCCTTCCACCTCTTTTTTCTAAATTTCGGTGTGTGTGCTTTTTATTTTCCATCTCCTGATATCACATACAACCAGCAGTAGCAAGGTAGTTTATTGTATTAGGTGCTTCTATTACCTTTTTAACTGAATGCTGGTGATTCATTTTCCATGTATCTCTATCTGCAGCCTCTCCTCCCAGCAAGGATCTGCATTTGTCACGTAATCGTATGTCTTCCAAACCTATTCCATATTCCCATCACCTCATCTCTGACCTTTTCACCTACCTTCACCCAACCAGATGAAAAAAAGTCTGTAGTGATCAATATTCTGGTGCACCAGTAAGATCTGGTTAAGTGTCATCAGACCTGGCAAACACATGTTAACACTGAGTTACATCTCTTCCTCCTCTCTACATAGCCTGGGTAAGCTTAGAGAAAAGTTTTAATGCCTTTCATAAAAAGACACATTTTTCAATATAAAAAGCATAAATTCATAGATTATAAATAATATAATTTCAAAATATTTAAGAATTTTAGGACTTCATTTGCATTTCAGGGGAACTGCAAGCTTAATGTCCTTGATGTCTTCTCAGTCCCAAACCTCTGATAAAGAAGCATTTGTAGGATACACAACAGGTAGCAAAGCACAGCCCATGCCATGTCCTGCACACCCATTGCAGTAAGTGAGAGACTTAAGAACTACGCAACTTCACCAGCCAAGTTACAACACCGCCTCAGCATTGCCCTGATAAAGTTACCATCTTTTTTCATGTATACAACTACATGTATTTTGACATTGTCAGTTAAAAACATTACTGAAAACAGCATGAGCAAGGGGAGTTTCCCACTACATATGACATTAACAAGTAGTGCCACATTTTTCAGACCTGATTTGAAAAGCATTTTTTTGCATTTAAGCTATTTGCCACAGATTTTACATATATAAAAAGTTGTTTGTTCATGTGTTAAGTTACAAAATTGTAGTGCTTAATATAATAAACATCAAAATCTAATATCTTTTTAAAAAATGCTTGTTTATAATACATTGCTTTATTTTTAAAAGGCAGCAGTCAGCACCAGTCTGGTTTATTTAGCAACGATATTGTAGTGTAAAAATGTTGCTAAACATTTCTGGTACTTTCAGGCTGGAAGTATTTATTTTCCAAATGCTATACAGTAATATACTGAAAAAATAAATTGCAATAGTACTGTTTGTGCCTTTAAAAATACATAATGAGAATTATTATGGCTGATATGGATCAGATTTTATCTATAGTCCATACAGCACAGTTTTCCTAAGAAAGATAAAAAGATTTTTTAAAGCTTAAGTAAGTTGACAAAAAAAAAAAGATTCTGATACTATTGTCATAAAAACAGTAATAAAGCTGCTCTCATGGTCTGATGCTGTGCATTGTTTGGAACCAAGTGACCTAGCAGTTACATTTGTGATGCTAATCAATACCTAGGAAACCCAGTCAGAGACATGCACAAACACCACCCACTTTCTGTCCTTAAAGTGACACGTCTGCCTGGTCTGAAAAGGTAAAGAAGTTTACACATATGTAAAGTATACAGATATGTAATAAAGTAGTGTGCTTTTTTTTTAAAGAGGAAGAAATATATATGTGTATATGTTTATATAGATATGTATTTTATACTTAAGTTAGTGTCAATCAAATCCAGGCAGAGATTAAACTGACCATAAAGATGATGTAACAAAAGTCATTAAGGCAGTAAGTTTCATCTCTTGAGGATTTTCAGATATTCTACCTCTATCTCAAGAGGAAAAAGAAATGTTGAATTGCATTGTAGGCTGAATTATCATTGAATGATTACAGCCAGGTAAGGAAAGGCTCATTTTTGTTGAGTACTGACTCCACATCATTGAGAATAGGGATCAAGTCTTCTGACTCTAGAGTCCCAAGATCAACATTTGTTCCCGGAAGACAGTCGAGGAAATCGGGGAAACGTGTCTGTTGTGGATTTATGTTCATTGTTGTCTGTGCTATAGTTTCTCCTAGGGAAAGAAGAGAACATTCGAAATAACAAACTTCTTGTGGGTAATTCAAAACAACACAATTGATTCAAAAGGTAGACTGCCCCTTTCCCATAAGCACTTGTGAGTGTTCCTATCCTCTACAAACATTACCTCAAAACCACATTGCATGTAGAATGCATGTTGTTCTAAGAGTTAATTTTGTATCCTTGCTTTGCTCTCGAAAGTGTAAAAGGCCCTTTGCAGCAGTGCTCAAAGTAATCAGCCTCTGACATTCCCCTTCAGAGTTCACTAGTCTGCACAGGGAGCAATGCAACCGAGTCTTATGCAAACCCTTTGCCCTGTTTTCTGTGCAAGGGCAAATGCTGTCGATGGGGCAGAATTGAAAAAGTGAAATTTGAAAAGCTAAAATTGAAAAAAATATTTACAGCAATTTAGCTCTGCAATATTATATTTTTTTTCATAAATTAATAATAAAATTCTCTAAAATCTTAAATGGAGAAACCTTTCACTCTTCGCAACTTCTGATGGCTTCAAAAGGAGGGTTTAGGTAAAGAAGTGCTGAGAATTTCACTATCTGGAAAAAAACCATATTGATTTTCTAGTAACTTACTTCAGTATTTTAAATAACATGAAGATACTGATATAAAAACAAATATGTACCAAAACTTAAACTAGCTAAATACATCCTGTTTGAAGGCAAACCCAACTTTGCCATTGTAAGAAGCTTACTAAAGAGATTATTTCCAAGAGTTAGAAAATGCAGTGATTTGTACCAAGAAAACAAACCAAGACCAGATTTTTACTCCTACTTTGTGCTATGGTAAGAAAATACAAAACTAAGGCTCACATTTTCCAATTTTTACTTATTTTGTTTAATATCAGTCTAAGGTAAAAGGGTAGGATCTGGACCTAGGTTAAAGTCGAGAACCTTCAAGGCATTAAATACCTTTTAGACACAGTCTCAGTCTGTTCTCTCTCATGGGAAAGAGAGAGATTGTCATTCAGTTACGTAATCATAAAACAGTACTGGTTACAACACAAAGTTATTAATATCATTAGTTTTTAAACTAAAACAGAGTATTCTACCTGTATCCATCTCATCGACGTTGCTGAGGAAGTCTTCAGGAGTAGTTGGTATGCTGTAGCATCCCAATCCCAAGCCACTGTCTGTACTCTGTTCCCTGGAATGGTATGGCCCACTACATATTGAAACATGAAAAAGCCTCAGTAAAGATGTTCTGTTAGACATAGTCCCCGATCACGGTGTTTGAAAAAAAAAGACAGCACAGCAGGTTATGTATGAAATACTAAGTCATTAAGTCACATTCTCAACTGTTGGCCACTAATGTGGTCATGTTACATCAGCCCAAATATAAAGCAACTGAAGTGAAACCATTCTTAAGTTTTGAAATACACGAATACAGAACTGTCTATACAAAACCAGTTCAGATTATTTATATTTAGGTAAATTCAATTTTATTAGGCTATGTACCTATTCCACCTTGTCTTCTATATACACCTGCAGTACAATTAAACCACCTGCTACCACTTGTTTGATTTTTCTAAGATTAATTCTTGCAGTATAAATCAAAAGATTTCAGGTCAGACCCTCAGGTGTACCCCCCGTGTTCACAGTAAGTACAAAAGATGATGACATAGGGAACTACTGTAGAGGAACAACTTTGAAAGCATGAAGAAGGCAACAGAACCAATCTCCTAATGAAGGGAACATGAACTTGCCTGTTCAAGAAAGGATCGGACCCATTATTTGTAATAGGCCTCATGTCTTGCGTCATGGCAGGGGTATTCACAGCTGTCTGAACGGGGGCCACGCTTTCTGAATCCATGGGAAGTTGTCTGCATAGAGCAGCTTCCTGAAAAGGCAAATAAATATAAGGGGTTATTCCAATAGCTCAGAAATACTGCAATCTTCCAACAAGTGAACATGAATATACACAGGTCTTCTTGTTTAGGAAACTAGTTCTAAACAACATAACTAATGACAGTTTAGACTGGTGTGAAGAAAACCATCTTGTG
Source organism: Thinocorus orbignyianus (assembly GCA_013400375.1). NCBI lineage: Eukaryota > Metazoa > Chordata > Aves > Ciconiiformes > Thinocoridae > Thinocorus > Thinocorus orbignyianus. The sequence continues at coordinate 167,631 of VXBW01006747.1, forward strand.
GATAGATGGTGTCTTTCATACCCACCCGTGCTGGCTCAAAAAGCTGCAGAATCTACCTCTAGGTTACTGTCACAGCTGGAAGCCAGTCCCATCTGGCAGATGTGTTTGAGGACTTTCTAATCAGCTTCACACTAAACCAGAGCCTGTTTGCCTGTTCAAATCAGCCTCAGACTTTCTGCATGACACTGATCACCAAGTGCGTATTTAACTGGCTTTACCAGCAGAGCTGTTATGTTGGCAGCCCCAGGAAGGGCAGTGGCAGACGTCTAGGGGCAGGTCACACCTTCAGTAGCTACAGCTGCCCACAGAACTGCTGCTCCTCTACAGCTTTGCTGGCTATGGAGATAATCCCTACGAAATCTACCTACCTCTGTTGTAACTTCAGACACCTTGCATCTCTCCTCATCATGAAATACCAACCGCCCTGTACATTGTAGCTGAGTCCTGACGGCCTGTCCACACTGCATGGGCCAGCTCTCTCCAGCTGACCGTTGGCAGACACAAACCAGAGCTGTGTAACGCTGACATTACAACTGCAGTTGACTGTTAAGTGAGGTCAAGTTCTGTGAAATCTGGAGTAGCAACAATAAAGCAGTTTAAAACCTACAGACTCAAATTTAATCTCCCATGTATCTATTTCTAACAGGTTAATGAAATTGCTTTCAGTTTAAACTCATGCAAAAGAGAGCAAAATCAGGCACTGAAACCATGCAAGCTATTATGAGATGACATAATTTGCTATACAGAATATCACTTGCAACCTTAAAGTACTGAACATGTTAGAAGAAAGCCACTGGAAGAAGACTTTGACCCAATAATCTTTAGAATGAACCCTCTGCCTATTAAGAAGCATCTGCCTAATGACCTGTCTCACAAACACCATCTTTAGGATGACAAACGAGCAATAAGAGCCAAAAGAAACTTGTTTCGGAACTCTTCCTGAAAGATGAATTCTTCTAGCATTATCTCTGCGAAACAACCATGACATCTAGTGGTACAGAGGTCTTTACAAAGGTTGGTTGGCTCCACAAGGATGTGTCAAATAACCCAAGACCTTAAAATAATAAAGCTGTTTCTTTTTTTTTTTTTACCTACTCTACTCAATCTTATTTTTTTTTAATGAAATAAACAAAGGAAATATTTCATTTCAAACCTAGTAGAAAACTTTTCTCCACTCAGTCATTCATTCTCCCAAGTACAGAAAAGATTAATGTGTTTTTGAGGCTAAAATATGATGTTATTATATTTTCAATTATTTCTTCATTGAGGAGGACTAGTTTGGTCTCTTCATGAGTCATGTAACAGTCTCATTGGAAAGTCACATATTAGTGCCCATTAATGCAATGTTTCCTTTACAGTAAAATTATCAATATATTCACTTTCAAATAAAAAGCTACATTAGATAGTGTAATTATTTAGTAAGTGTTAAGAATCACCTGAAGATACTTAATAGCTTATGTGTGGTAACTTATGCATGTCACTACAATTGCCAAGTGATGATTCTAATGGCAATGTTTCTATTTATAATTAAATCAGCTGGAGTCTGTGAAAACGCACAAGCCTCAGAAAATTGATAGACCAGTTTTTTCAACTGTCTACACGAAGATACTGAAAGTAGTTTTTACATACAAGAATAGCAACTGCAGCAATACAAGTAAAGCTAATACCAGAAAGACAGCAAGCAAGAAAAAGAGAAGAGGTAGCCAGAAATAAATACCAAGAGAAGAAAAGGAAGACAGATAAAATGAGACAGGCTATACTTAGCTAGGATTTTTTTTTGTTAAAGTTGAATCCAGCAATGAAGTTCATGTTCCTGATACTTGGGAAGTATCATTGTTCCACACCATTAAAGAGAGGATCAGAACAGGAAAAAACAAAAGAAAAATAAAAGCCTTTCCCTTTATTTGCCCAAATGGAAAATACCTGTGGCTGTCACTTCTAAAAATCAAATACTATTACTAAAACTAAAATAACTGAGAATACACTATTTGAGATCCAAGTATTTGCCTCTTTCCAAATATTGTGACTAAGTCCTAATTTGATGGTAACAGTTTCTTTTTGCTACTTTGCACGTGCCAAGGACTGAAAAAACTGCCCTGGTACCACCCTTTAATGCTGTAAGGGTGACGGAACATTGGAACAGGCTTCCCATGGAGGCTCTAGAGTCTCCATCCTTGGAGATATTCAAAACCTGACTGGATGAAGCCCTGAGGAACCTGCTGTAGTTGACCTTGCTTTAAGCAAGGGAAGTGGACTAGACAATCTCTAGCAGTCTCTTTCAATTTCAACTATCCTGTCACTCTGTGAATCAAAGAATGGCTATGTGCATACACACATTTTTCTGGCTTTTCTCTTTTGGACAATCTTCTTAATAAAATCTTGCCAGCTGTCACTCTTTTATTGTTTGGTTTTTTGGTTTTTTTTTTTCCAATTATCAATTTAAAATCATTGGTATTGCCCAATACAACTCTTCCGTATCAAACAATCCCGACAATTTCCCGCCTATAGGAGGTGGTAGAAAATCTTTCCTGTTCAGCAGCTTCTCAATGGATCATACAGTACAAATCAGCATGTTGACTTGCTGGGGACTGTGCATGTGTGTGTTGGGGGATGGGGGGTAGTGGGGTAGGTGAGCCCAGGCTAAGCTCACTGCTCGTGGAAAGAGAAAAATTGAACTAAAAATATGCTGCCCAGAAAAATATTAAAGCTGAAAAGTTGATAATAACAATCAACTAGAGATGAAAGAGGCTGACAACCAACTATTCCACCAGAGAGTAGCATCAAAGAAAATCTATGAAGGAAAAGTCATGCACCTGTAGAAAAGCTTGTGAGCAGCAAGCAGAGTTTCCCTTCTCCTTTGGAAAGCTGACAAAAATAGACCAGCAAGAAAGAAAATTAACTCTTTCCAGAATGAGTAAACTGAGTAAGGAAACATTTAAATAGAAGCTGTCATACTGTTTTTCTGAAATGCTGCCCTTCTTGCATGTACTCAGACAACAGTTCTAGAGACTTTCCAACTAAATGAAGAGGAGAACAAAGATGGAAACAAATTCCCTTAAGCAGGGAGTTTCCAGAAGTGTGTGTTCCTCCTGGCTGGGTGTGCTGCTCCAGCCCAGCAGCTGCAGCCAGGAATGGCAGTGGGGACCCAGCAGCTGCTGCCAGGCTGAAAGGAGGAGGTCTGTGACCCACCAGAAGAATTCCTCCCCTCTGAAATGCTCTGCACCTCCTTGCAGCTGCTAGCAGCAGCGTGCACACTTACTCAGCGTTTTCCCCTCAGGCAGGTTAGGCTAAAAAAGCAGAAGCAGTAGTGAAGGGTCAGGGCAGTAGCTGTACTTAAACACTGACAGCTCCAGAGGGATTAGTTCATTCTTCCCAGTTGTCAGGGTTCAGGGGTGCCCAGGTTACTGGTAGGAGTTCACAAAGTTCTCTTAGAAAGGATGGATTTTGCATCTTGTTTTCCTGGGGTGGGAAACAGGTTGTTCCCTAAGAGCTACAACAGTTCCACAAACCTTAGCAATGCAAAGTGATCCTGTCCTGCTCTACAATGTGGAACTCAAACCAGCACCATAGATGCAGGGTGGTACTTGGCATAACAGACTGGAGGCTTGGTTAAGTACAGCACAGCTGCAGAGTGTTGTGCCTGTATTAGTTTCAAAGTAAAACACTGTCAGCAGAGCAGGGAAAGCTTGTGTTAATGGCACAACTGTTTTGAAGCTTAATTTGCTCTTGTCCCGAAGCAAGAATAGAGCCAAAGAGAGTAAAAATAGCCAAACGCGTTATTGGCATGATAACAGTTATGACTAAGCTCATGCCAGATAGCTCCACTCTCTTCCCACACCCATCTCTACGATGTTCTGAGGTCCTGACAGCAGAGGAGAAGGTACATAAGACTTGAGATCACTGCTCAGGTCAGAGACCATCCCCTTGAACACAGCTCTGCACACAGGTGAGGTGTATTGTAACGCACCCCCCCAAAATTAAGGGCAATGGAAACTGAACAAGGGCACAAGCTGCTTGTCTCTGTACAGCTTCCAGACTCAGGTCTGTGAAAATCAAATTCAGCCCTGACAGGAGCAGGTAAAAAAATTCCGAATCATATCTGCCTTTCACCCCTGTGTGGCAAGAGCACTGAGCGCTTGCTTAACTTTGAGCACATACATATATTCACCAAATACAATGGGAATGAACACATGCAAAGATGGCCAATGCTGCTGCAGGAGCTATAAAAGCACATCATTCTAATGCCACTTTTTGGGTGTTTTTACAAATATTCTCACTAATGTTTTTGCAATTCTTCTCACCATACATCCATTTTCATTTTGTTATCAATCCCTCCTCCACAAAAGCCTACTATATAGTAGTATATACATTCATCCTACATTTGGTCTTTCTGTCTGCACAAGACAAAGTTACTAAGGTTCCAACGGTTTAGCTGGAGAGATACTGACTTTATACAGTTTGTACATTGGTAGAAAAGTACAGTCATACTCTTATTGTTAGAAGTCTGTATAAATATAAAGAATCACATCAATCTGCATTTTCTGTATATGAAACAAACAAAAAAGCACTTTCAGTACAATTCTAATAACCTTTGATTTGGCGAGTAATTCTAATAATTACGCTACTTTTTGAAATGTGATGTTTGGTAAAATGCAATTTAAAATTATTTGTTCTGAAATAAAAGCATGAAAAAAAGATCACCTCAAATTCTCAGCCATTACAAACATGAAAGACCTTTTCTTCCATTGATTTTACAACAAACATAACTCAACATATTGAGCAATACCAACAAAAGCTGCAGAGAGAAAACCAAAAAGGTGGCCATTAATTTGAGGTTTTCATGACTGCTGCCTCTAAAAGATGACAATTCCTTTGTGAGCACATCTCCCTTCTGGTAAATCTGCTCTGATACTCCAGATCTCTGTTTCAGACCTAAGGTTTTTAAAGATGGATGCGTCCCTTTCTTTGCTACCCATAAACTCTTCCAGAGGTCACTGAGATGTCCCAAACTGTTTTCATCACTTATGTGTTTTCTCTCAGTCATTCTCATCCAGACTTGAAAGAAAAAGTGCATTACTCCTCATTTACTTGCAGCTTGTCAACCTCTGCTATATACTCTTCTACTCCTTCAGAGACAGCATCTATTTATGAAGACTTTTCTTAGACTGCATTTTGCATTTTACACTAACGTTTCAAAACGTTACAGCAACTTATGGTTTTCTACTAAATCATCAGGAAAAGTTCAGCCAGTTGGCATCATTAGCCCAGTAACAAACATGTTTCTACCTGCTGCAAAGAAATTTCACACTGTATTTCTAAACACAGTGTAAACAAACATTACTCTAAAATAACTACAAATTATGGTACAATCCCAAAGGCAAAAGGACTGAAGGCATGAAATACTAATTCTGCAAAATTGTTATTTCCATAGAGGATCGACATAAGGATAGGTAACCTGGGAGCAATACAGAGACACGGTCTGAGCATGCAGGGATGATGTCAGGAAAGTTAAAGCCCAGCTGGAATCCCATATGGCCAGGGCAGTCAATGCCAACAAGAGGGCCTTCTGTGTCTACCTAGGTGACAGTAGGAAGGCTAGGGACAATGTGGGGCAGCTGTTTTTCCTGTGAGGAACAGCTGAGAGCTGGGGCTGTTCAGCCCAGGGAGGAGAAGGCTCAAGAGCGATCTCATCAATGTGTACAAACCTTTGCAGGGAGAAGACAAAAAAGAGAGAGCCAGGCTCTTCGCAGTGGTGCCCACTGACAGGACCAGAGGCCATGAGCACATGCTAACACACACGAGGGTCCCTTTGGACATCAGAAAACATTTTATCACTGTGAGGGTAACCAAGCACTGGCACAGGCTGCCCAGGGAGGTGGTTGAGTCTTCATCTTGGAGATATTCAAAACCCTCCTGGACATGGTCCTGGGCAACTAGTTCTGGGTGGCCCTGCTTAACAGGGGGTTGGAAATGACGACCTCCAGAGGTCCCTGTCAATGTCAACCAGTCTGTCATTCTGTGATCTTGTGAAAGTTACCATTTTTAAATGTACTCAGAACTGTAACTGCAACATTTGCAGTATCACTAGTAACATTATTCTTGATAAAATGTACTTTGGTCACACTGTTTCTGAGAGAAATACATTATTTATTTTCTCTGAGAAAGCTGATTGACGTGCCAGTCAAAACACATCACCACCAGTGGAGTTGTCCATAACCAAAGAAACACAATTGTTAAAACTTTTAATTTCCTTAAGGCACTGTAAAGGAAGTTACATATCTATTTTGTATCACATGAGTCATTATATTGAGCTGAAACTTAAGAAAATACCCATGAGAGAACCATCTACGGAAAGTATACAAGTCAGAGTTATTCATGTAAGATATGAATGCAATTTTATCTTAATTCAAAGGCAAAGGGTGCAAGTTACAGAGTTGGGATGAGAGTCAAGAACAACTCCGTATGTCCTGCCTTTATCTACAGTGAAGCATGAACCAAATTAAACTGGGAATTAAGCAATGATAGTTGCTCTAGAGTTATAAACAGGTGCAGAACAGAATTTTGTCCTTGCACTACTATTACAGCTGGCAAGAAAGACACACCAGGTCTGTAACTCCTGACAGATGGCCATTTGGTATTCTGTTCAATGCTAGAGAGAAAAAAAAGAAAAAAAAAGAAATTTTCTATTTCTGTTAGCTTTTTAGCTACCCTTACCTAGAACAACTCTTAATCTGGACACGAAGTAACGGAGCTACTAACCGTACCTGGTGAAAACTTGGATGCATTGAATTAAAGGCTCTTGAATAAAAGAAATCAGTATCTCTGCCCTTACCTGCCGCAGGAGCTCTTCCTGACGCATCCGAATTCGCTCCCTCTCCATCTGGATTCTCTGGAGCCTCAACTTCTGCTGCTGCTGCTGCTGTGTGGTCAGTGCACTGGGCAGGTTCAGCAGCCCTGGCTGCGGGGCCTGGGGAGGACGGCTCTGCTGTGACATGGCTGTGCTGGGCGCTATTTGGTGCTGGTGATTCATGACTGCGGGAGAGAAGATGAATTGTGGATGGTTAAGGAGAGATTTGTACTTTAAGATAACAGAAGGACTAGGACCCACACTGCGCACTTACAGTACAGAGTTATTCAAATTACTGTACTTCAAATGATGGAGAGAACTCCTCCATCTGGCAAAATTTGGTGCTAGTAATTGCGTAACGAATTACTTTTAGTATTTCATATGTGTATAAAACATGAATACTTATAATACAACAAGTACTTATATTCAGCCTGCTATGTTCAAATATTCACCTAATGATACATAGTAAGTGACATGCAAGTTTTTTTAACTGAAAATTCCTCTACAAATGTCCCCCTATAATATGCACTAAGCTAGTCAAAATGGTTTCTATCTTAATATTTTCTGTACTGATACATCTAAATTGATTATTTTAAGAATAAGTACCAGCATAAATAATGAGCACTGTCTGTTTTCCACCACTATGAAGGAGATAGACACTTTTTTCAATGACATGCAGATGAGAGGTGTTCCAGTTCCAGTTAAGAAGCAATCCTCATAGGAAGTCCTCCCCCGGCAGGCTGTAGCCTTCCTGTATTATCATGGACGAGCCACATTCTCTGTGTTCATCTATAAGTGAGGGTTAATATTATTCTTACATCTCACAGAAGTGTTTTAAGCACTCCTCACCTCACTGGCACACATTACAGTAATGAAAAGCAGTTTGAGAACTGTAACTGAAGAGAAAAAGTGCATCTAATGAGATCCAGCAACAAGCCGGACTGTCAGAAGCCAGAAAAGCAGCACAATAAAAAGACACCAGGAGCTATCAGAATCTACATCTTTCTACAACATCCTATACTCTCGCATCTTCAAAGCAGGTGAAATGCAAAGAAAATATAATTAAATTGAATCCGTACCACATTCATAAATAAAAAAGCAAAGCAGAGAGAATCAGTGCTAACTGTTCTTGACAGATGCCCTTGTCTCTTGGGGTCTAACACTGCCCTTTTTTCCAAAGCCCTCAGTCATTCTGCATTTCAGGATGCAGTGAGTGCAAAGCTGGATCACATCTGAGTGCACAGCATGAGAATGATGATGAATAGCAGAAGAGCATAACTGCAAGTTACTAATACACTATACTCGTTTCATTATCAGACTCAACGAAAGTCTTTAGCAATCTTGTACAGAAAGAACTGCCTAAACTCACTGCTGCTTTAAATAGTTACATTAGGCAAGAATAGACTTTAATGAGTTCTAAAATGCAATCCTGTATAAAATTAATCAAAAAACAATGTGAAGTTCAGGCCTGGCATAACTCGTCTCAGGAGTTACATAAATCAAGTAAGGCTGAATTTACAAGTCATGGTTTCATCTGCAAATGAAAAAGGTCTCATCAATTAGAGATTAAGGTGTCTGATTCTAGATCTGATTTAACACAACTGAAGCATTTGTAACTCTCTCATGAGCTCTCAATAGGCAGGCACCATATTTATAGTTAATGTCTTACAGAGAAAACCAAATTAGACTTCTGCACATTTGATTTACAACTGAAACCTTATCTGTTAGGATATTCCTATTTGGAAATGACCCATTAATTCCCCACCTTTGGTAGGATGTTCGAAAGGTCCGTCTGGGGAACAACTCCACAGATGGCAGGTGAGGAACGTGACCTGTCAGCGAACCAAATTTATACCCACGTAAACCAGTCTAACCATTTCACTCGCAGACTTCAGGTTCCTGCTCAGTTAATGTTGCTTAGACTGTTAATTTCACTTATATCAACATAATGTTTTCTTGTCAAATTCAGAAACTATAAATCAGAGAAGAATTCTCTGTTGGACAGGCATTTTTATTCAGAGAACTGTTACAAAGAAGTTAAAGTCTTTGTGTAGCCCCACAGTTATTGTGGTAACCATGCCTCAAAGTTAAAATAATGATTTGGCACCTATGACAGCAGGTATCACTCGGCCATGGAAACCCCTCCTCTCTAGAAATGTTTCCCTTTTGGGAACAGGGTTGGAAAAAACAGGAGGAAAATGAGACAAAGAGGGGAAACTGCATAATCTCTGCTTGTACCTCTTTTTCAAGTAAAATATATCAGTTCCCAGCAGCACAACCTAATACCTTTCGTGAACCACGGAGTCTGAACAGTTCCTTCTTTTCCTTCCCTGATTTCACATTTCCAGTAAAAAACACATGCAGCACCTAAATTCAGCATGGACTACAAGTGGCAGTCATGCACCGCGCTAAAACTTATCACTTTTGCAAGGATTCTTTCACTAATGGGGCAGCAGCGTAATTATCAAAGCTCTTATCTTTTAACAAGAATACTCCAGATGCTAAAATACTGTCTGGAAGAGATAAAAAATTTTTTCTGTCCAAATGACTAAGATTTGAATCTTCCTTTTTCTTTTTCATTCATTGTTCTTACCATATGAGAACTGAATTTTCAACTAGGTTCTCTCCTTCTCAGACCTGAACACATTTGTGCTGTGCACATGTCTGACCTTGGAGGACACAGCACAGTAAGCACTGTCGGAATGTGCACTGAAAGAAATGGGTTGATGATTTTACAGCCGCAATCAAACATACGATACCCACACAATGCAAAGTGCTGAACTTAACTCACTCTGCCAGTTCCAAGTTAAAAAACTGTTGACTTTATGCTCACCAGCTTTCTGCCAAATCAGGTACTCTCCTGTCTTTCTGCAACTGGAGTAAGCACTAGGCCACGTTAGTACACAAGCACTAGGCCAGCATAAGCTTTGCTCTGCTTTATTTGACATAAATATTTACATGTGTTCACATCAGATCTGAATCAAATTTTTCCTCTGGAGTGATCCAGTATCACCCAGGTCCAAGGTGTAAAGACTACAGAACCATTTGAGAGTGCAGCTGCAGGGTATTTTAGCTTCAGTGGCAAACCCAGCTCAAGAAATAATCCCAGTTAAAAGCAGCCCTGCAGTAATATAACCTTTTCACGGATTCAGCGTATGTGTGGTCCGCCAACAGCTGTATCCACACAAATGACATCACGCTTCCACATGAAACCAGAGCATTGCCATTTATCACCTCTTCCACACCCAGGCTGCTTATTCCTGCCCACATGCTGCCCCCTCCACTGAGCTGGCAAAAGCATTTCTGTGGCCACACAGCAAACTAAAAATTGCCTGGGGATAAAAACAAGATATTTTCTAGATCAGTTCCCAGCAAAAGTAACCGGGTAGCCATGAAAATGATTATGTGCAACCAACGTAGGAGTCCAAGTGGGAAAAATAAGCTGGTTGCAGGGAAGGCAGAGTAAAACCAGCACTGATTGGTAACTTTACAGTGGTAAAACCCCAAAAAGGTTGGGAAGCTGCAGTGCTGAGAGGGGAAAGGCAGGAATGAAAGCTGGGTACTGAAATCACGATGGGAAAACAATACATAGAAACCACATTTTAAGATGCAGTGAGTCTAGTCTTATTCATATTAAAATAAGTAAGGAATACTATAAATACAATTATATGAATTATATCAGTGAAAATCTGGTGTTAAATTGCCAGGACCATAAGCACTTAGGTAGAAATTTAACTCTCCTCATATGTTTAAGCATGTGCTTAAATTTTTAGCGTGAATGGAACAACCATGCTAAGAATTCAGGCTGGCTGAAGGATTATCACAATATAGTAAGCTTTCCATGAGAAAAATGCTTTCATCTAAGCAGCACATGCAAATGATGGAACTAGGTAAAGTTAAGTAAAGATTAGTAGCCTGTACCGTGTGTCTGAGATACACACAGGTCTAGGGCATGAATTGGTAGTACTATTTGTCATGACTGTTGCCTTTGTTATATAAAATACTCCCTTTCTTCATCAGCTGATCTGTTCCCATGTTGCATCACAGTTGAAATTACACATGCAAGAAGGCAAAGAAAAAGACAACATGAAAATGCTGAGGAATACTTCTTCCTGAGCTATGGTCCCCTCCAAGCCATTTCTTCTCATGGGGGACAGAGAATATCTTGGATTAAACTACTTTTCTCTCAAGTAACAATATCTGTTGTTACATACCATCAAGGAACTACAGGAAGATCAATACAATGAGTAAAGTAAGCATTCCTGCACCTTGACACTAGAAGCATAGAAACTACATGACACTGAATCTCTTACAAGTCAGGTACAGGGTAAGTATGTGATCATACTCCTAAGTAATAAACAAACAAAACCAGATTTTACTTCCAAAAAAAAGTTATTTACATCACATAGGTTTGATAAAGCTATATCTACACCAAAATGTTACAAGTTTCAGCACAGGAGATGCACAAAAGGCAAAGGAGTGGGTATTACCCATCTTCGGTCAGTTCCACCACCTGCATTATTAGGCTCTGCTCCTCTTTCAGTCAGTGCCTTTCTCCTCAAAGGTTTGCAGGTCACATCTCCAGACACAGGTCCACAGAAAAATAGATCTGTTCAAAACTACCACTGATTGGAATGGTTTAAAAAAACCCACTGATTTGGATCTTAGACACAAACTTACTGAATGTCATTTCAACATGCTGACACCACATCTTTGCTCAGTAAAGACAGGATTTGGACAACTCTCCATTAAGCTTGAATACCAGACACCTACTTTCATAGCAGCACAAACCAGACAGACTCAAAAACATTAAGCATAGAGAAGTCAAGTATCTCTGCCTTCAAACAAGTACAGATAATTTTGTCAAGGTATCTGGATAGAGTATGTTTATCATAAAGTCTGACTTAAAAGGCAACATTAAGTTGACAGAGTGGTACCAAATTCTCTTTTTTTAATAGAATTCAGAACCAGTTTATACATACACAGATGCTAAAGTCCAAGGTTTTGTCCTACCAGCTGCATCATTCCACTTGAATTATGCTTGAGTACAATCGGGATAATGTCCCATAAGCAAATTTAGGACATATGTGGTCTACTTTTGTGAAGTTAAATCTAGTTTTTGGGTGGCTGCATGCACACACATAACGTATGATAAATTAATCCAACCTAGCTCAAAACAGTTACTAACTGGAAATAAAAATAGTAGAGAACAATAGGCTGTTAGGCAATTCTTTTTTTTTTTTATATCTATTGCAAAAAACAAAACGAAACCAAAAACTGGGGCGTTCTGCAGCACTTTCCACAACAACTGCTGCATTCAGCTGCTCTAAAAGTATATCCTAAGGGTCAAGAAGTTAGAAGTACAGTAATAAAACAGCTGACAGGAAACTAGCTGAAGAGTAATTAAATCATGGCAGATTTGCAAGTACTCTCTTGTATTGGTTCCACTGAGAGGTACTGAAAGTATTATGAGCAAGCCTTCAGTTAATGTGTTAAGTTTTAGGGCTTTTCTACACCAGCAGTTCCCATGTGATGGCACATGGAACGTGTTCCCTGCAAAACAGCCTGTCCCGATGGCCCCTCAGCCTTTTGCAAAGCACTGCCCACCAGCTGCCTGAAGCCTGGGCCTTACGAAATGCAGCACATCATCTCCAGTTTGAAACACTCCCACAGGATAACCCAGGAGGAAAAAGACATGCTCTGCACAGAAGACGAAATGCTTTCTCCTTTCTTACTCAGTCACCCTGCAGCCACTGCCCCTTTCCTCAATGCAGTTCTCAGCCCATGTTAGGTGATCTGGGCACTAAAAAAATCCAGAGTTTGTGCTCTAGCAAATACCCATAGGCAACAGATAAATTTTCCATATGTGCCGTGTTTCCCTGCTTGCTCACTTCCCCATCACTCTCCTCACTGTGCAGGAAACCAGCTGACGCACTGGCCTCACACTCAGAAATTCCTGAGCCCAAGGTTGTGTGTGAATGTGCACACATGCTTGCTTGCCTGCGACTGGGGCGTCACAGTAAGGAATGCTTTCTTCAGGACAAGAGAGGGGTGCAGAACATACTCCTGAGCAGGCAGAGGACGAGTAAAAAGGGCAAAGACCTATTGCCTCTGTAAGAGCACCACTGCTGCAGCTGTGCGAGCCAATGCTCTGCAAAAACCAGCAATATAAACGTCTTTGTATACAGAACTGACCACAGAAGATAAAGATGAGAGAAGGGTGGAAGAATTTTATTATTGCACTGGGAAAAGTGTACAAAAATGAATGGGACAGTATTACTGGGAATAATCACCAAAAGTAATAAAGATGTAGAAGATACACTACAGAGATAGTAACTTCTGGCTAACCTTAGATGCATGAAGAGTCCCTGATTCAAGACAGGAAACATTCATACAAAGCACGACTGTGGCTCTCAAGAAAACAGTATAGCTAGTAGCAAAATGTCTTCAAGTACCAGGAAAAATCTAACCAAAACATCCAGGAAAATGAAAACAATAGCAGCCAGTAGTGTTAATCAAGTGCTAAAGCTGCAGCTAAAAGAGCTGTGGATTGCGAGAGACAGGCTGACTGAGAACAGAGTTTGGTAAGCACAGGAAGAAAGTGGTGGAAATTCCCACATTGTACTCAACAGTCCAGACAGTGAGGAACAGAGCCACTTTAGAAATTTTGCTGCCAGAGATACCCTTGAGGTCATAGTGTGTAAATGTACTAATTGTTGGTTTCAGTAATTGTCAGTGAAGAAGTCTGCAATTGCACAAGCAAGTCCAGTACTTCTGATATTAAGCAATCCAAATACACTGTATGGGCTCCTGATTTACCCAAGACAAAAGTTCTTCCTGTCGATGGTGCTATGGATAAGCATCCAGCATTAATACCCTCCAGACAAACTGCCAAGAGTTAATTACTGTGAATTCCCATAATACTAATTATATGGAATGTTCAGAGTAGAGATTAGTTTTATTACTTACGCAGACCAGTACCAGCTGCATCGAACAGCTGTGGGTTAGTCCTGTGCTATATCCAGGGCCACTATGGGTCTAGAGGCAGCTTCATTACCTGTAGGTGGTGCAAAGCCCACACTGGTAAATCTTCCTGGACCTTTTGCAAATCATGTAGACACATCTAAGCCATCTTTACAACATGTTTTCAGAATCAGGTGTTCCAGAGAATACAGCACAGAGATGCCAGAGCATCATCCGACACAAATTCTCCAGAAGTCTCCTGGAACCCACAGACTGCGGTGCAGAGGCATCCACTTCATTTTGTGGAAGTGCATGAGCTACAATTTTGAGAGAATCATTATGAGACCATTTCAGATTTGGGATTCTCTGCATAATGCTCTCAAGAGAAAGATGACTTTACCACCAAAATGCAGACAGGCTTATACTGAAAACTGCAGCTTCCTACATCAAAAATTATTATCTCTGGGAAATTCTCACCTGAGAAAATCAGAAGACCGAAAGAAACGTCCAGGTCAAAGAACATACATAAAGTCCATCAATGATAAATGATCTTGCCGTGTTCCCTGCAAACCCAGTGGCTGCTGGAATACTTGAGCCAACACGTGCCCCTTCCCCCTCTGCGCACACACACACTTACTCTTGGGGTGCTCCATCCTTCTTCAGGCTCGACCCTCAGCTTCCTGCAGCAGAGTCTCAAGCATCGTATTTCATAAAAATAAATCACTTAACTGAAAGGAACAGCAGCAGGGCCAACCTGAGCTGGCTGTCTTCAGAGAAGGATCCTGAACAAAGAAATCTCTGATACTCTTGCTATCTCTATACCAACATCACCCCTCTCACGCTCTTCACTCATCTTTTAGTGCAACGGTGATTTTTGGTCTGGGGTCTTCTAACACCTTATTGGATTCTCTCTCTGTGACCAGGCCGGCCATTAACTGCTCTAATTCATGCTGATTTGCAGTCTCTGCTGACGGCTGTCACCTCATCTTCTGGTTTAGGCGTCTTGTGAACCTGCACTCGCTGGTAGAACACAGAGAACTGAGAAGTCCCAGACTTAAGGAAAACACTACCAAAATATCAGTGTGTTATCAACATTTTCCTCATACTAAAAGACTAAACACAGCACTGTACTAGCTACTAGGAAAATTACTAAGAAAATTAACTCCATCGTGGTCTAAAGGCTTCAGCAAATCCAGCCACTCATGCTAAGAAAGGCTAGGCAAACAGCATAAATCACACCATATTATAACCCTAAGTAATTTATTCTAATCAAAACATACTTATTTAAGCTAAACAACTAACATCTTTCAACATGCAGTACAAATCCAGGGTGAATGCACAGCATTTAGATATAAATTAAATGGTTCTGTAAAATACTTTGTTGAGATGCACACAATTCACCGTTCTAGCAGACAAACTCAGGGTGGCCTTGAATTCAGCTCCCTAGGGGAAAAACAAATTTATTTTCCAAAATGAAGTAAGTCTCTTCAATAAACAGCCATTACACAATCCTCCAGTTCCAATGAAAGCAAGTAAAAATGTGGAGCGAAGTTCCAAACCTGGACTATGTGGTCACAGCTTCCTTGCAGTCCATGGAATTACAACTATTTAGTTCACATCTCAAGTTAGACCTATGTAATTTTCTTATTCCAGTTTGATGAAAAGTGGAAAAAGTATTTTATCGCTTTTGTTCGCTTTTAAATTAATAATGATGTTCTAGCGAATTAGGTTTTCTGACATCGTAGCAGACCTGTCTGTTGATGGCTTTCCTGCATATATACTAAGCAACGATTATTTTGTTGGCAAGAGACCCTGCAAGTTGCAGAAGCCAAAACATGTAAGTGTAAATTGTTTCTGACATATGCATTGAAATGATTGTACCAACTTTTATTATTTTAGTGTCAGAAATGTCTGGATGTAACCGTGTATCTTTTTTCTACTTTGTTTATAGGCAGCCCAGAGCCTAATTCATATGAACTGGCCAGTGTCAGGTGTCACGCAACACAGTCTGATGAAAAACAAATGTCTATAGAGGTTTAAAAAAAAAAAAAAGAAAGAAAAAAAGAACAAACCCAGCCATATTACAGTTTTGACTTAGTCACGACATTGTGAAGAAAGAAAGACGAGGCTCTCCTCCTTTTCTCTCTCCGCTTCTGCCAACAAAGAACTGCTTGTTTCACTTATTTCCCAGAAACAGCATTAGCCTTCCAACAAGGTCAGCAAAAATGCTGCTTTTCAGTTCTGGTGCATTTTGTTCCAAAAATCTGTAAAGTATTAAACCAAAAAGTTGTACTATCCCAGTGCACAGAGACTTCTTTATTCAGATTTCTGGGCTGAAAATAGCTATACAGAAATTTCTCAACAGTTTGAACTGTTGTGTTAAGTTCTGTGATACTCACATTTAACTAATCTTTCCTGTCTTTAATGATTCAAGCTTAAAAAAACCCAAACAAACTACCCACAGGTGCAGCAAAGCTATGGGTTAGCAGGAAGTTAGTTAAAAGATTAGATTTACTCTGTAAGTACTTTTAAAAATACACTAATAACAAAAAAAAAAAAAAATAACAGGTGGGGGAAGCTTGACTGGAAAGACAGCCCGAATGCTAATGACCAATTACTGATGACCATTATTTAAAATATTTATTAGATTATTTTTACTTTTGTTTCATGCATTTTCAGCTTTTATATTTCACTCACTTTGAAAGTCTGAAAACGCCACTCCTCTCTCACACTGGGACATGTTTAGATCACTAACCTTGAACGGAAATACTTACACCAACAGAAATTTCTTTGTATTAAAATTAAAAATTAACTGATTTTGGAAGCATACCAACATCTCTTTGGAACACATCAACCTTTAACATTTCAGATTTACTATATAGTTAGTTGCTGGTTTAAAGGTGTGTGTCCTTTGAGATATCTGGATTTAATCTAGCTGATACTGAACTCAACTCCTATTAAGTCTCTGGAACTATTAACCACTGTTCTTAATAAACATCCATAAGTAAATGACTCAGTTTGAAATCTGCCCAGTGAATTACTTCCTAGAGCTTTTAATTGCAAATAACGAAAAAGCCCTGTTCTTTTCCAGAGCCATGTCATAAAAAATCTCATTCTCACAGAACGTGCAAGACCTCTACAATGCTTTCAGCTCTCCTACAAGTCCTATTTCATTAAACAGAAGCAGGTGCCAAAATTATTCACATTGCCCACAACTGAATTGTGTCCACTTCTTTCAGGATATCCAGTAATTAAAAATGACCTGGAACAGGAAGCCTGTCCACGGTGCAGGTGGTGCAAGGGTATGGGCTACACCAAGGGAAAAACAGGCAACAACGTTACGTGTTTGTAGCTAAATTTCCAGCCAATGCAAACCAAGCCTTGAAAAATCTAGACCATTTCATGTATATTAGTTACCACTCAAATACATACCACCTGTTTTTAAAGACTTTGAGAGCTTCTGTGTTCTTATCTCCAGAGACTCACTCTGACATGGTAACCACAACTGCATTTTATCATCCTCAAACAATAGCAGCTACACCTCTTTTATCATGGCAGGATATGGAAACTTTGGTTCATGTGTTTATTGCTCTTAAGACAGGATTATTGCATTGTTTTATTGGTTGGATTTCCTGGCTGATTAAAAAAAAATGAAAGCAGAGGCAGTGCCATAACCCCCAATTATATCCAGATCCAATTAAATGACTGTTAGCAATACAGCTGAAAGCTACATTTTTCAGATTCAGGGGTCAATTCCTGTAACACAAAGAGTTGTCAGTGTAAGACACTCTCCACATTAAAACCTGTTGTGTAATACAGGATGTCTTTCATGTTAGCGAACCAGCGTAACTAATAGTTAAAACTATTCTGCTTATGTCACTTGGGTCATGCCTTGCTGGTGGATATTGATTGCGTAAGCTTTGAAGGTAAGGAGCTTTCTCTTCTTGAGCAGGGAAAAACTGATGTTTGTCATCAATGAGCAACCCCAAGCCTTTCTCCTCAGGGCTGCTCTCAATCCATTCTCCACCCAGCCTGTATTTGTGCTTGATATTGCCCTGACCCACGTGCCAGACGTCACGCTTGGACTTGCTGAACTTCACAAGGTTCACACAGGCCTACCTCTCAAGCCTGTCCGGGTCCCTCTGGGTGGCCTCTCCCCCCATCCAGCGCATCGACTGCACCACACAGGTTGCTGTTGTTGGCAAACTTGCTGAGGGTGCACTCAATCCCACTGCCCATGTCATCAACAAAGACCTTAAACAGCACTGATCTCAACATCACCCCCTGATGAACACCACTCGTCATGCTGCCACTTGGACATCGAGCCATTGTTCGCAACTCTTTGAGAGTGAACATACAGCCAGTTCCTTACCCACTAGTTTGCCCATCAAATCCATGTCTCTCCAATTTAGAGACAAGAATGTCATGCAGGACAGTGTCAAATTCTTTGACTAAGTCCAGGTGGACAATGTTATTTGCTCTTCCTTTATCCACCAATACTGTGACCCCATGTAAAAGGCCACAAAATTTGTCGGGCACAATTTGCCTTAGTGAAGCCACACTGGCTATCACCAGTCCCCTGCTTATTTCCCATGTGCCTTAGAAGAGTTTCCAGGAGTACTTGCTCCATGATCTTGCTAGGCACTGAGGTAAGACTGACTGGTCTGTAGTTCCCTGGACCTTCCTTTTCGCCCTTTATAAAAATGAGAGCTATGTTTCTCCTTTCCCAGTTGGCAGGAACTTCACCAGATTCCCATGACTTCTCAAATATAATGGACAGTGGCTTAGCAACTTCATCTGCCAGTTCCCTCAGGACATCATGGAGGCGTCTCATCAAATCCCATGGACTTGTGCACCTTTAGGGTCCTTAGATCATCTCAAACCTGATGTTTTCCTACAGTAAATAGTTCCTCATTCTCCTGGTCCCTGCCGTTGCCTTCTGCAACCTGGGCACTGTGACCTAGAGTATTTGCTGGTGAAGACTGAGGCAAAAAAGTCATTTGAGCACCTCAGCCTCCTCCGTGTCCTGAGTGACCAGGCCTCCCCCTTTCCTTCTAGAGAGGGCTGACATTTTTCCTAGTCTTCCTTTTATCACCAACATACCTATAGAAGCTTTTCTCATTGCCCTTGACATCCCTGGCCAGATTTAACTCTACCAGGGCTTTAACCCTCCAATCCGATCCCTGGATGCTTGGACAACTTCTCTGCTTTTTTCCCAGGTTACCTGTCCTCGCTTCCACTCCCTGTAGGCTCTTAGCTGACTGCGTTGAGCAGAAGTTTGGGTTAGAGATCTCTGAAGATCCCTTCTCACCTGAATTATTCTGTAATAGCTACAACCTTAAATTTTGCAAGGCCTCAACCCTCAGCCATGTGTGGAAACTCATCTAAGCTTCTTTCCTTATGTCAGAATAGGCACTTCTACCTCTGCAAGCTCATAACATCATTACTTGCCTTCTAGCAGCCATCCCTCAGTGCAGTACATCTGAATGAGTTCATAGTCTCTTACAAAACCCTTTTGAGGATGCCACTAGCAGATAACTGACCGAAAAATAGCAGCACAGAGACAGATTAGAACAGTCTGGTCCAGATGCAGATAGAATATGGGAACACTGTAAACCTCAGGGATTAGGACATTAAGCAACTTTGTAATTTCCATACATACACACTTATATACACATTAACGAATTCATCTTGACAGAACTTGAGCAAACTTACCGCTATTAGGTATTATGTCAGTGTTCAGAATTAAGACTGACCCATGTACGTTTTCTGAAGGCAGGATTAGCTGGGTCAACAGATACTAAGCACTAAGATAACGATTTACAGGTTAGAAAATTATCAAGTTACCAACCATCATCATCAAACATCTCAGGTTAGAAGGGACTATGAAAGATCATCTTGACAAAACTTACATAGAAAACAGAAGATTATAAGGGGCGGGGGGAAGAGTAGGAGAAGATGGCTCAGCTCTAATACATAAGGAATCTACACAAACACGGTTCTGCTTGTCTCTGCTTCACTCCTCGTCAATTCTTCCCTGAAAGCCAGCTCATACATGGCTGCAGCTTTTAAAAGCCTTTCCACCCATCAATCTCATCTCTATGCAAAGACAGATGAGTAACACAAGTTCTCTTGTGTACCAGAAGTGGAAAACACAGTGGTAAAACCAGGTATGTGTTTCTGTTATTGCTGACGCTGGAATGTCCACTCTGAAGAGAGAGGCAAAGATGACAGCGGTAGCCAGGCACTAGGGAGCATCGGGGACATCCAGCCTAGTTGGACTTCAGTGAGTTTAGTCAGACCAAACACACATTTTACCCACAGGTTCTAGTCAGATAAATTGAAAACCCCTATCCATGCCCAAATAAACTCAAAGGCATTTTACAAAGCAGCATGCCCAGAGCTCTCAAACCACCAAATTCTGGGCACTACTTAACACACAGCTTAGTCACTCACATAGAACCTAGAATAACCATGCCTTGCAGTCTGCAGCTGGTATTTGCTGCAAGGCCTAAATTCTACAACCAACTGTACGATGTATGCCACTTTGCCTAGAAGGTTCTCTCAGATTTTGTGTAGATAAAGTCTGTTCTTTTCATAAGAGCTTTTTAAGGAATTAGTGAGTATAAATTCAAGTAAATTTATATAGAAAACATAAATACTATCAGAGGGTTTGACTATTTTAAGTCAAAATAAGTTGCAAACTGTAAAACTTGAAAAACATTTAAATGAAGACCAGATTGTGCTCACCAACTGGATGAAGAGCACAATCACAAAAGAAATATCTTTAAAACCGTTTGAAGGAAAAGGATGAAAATAACAATGGTTTTGAGTGTTGCATAATGTAGGACAGAGAAAGACTACAGAACAAGCAGCATTTAATTAAAAATCCTTGCAAAATAATTTTTGCAATCTAATTTTCCCCCTAAATCTTGCTACACATAGCTAAAAAGCCATCCTCCACAATCTACTTACACCAGCAATTGTCATTAAGGCAGAACAGCTTCCCTGGCTTGGACTTAGGCCTCTCCAAAGAACAATTTCATCATTTAAGTCAGGCAGTAGTCTGACCATTAGCTTCGGTGCACTGCAACTGCACTCTCTTTCCTTTCCTTCACAGAAAGTCCATGGAGCTTGTCTCCTAATTCATGGACCTAGGTTAGATGCCTAAAATAGGCGAGTACAAATATCCCTCCTTCCACATACTGTCTTTGATTCTACCATAATAACAGCTGGCAACAGACAGCCAATACTTTTATCAATCAGCAGAAAAAGACTATGATTCAGAATGGGCAGGAAAATATTACATATGCAGATTCAGCTAACAGGATTAATGAAGCACTTAGGAAGGTGCAAGAAATACAGTGTTTCTGTCTGTCTTTAGTCAGAGACCCATCAGTCTCCTTGTTGCATCCTAACAACAACAAAATACAGAGTTAAAAGATTCCTGATAACGTTGTCCTTTTCTTAGTATACCCATCTACAGACTGTACTAGAAGAACAACAAAAGTAAAATATTTAGAAAAAGCAGACTGAACAAGTCTGAATATGCTAACCTGAAACAACAGACTTTCAATCTCTGGGACAGAATTCCTTTTTCATTTATGAAACTTCATTGAATTTAGTGTTGTGTGTAAATGAGCACCGAAATCTGCCTACTATGTGTAAGTTTTCTGTAAATTTAACAAGATGCATCAAAGGAGGATGCACCTTCAGATGCCTTTGTTATACAGCATTTTAAAAGCAACGCTAGTTAGAAAACTATCAGCACTGAAGGTATAAGAAACCCAGTATGTGTAGCTCAGACAACATAAAACCACAGGAAGAAAAACAAGGTAGAAAAATAGAGCAGATTTTTAACGTACATCTACTAACTTCAATCAACTTTCACTATATGTTTCTCTGTCTCAGGCATAGGCATATTATGACTTGGTATCACTTGGTCACACACTGTGCTTTTGCTAGAATGTTTCTAAGTGCCTTTGTACACTTCCCGGCAAGTATTGCTGAAAGGGGTTTGTAAACCAAAGCAACAAGATGTACTGAACAGACCATATTTTCCATCTCTTCATAAGAAGCACAGCAAGGAAAACACATGTGTTAGTAATTGGAAGTGCAGACCAGTACGCAGACCTGGAATACTTAAATCCTTTTCTTTTAAGTGGCACATCTTCAAAAGAAAAACTTCTTTCAATCCCTACAGCACCAAAAAACGCTAAGGCAACAGACAGATGCATAGAATTCATTTGCTAAAAAGTTACAAAATTATGGCCAGGAGAGTGGCTTAACTCGGTATCCAGTTTCCATTTCTCCTCTGATGTCTGTAAAATGTTGACACAATCACTTCTGGCTTAGGAATCTGACTGCCAGACCAACTAATGCTTCGATGTCTGAGCCAACCCAAGAAAGCAGGTTTAGCAGTAACACTGTTAACATCACAAAAGAGCAGAAAGGCCCTTCCTTTTGGTCAAGATAATTTCAAAATAGAGACATTCTACTTTAGTACTGGAAATGGTATTTTAAACTGTCACACGAAGTATTCAGACACTGCTGTGGTTTTTCTAGATTATTACAAATCTGTAATTTCTCTGTGTATATATATACAGCTTCTAGATTAAATGTTTTTGACATATTTTAAAATAAAATAGTGTCACACTTGGTGTGTTCAAACAGTGGATTGGAAAATTGGGGACTGCAATGCTGAATTTAATTCCATGGTCCTGAAAGTGCTACTCAGCTGTACAAACAGATTTGCTTGCCTTTTGAAAGCCACCAGAATAAGAAACAGTTCACCAAAACATTTTTGACAAAATATTTTCTCAATTAAATCAACATGGACCCTGTTGAAATTTTTACATAGTATTTTTAGTGGACTGATGTTCAGGATACTCAATCACATACGTGAACCACTATGCCAAGCACTGTATGAATACCTATGAAAAAGGGTAATTATAGAATGGTTTAGGTTGGAAGGGACCTTAAAGATCATCTTATTCCAAATCCCCTGTCACAGGCAGGAACACCAACCATTAGACTAGGTTGCTCAAAACCCAATCCAGCCTGGCCTTGAACCTGGAAATCTCACCTATAAATGAGAAGGGTACCAAATAAAATATAGTCCGTATTTGACATGATGGATTTTGAAATCCATGGAAATGCCTCTGTCGAGCACCTTCAAAAACAGACTCTTAATTAGGTGTGTGCTTTTATTCCTTATCCTTTGCACTGAGAGAGGGGCCTTCCTCTAAAATTCAGTATACCATATTTCAGTACAGGATTTGGCTTTGATTCACTTCCACTGACAAAGGGAAGGAGTGCAGGAGAAAGCTTTGCTGTATAGTGTCATGATTTACAGTTACCTCCTTTGTTTATTAATTAGAGAGATCCTAACAGATGTCAGCATAGTCCGAGGAGCTGGTACAAACAAAAAATCCCACTGTCCTATTCTTACCTCTTGGCCATTTCAGAATTGCTATAAACAGACTGAGGTAAACACAGCTGTGGTTTGAAGTGACACACACAGAGCAATTGTTAATGTTACCATGTGGTACAACACACTGCAGTATACCCTAACCTTTCAGGTTTTACTCAGGTTTCTTCTTCCAATAACCACTCTCATGATACAATTTGCTACTGTCCGCTAAATCACATAATGTAACCACCACCTTCTACTGAATATATTCAAGCAGGACAGCTGTCGAGAAAAAAGTAGAACTGAAGTTAGTCACCTCAGGGGACAGCCTAGAGTTTATAGTAAATTTAATACAAAAGTAAATCGGTATATTGCATTACTGTTATTGGTGACCCTTGTCAGCCAAACGTTTACCATCTTCTTGGCATGTGAAGAGACAGCGTTGATGAACCACACTGTGAATGAACAGTCATGAAATCATGAGATCAACTTACCAAAAATTAACCTGAACAGGAATCTGATCTGTGTTTTGACACAGTTTTGTGATTTTGAGTCTGCAAGCTGACCTATCTGTTCCTCATTTTCTTGAGCAGTATAAAAGTTAAAGCTGCAGAAGTGAAATTATTTGAAGAGGATTATTTGAAGTTCTCAATTATACATGAGAATGTTTTCTTCCATTTACATATTTTCTTTACAATTCTCAGAATTTTCACAGCTTTACTTTCACTAAGGATCATTTCTGGCAAAATCAGAGGAACATAAGTACATGCTGAAATTCAAGTTTCAAGTGCTGAACAAGAGAAGAAATGAAACCACATTATTTATACTAAGCCTTTAGGTAACTCGTAGTGCAAAACAGGCTTTTTAGTATGCTGCAGGTAGCTTCCAGTGCAGAACCTAACTATACAAAAAAAACTGCCACCATAAACAAACTAGCTACAATCTTTTGCAAGCAAATTAGTAAAACTGTGTTTTTGCCATAGAGATGACATCCATACTCACCAAGATTTGGCTGAGACATTGCCATAGACCGCTGTGGCACTGGTGTGGAAGTAGCTGCAGGATGGTGGCTCATGTGGTTTAGAGGCTGGTTCATAGTTTTTCGAGGATCCTGCCATGTTGTAATTTTTTCTATGTGACTGAGAAAGAAAAGATAGAACACAAGCTTAACACAAAATACCCAAGCATATTATATACACGGTTAGGCATAATGTCATGAAAGTCCTATTTGCTTTTCTTACCCCATGTTTTTTTCACCCTTCTCACCTCACCCTAACCCACTTGAAATGATCTATCAGCTTGTTGTTTATTTTTCTTCTGATCTTCCACCCCTGCTGTTCTAACCTTTTGTGCAGCACTGTTGAATAATTACTTTTACTTGAACAATCAATGAATTCTACTATGACACTGAAAAATATCTAATACACACTCATCTTCCAGATTATTTAATTGTCCACAAGTTGATTACTTTTGTACTGTCTTTTTCTACGTACTCAAATAGATGGCCATTTTTGTATAGTCATCTTGCTGAAATTTGAAAAGCAAATCCAGCCACCTTCTTCCTTACCACACCATGAAAACCAACCTGCCTGTATGTCTCCAAGAATATCAGAATATACACCAAAAGGGGCAGTTTATGTCCTCATGACTCATGCACAATCACCAGTTTCTCTGTAAAGGCACTAACAGCTTTTATTGCAATGTAGTCAATGTATGTGAATCCTCATGTATATCTACTTACCCTGAAAACTATGGAATAGTGCATAAAACCGCATGAGATTTTACAGTGAGATAACTATAAAGTGTGAACTCTGTAAAATACGTTTTGCTATAGAATAGAGTGGTGAAGGAACTGTGGTTTTGTTGCAACTGAAGGTTTTCACTAGAACGATTTTAAGGATCAGCACACAATTCTATTTGAAACAAGAAAAGAAAAAGGAACTGTCTTAGAGCAATGAATAGTTTGGTATCTATTGAGGGACAGCCTGCTATGTCCAGCTTTCTGCCCAACTGACTAATCAGTCTACTGAATACCAGCTAGACTTCCGTTTTCCTCTATTAGTTTTTTGATATAAAATTTTAAAGAGGTAAATCCTTAACAATAACAAGTAAAGAAGGATAAAAAATGAAAAACTCTGTGTCTGGAAAACCATTATAGTACACATTTCATAAAAACACAGTCTAACATCATCTTCACTGAACTCAAACTCCCCGTTGCTACACTGACATACATTACCAGCATTACTATTTCTGCAGTGACCACTTCAGACTCCACTGATCACCCTGATCACCATTCCACAAGCAAGTTTCTGTCTATTGTGATACTAAGAAGTCCAAACTC
The DNA here is from genome assembly GCA_013400375.1 of Thinocorus orbignyianus. Taxonomy (NCBI): domain Eukaryota; kingdom Metazoa; phylum Chordata; class Aves; order Ciconiiformes; family Thinocoridae; genus Thinocorus; species Thinocorus orbignyianus. Next base: position 193,194 of record VXBW01006747.1, read on the forward strand.
TTTACAGTAAGTCTCTGATATCAGCAAAAATAATGTGAATTACAAGCACGGAAGGATTATGAGGAAGAGCTCTGCCATTTGCTTTCCCTGAAGTATTTGTCTTTTTTTAGTTATCGATAGAGTGAGGCAGTCAGCATCAAGTCAGCATAAAACATCAAGAAACCCATAACCTAGAATCAATAAACAAAGAAGCAATTTCTAAGTCAGTATCTTTTTAGGATGCATCTTTATTGCCTTGCAGATTTTCTCCTTTTTCGTTTGAAATGAGAGTTGCAAATTAAAAATATTCAACCATGTTTTAATAAATTCATAAAGCCTCTTCTCACATAAAAGTTCTCATGAGAAAAGACAAAAATGTTCTGCAAATCACTATGCAAAGCAACAAGTGGTGAAACTGTAGCTGAAAATTAATACTACTTTTGTTCAAATTCTCTTTTATCCTTTTTATAGGGAAAACAATCTGTTCTTCAATTAGACGTGTGAGAAATAGGGCAACGACAACAATTTAGCAATGCTTCTTAACTTACAGAGGACCTGAAACACTGATCAAAAAATGTAAGGATCATAGACCTTCAAGAATCCAACTGCATTTAAAACAAAACAAAACAAACCAAACCACAGGAATTTTCTGCAGAAACATGATAACTTCTCAGCAGTCATAGCCAGGATCCACGAGTGGCCTTGCTTGCCCTCCTTGGTGCCACTCTGGCAGTGTACAAACACGTCTTCTTCATTAAAAAACATGCAGACAGAGTGTCTGAAACACAACCCTCAAATATGGCATTGATATTATGATTCAAGATCAAATAATGGCTGGCTGTTACTAGAATTTATTACTATGACCACTAAACCGATTTGGTTTTATCCAGTTATTAAAGAAAAGGCTGTTAAATGTTAGACAACGCTTATTTAACAACTTACAATAGTAGAATTGAAAACCCAACGGTTCTCTAAAATCAGCACCAAGATTCTAAATAAAGGGCTTGGTTTCAGGCGAGAGAAACCTCAAGCTCCTGATTTCCACTGCCTGTGTAAATACACACACACATCCCCCTTATTTCTATACAGGTATCAGAAAAGGCCTTTGCAGAAATAGGAACCTGTTTGTTTCACTTGAAATGTATTGAATTTATACTGGGATAACAGATTTTGGCCCAGTTATCTTCTTATTTATACAGAATAAAAAATAACGTAGCACTGAAAGAAATTAGCCTTTTTTAGATTCTTACAGCCAACTGGGTATCAGAACTGACAAAATTTAATTCAGACCAACCTCTTTTTCCTTAAAGGCCAATAGGTAAAACATTAAACGTTACAGTCAGCTTTCAAACACTAAGATGTAGACTGCTGTCCTAAAATTCAGGACCTTCACTACCAAAACCCATTCAAAGGCAGTTTCCAGCCTACAATCACCACATGACAGGTGGTTCCAATCCAACAGCCCTCTTACTAATGCACCCTGTGTTGAGCAGCCAGATCAGATTTGGTCACCATCAGCAGATGTATGAATAGCCTTTAGCTCTGGACTAAATGCTCCATGGCTGGGAGGGAAAGTCCCAAGTCTCCAGCCATGTGTTCTCATCCCTCCGTTTGGGCTGACAGCAGTGATCCCAAAGTCTGCCAGATCAGGCAAAACAAACCCTTATGGCTGATACTAGTTTCTTTTATTTTCTCTTTTGCCGATTTTGTTTTAGCTGGACTCTCATCCAACCGGCTGTGTGGCTGCATGGGGAAGAGAGAGACAAGTCAGAGGCTCAGTGGCAGAAGAGCAGCATTTCTGATTGTGAAACCACACCCTTTTACCACTGCCTATTTCAGCTCTGGAAAAAAATAATTTCACTCACACATGTGAGAAGTCATTGTAAGGAAGACCATTTATTCAGCCCTAAAATAAGTATCTCTACACAAGGAAGAAAAACACTATGGAGAGAACCCCTAAATATCCTGATCTGGGATCGTATCAATGCATCTGTTGCTTGTTTTATTATTTCCAAAACTACTAATCCCAGAAGGATTTCTTTTCTTAGCACACATCACACAGCCTACAACGATGAGACACAAAACAAAGCTCCAGACAAGGCGAATAACACAGGCCAGAAAGCTTGCCCTCATTGCTAAACTGCACTACATGGCTGACCCACTTGGAAGGCAGGGAAAATGTTACTTCTCCCAACACCTGAGCTTTACACTGGTAGTAGACAAAGATTAAGATTTTAATTTTCAGGATCACTGAAACAATCAGGTGTCACTGAGTTGGAGCCCTAGTCTAAGTGTCCCCTAAGGCGCTGACCTGTATGCTAGTTTCACCCACTTTATCAATGGAACTGTATTTTTACACCTCATCTTACACACTTAATTTTGGTGCAGCTGCTCCTATACAGAAAAATAACCTGTTACACCAAATCTGTCTAAATTAATACTTTATTAAGTATCCTACATCTTTCATTCTGTCCTAAGAGCTATATTTTGTTTCTGTAACTTCTAAGAAGCTTCCTCTTTCCTTAAGAAAAAGGTATTTTCCTATAACTGCTAGTTTTTCCTTTTAATTTTGCACAATTTCCCGCAAATGGTAATAACATTTTCACCTTGAAAAGTTCTTCATAAAACAGCTTCAAAGTTGTATAAAGAATACTCTTCAATTTCCCTTACTTTTTTTACTTTCCTTTTTACCCCAAAAGGCAGAGGTGGAGAAAAATAGGAGATGGAGCAACAATATGATTTTTATTTGCAAATGTGTTCGAATAAAAAATGCTAATCACATTTAAATACGTTTTCTGTAACAAGTTTATATACATATATACACACAGCTTGCTCAATCAATTTGCTCGAAGATGAAACTGAAGCTCAATGTCAGAATAATTCTGAAAAATAATTTTATGAGTGCTCTAATCCTCTATTTGCTCTTTTATTATTACCTCTTTCATTTGCATGCTATTTCTTGTCCATCAGCTACACATATTATCCAAAGAGACAGCGTAAGAGTTTGGGAGACAATTAGTGAAATAGTTCTTTGCTATAAATCTTGAAGATAAGCGTCTCCACTACATGCATATGAACACAAAGAGGAGGAGACCCAAACTTTGAAGATATCTTGCCTAAGCCATAATATTGAAGCTTCACTGTGAGGCTGGGAGAACTGCTATGTAGAAACGTAACAAACTTTTCAGCCTTGTTTTCGTAAGATTCTTATTTAAGGAATATTCAATCACATGATAAAGTAGCTCAAAATAAATATTCAAATTCTCACTTTCACATGTTGGTTTTGTGGTTTTTTTTGTTTTTTAGAAGTAATCTTTGCATTTCCTATTAATATAAATCCTAGTATCAGTGCAGATCATTTTTGAACAAGGTCTTAATTCAAAGAAGGCAGGGTAGGAAAGAAGAGACATTCATTTTAACTTCTACTTCTGTATCACAGAGGAGACTGATGAGGTATCTTCATAGGCAAACAAGAAGTCTTGAGAACAAGATTTTCAGGAATACTTAGCTGAAGGCTAATACTGTTCCCACTGAAATCAGGCAAAGGTAAATATTTACAACTCAAATAAGATACACCACATATCTGTCACACACGATACAGAACATGCTATTATAAATTGCACCCCCAAGCTGCCCTAATCATGGCATTCACACTCATAAAGCGAGTTTGTGCATCACAGGACTAAGTCGTAAGTTGTACCCTAACAAGGACCTCTCATCAGAAAAAAAACTAAAGCAAAGCTCAGAACTAAACAACTCGGTATTTTGCTCTGACTTTTTTATTCTGTTCCACCTGTTCCACCTTAGGCTTTTGTTATATTCTTCCTATTCGAGGTCTGCTTCCCACTTGGAAATGTCAATGTTCTTCAGAATTTGAGCTGCTGCTGTGTACCGCATTTTTTAACTGGTAGGCTCTAATCCCTAACTTCCCCTGCAGCCTTGCCAAAACAGCTCAGTTTAAATTAGCAAGGAGAAGCATGAACTGCACTAATTCTCTTTCTGCTTGTACTAACTCAAACAACAAATGTATCTCAGTGGGTTCTATTTTCAGACTTTTTTCCAGATCTTTTTTTTTTCCTAGTACTAGGAAATTCAGATCAACTGATCTAAAAAGGTTTAAAGGGAACTGAGGAGAAAGAATTGATTCCCTTATTCTGTAAGTGCACTCTCACCTGAAATAACACAAACTTAGAGTTTAGCAAATGCTGTAGTACTTGTATGGGTCCCTTGTCAGGGCTTTGTCATACAGACCAGAGTGGATTTTGTGACTGATCCACATCAAAGTAAAGCTGCTTCAGGGCAAGTGGGAAGCTGATGACTCATCAGCACCAACAGCCCTCATGTTCTGACTCGCTAACTGCTGCAACAGGGCCACAGCTCACTGGGGCTGGAGCACATCCAGGTATCCCCTTCCGCTACAGCACCACTGCTAAACATTGGGAAATCTGTTTACATCTCCGCAAGCAGAGCCAAATCATTGCCCAACTTTTCCTCCCCATCCCTCTGTTCCTTGTAAACAAAAAGGGGACAAAAAGGAAGTTTTTCTCAAGTAAAAAGCCCACTCACAGTGCTTTGATACCACATGATGTGACACGTATACTTTTATACAGATGGAAAGTTTTTTAAATTTAAGGAAATTACCTCGGAGACACCACATCCCAGTCTATTGTGTGAGCTTGCTCATGGTACTACAGTGCAATTTCTGGTAAAACTCCAGCCAGAGCCAAGCCACACAGTTTTTCAGTAACCATTGCCATGAAGGGGCTAACAGCAGAAGAGGAATTGCGTATCAGTTTTCAGTGCCTTAGAAACTTACTTTAAAACAGGCTGCAAAAAACCAATCTATTGACACAAACCAGAGATGCTCCCAGTAACCACAGGAGCAGTTTCTCCCTTCCTGGCCTGCCAGTGGCCCTGGCCATACTCTGATGTAGAGCTCCCTCTCACAAGGAAGGGCAGGTTTTCTCCCTTGAGCTGAAGGGAGTAATTTTGGCTCTCTCTGATCCTGATGAAAGCAATCACAAATTAGCTGGTCCAGGATTCTTGAGATACCATGGCCCATCACAACCCACTTGAGCAGCCCACTTTGATCATCACCACCAGCTCAGCACAGCTCCAGCACAGCCTGAAGACAACTTGTGGAAATAACATGGAAAAATTCACATTCATTTCCACTAATGCCTTCATCTCTGTAGAGGCCTAATGCACAAGGCTGCTAAACATTCAGCCTTTCAAAATATAAAAGATTCAGTGGAGTTTAAAGTTACCACCTGTTTTGCAGTATACTGCATGAGGCCAAATACAATGTCCCACTCAGTTCTGCACCTTGCTCATTCCCATGTTCTGCAACTTCCTCAGTTCAGTTGGTGCAACTGGTGTAGGTCACAGACAGCAACTCAAACCAGCAAAGTGATCCTGATTAAAATCAGACCTAAACAAAATAATTAGTAACATATCGGATCAATTTAGCATATCTTAAGGGTTGGTACAAAAGTTGGAGTGACTGGTCAAGGCAGAAACTTTTCACACACTTCTTCATGGACTGTCATGCTGGGCTCGATAAAAAGTCACACTTCCCACAGATGAGGCTTTAGCAGAGACCTCCCTGCAGCTCTCCTCAAGAGCTGTTCTGTCCCTGGGCATTCACCCCTGCATCCCAGGGCACCGTGCTGCCTCCCTCCTTCAGCGGCACTGCACTTTTGCAGGGCTGCACTATAACCCAGATTCACAAAATTAAGTGGGTAAAAAAGAACCCTGTATAAGGGGGTAACTGTAGGCTCAAGCAGTTGCATGTGCTTACCTTTAAACACGCAAAGGCCTTTCACCTATTTTCCAGCAACTGTCTTTTATCATCTAACAAGGTGGCTCACGGCAGAGATGAAAGGAACCTGTGCTATTACTGTTACTGATGTAATTTCCTTTGCAAGCCAGGGCTTGTTCAGGATATTGCGCCACTTGGATCTTTAGGCACTTGCTCCCCTGCCCAGAAGGATCTTAACCTCACAACACAACAGGTAATTGCTAAGTAGAAACATATTTCCATGTGCTCCTGAAGGCACATGAACCCATTTCTGGTGTCACCACCAAAATTTTGGGTTCTTCCATAATGAGATGGCCTACACTGCACCAGGCTTGCTGGTATCAGGTGGGACTCATCTTTCTGGAGGGCAGGAGATGGTCTTTGCTCACAAGGGGGCAGAGCTCATTGACACAGCCTTAAACTACACTTGAAGGGGTGGGGGACAGCATTAGGATTGCCCATGACAAGCTGTGGGATGACATGCCAAGCTTAGAGGAACAAGGTACCAGCAAGGGCCCACAGCCTGTAGCCTGAAGTCTTATGGAGATGAGCCAGGGGCTTCTGAGGTCATAGGAGCCAAGAGAGAACCAACACCGAAACACCCCAAAGGAATTAAGGGGTGTTCCACTAAGGTGGTGACATAGCAACAGCCCAGCTGAAGTGCCTCTAGAACAATGCACACAGCATGGGCAACAAAGAAGAGGGCTGGAAGCCAGTTTACTGCTAGAAAGCTATGACCTACTTGCCGTTACTGAAACGTGGTGGGACAAATCCCATGACTGGAGTGCGGCTGTCAATGGCTACAGGCTGTTCTGAAGGGACAGGCAAAGAAGGAGGGTTGGAGGCGCTGCCTTCTACATCAAGAAATGGAGAGGGTGTGAAGACCTGTCTCTGAAGAACAGCCATGAGNTTCTGAGGTCATAGGAGCCAAGAGAGAACCAACACCGAAACACCCCAAAGGAATTAAGGGGTGTTCCACTAAGGTGGTGACATAGCAACAGCCCAGCTGAAGTGCCTCTAGAACAATGCACACAGCATGGGCAACAAAGAAGAGGGCTGGAAGCCAGTTTACTGCTAGAAAGCTATGACCTACTTGCCGTTACTGAAACGTGGTGGGACAAATCCCATGACTGGAGTGCGGCTGTCAATGGCTACAGGCTGTTCTGAAGGGACAGGCAAAGAAGGAGGGTTGGAGGCGCTGCCTTCTACATCAAGAAATGGAGAGGGTGTGAAGACCTGTCTCTGAAGAACAGCCATGAGCAGGGTGAAAGTCTTGGGAATTAGAGACCAAGGCAACAAAGGCAACTTTCTGGGTGGTGTCTACTACAGGCCACCTGATCAAAGGGAACCTACTGATGAAACCTTCTTACACTAACTAGGGGACACATCATGTTCGTAGGCATTCCCCATCCCCAGAAACATTCAAGGTCTAGTTGGACGGGGCTTTAAGCAACCCGATGTAGGTGAAGATGGTCCTGCTCTTTGCAGGTCGGTTGCACTAGTTGACTTTTAAAGGTCCCTTTCAATCCAGACTATTCTAGGAATCCAAGAGTGAACTCTTTCCAATTATTTTCTAAATTAAACTTATTTTAAAACTTCAGTCTAATTCAAATATTCAACAACTACTGGTCTGGGAAAAGATTCATACAGTACATTCACGTATTTTAAAAAAAAGTATCAAGAGCAAATCAAGACTTTCAATCTGCATATGCCAACTGAAAAATAAGGTGCGTTATCATACTCATTATTACAGTGGTAGCTACTAGCTGTACCTTTGTTTGCACCAAACAATAAATGCCAACTGTTTACTGTACTCATGAGCCCTGGGACATTCTTGTCAACAGCCTGGGGGCAGACAGTAAACCACCACTGAGACAGTCCCTCATTTCCTCTCCTATAGAAGAGTATTCAAATAGAGCAGCTTCCTTTCATCCTCCCCAGTACCTTTTTTACAACAGTACCTTTTACCACATCAGGCCCATCTGCACATAGTTCCATGGTTTTCTGTTATTCCAGGTTCAGTGCAAAATAACTTCTCATTTTAGAGCTGTTAATGCACTTGACCCAGCCAATTTCACAGCACTTTATCATTTAATTCCCTTCCCCGTGTCTTTGCTTATCTAGCTTTGGCATGCTCTCTCTCTCTCTCTCAATTTGTCTCAAGCAGACATGGCTCTAGCTTCTAAGGGGTTTTCTTGCAACGCTTTCCATTAAAAGACACATCTTAAATGTCCTTGCCTTCTGAGCTCTTTCAAAATTATTAAATATTCTTAAACATTTTCTCCTTTGCTCTACTTTTAAAGTTCTTTCATACTCTAGGCCCTTTCACTTTGACTTCACAACTGCACAAAACCAGCTTTAGCTGGCATTTAGTACAGACGGTTTTAAAGATCTTATCTACTAAAAGGCAAACAGTTAAAGAGATGTGGGAGTTTGGTGAGCTGTGCTGCAGACTGGAGCGAAAGGGAATAGCCTTACTAGGAAGCAGAAATAAACAAACAAATAAAAATCTCAGCTTCTTGGTAAATTTCTTCAGAAAGGTTATAAAAAGCAGTGAGCATCTTTCGTTCTCAGTGGTCAGGACAAGATCCTTTCTCTTAGACTATGAACTCTGGCTAGCTTTTCCACAACCTTTGTTATATTTCAGCGAGTTGGGGAACAGTTGTTTCAGGTTGTCAACAGATGAGTTTGGAAGAGTCTGGTTTGGTTTTCACTTAACCGTTAGAGACATCAGATATGTAAAAATGTTTCCAGCTCCAGAACAGTTTTGACATAAAAGCTGTTGACAAGACATTTTCTTTCCACTGCTTGGATTTTACTAAACATGGAATATTTCAAAAAAATGCTTCTTCCAGACTTCATGCAGTATAAATTTTATAGCCCTTTTTCTAAGTCTGGCCTTGTTAAAGATATTGCAAAAACTATTTTTCTACCTGCAGTTCACGTTGAGTGAAATTCATTTTAAGTCTTGCCATTTTTTCATGACAGTTATTCCTTGATATAGCATTATAAAACAAAGTGTAAAGGTACTGAAATTAACTCACTTATTTTTCCATGGTAATATAGATGGAAACAACATTTTGAAAACCCAATCTATTCATTCTACCAGGTAAACTACATAGTACTTCAAGATTTTTAAATGCCAAAAGAACTCAACTGAAATGTAAAATCATAATTTTTTAAAATATATCTCTTGAGAACTGCTGCACTAACCTCACAGAACCTTATTCATTTGTAAAAGTCTAGTATCATCAACTTCTTAAAAATCTTAGCTCTACTACTCTGTTTTAAGTGATCTTTATGTCAAGGAGTCATAGGTGAGAAAAACTTTAGATATGAATTGAGTAAGAATGATTTTTAGCTTCAGAAACAATTAACCTACGTGCATGTGTCCAATTCCCAAACAAATTAATGGAATTTGTGTGTCTATACAAACAATACGCTAGCATATTGTGCAAAGAGGGACCACAAAGGTCCCTTACTAGAGTGGATATTAAAAGAGAATTTGGGACTGTTTCCTTCTAAGAACACACAATTGAACATTCTGAATTATTAACAAAATACTAAGGGTTAATTAATACTCAACTTGAAGTAGCTTTAGTTTAAAAAGATGAACCTTTAGTATTGGATATATAAAATATTTGCATACATACATTACAATATTTCCTTGAGATATTCTATCTTCTCCATGGCAACTACATGCACAAAAGAAGGGCAGGACGTGGGTCAGTAACTGCATGAGAGCACACTGTTCTGTCTGTAATACACAGTCAGATTCCTTTTCCTTTGCAACAATTCTTTTCCACTTCTCACACCACAGACTGGAAAATTTCAAGAACCAAATTCTGCCTCTCATCACAACATAAAAAGGCTTCACAGAAACTACAGCACCACGTCCTAACATCATGCACCCACCCGTTCTTCTGATAACTATAACTCATTCAGTAGACTGCAACAGTCCCCACAACGTAGGAACTATCTCCCAAACATACAAGAGATGGTTGCTTCTCTTAAAAACATAAAGGTCATGCAATAATTTCAGTAGGGTAGCCCAGTTTTTATGACTTGTTCACAGCTCTGTTAATGTAAACTGAAGTGGAAATGGGACTGAGTTAAATTACAATCTGAATCACATCTTGTTAAAGACAATGAGCTTCACTCATTCAGCTTCATGTGCCCCTACAGAACACATTTGGAGAAAAAAAAATCCTTATTGATATAGACAGTTTACATGCCAGACAATGCAGACAAAGCATCACTGACATTAGGTTTGCAGTTGCCTTAGTCTTTTCTTTTAGCTTATGTTTACATTACACACACAAAAAGGAATGTGAAAAGTTTAATACAATGAAGCAAAATAACACACTCAGTGTCAGCTTCTTTTGGTCCTCTCATGGTTGTGCATTGCAATACCACTGTTAAATACATAAACAGACAAAACATTATTGGTTTTGTTTTTTTTATCTAGAATGCAGTTTCATCCTGTATTTAGTGCAAAATTCTCAAAATCTGTTTTAGTGACAGACAACAAGATCAGAAGATACTTTGAAAGGTAATGATTAAGTCTCCACACTACAATTTCAGAGACTACCATTTAGTTTTGCAAGACTGTTCCCATTTTACAAATCAGGGTACAACGTATTTAGAAGTACCCAGTAATTTCAGGGAGAAGTCTGAGACATCTATGCCCTGACCTTACAAAATAGAGATCACTTTTGTATTCAAACCACAGCATCCAGTAACTTCAGCTACCACTGTGAGCATCTGGCATATTTAGAAATCACAGCGAGGTTAGAGTAGGTCAGGGAGTTCTTTCTCCCAAACACACACATCCTTTCATTCAGTTAAATGAAGATTTTAAAAAGTAATAATAATAATAAAAAATAATCCGTTTTCATACAGCAAGCACTAAAGCAGATGAACAAAAGATTAAGGAGCAGAGCCTTTCTTTGGGCTATCTTATGAAGACACAATAAATCACAAAAATAATTTTAGGAAATAACAGGTAAAAAAGCATTCCCCACAGACAACACATTATCCTTCTCTTGTAGCTTTATCACCTGTAACAACCGCATTTAAAATGAATACTACCTGCAGAACAAGTATTTCTCTATTAGCCTGACATTTCCCAACACCATATAAAGAAAAGGTGATAGGTCTGGTTCTCTTCCAGGTACTCAAAGAAGAATGCTAGTACCTTCTCTCTCATACATACAAGCGGAATATACATTTATTTTTAGATGGGTCCCATCATCTCTAAGAAGATTCTTGATAAATAATTAGTTCTTGTACAAAACCATAGTGATGGTATTACACAAGAATCTAGACAGGATGAGTTAGATTACTGTGGATGTATGGTTGGCTAAGTACAGACACAGAGTATTTGTCTGGCACTGGCCTGTGTCCAGGGCCCACTGCAGGAATATAATACAGTGCACTGGTAAACCTTACAAATGGCTAAGATGATCCTTTCATGGGACAATACTTTGAAGGAGGAAAACAAGACAGTTGCAGAGTGTTCCCTGCCATTTAGCACAGGTGACTTTACTACGCCTCTTGGTTGGACAAGGGGACACTTAGGCTGCTGCAAATAAAACAAAAACCAATTTCAAGTTTGCTCTGTTTTTTTCTGTTCTAAATCACAAACAATACTTGAGGCAGCTTAAGGTCACAATTAAATCCTGGTAGATGGCATTAAATATCCACAAGCAGGTAGCCTGCACTTGGCTAGCAGAACCTCCTTGTGGTTTCATGGCCACCACACTTCTGAAAGGGGTGGCCTACAGGGCATGGAACCTTCTCCCCATTGCCTTTGCATCACTCCGAACACCCATGCGGTGGCAAGAGGAAATGAATTAACACCTTGGTCAACTCATGGAAACAAAACTTGCTGATTATTTCAGCTTGATTAACAACTAGATTAATTGATCTGACGGCCCCTGCAGCCCCATGATTGCTAGTCAAAAACACAACAGAGGAAGAAGTTTGGAAATACGAGGGCAAGGCCAGGTCCCTCCTTTCAGCAATACCCTGAAGCCAGAACAGCTCAAACTTGAAGATGGCTGGGTCAGTGTCTGCTATTTTATATTCAGTTGTAGGCTACTGGTTTCTGACAGAGGAAAGAGAACAGGGAAGATTAATGGAAATCTACAGAGATTTTTCATTTTATACCAAAAATAGACATCAATGAACACATGCTTTACTAGATCTTTAGTATGAAGAACTGTAACAACTTCTCTCTCAAATGGAAGACTTTTGCCCTACGGCACAAACTCTCAAAGCCCTCACTGGCCCATCAGAGTAAGCTAGTGCGGATAGCCCATGGCTACAGCTGCTGCAAAGCACTCCCAGTGGCCCCCAAGGATATCCTTGACACAACTGGTGGTGGGCAGCCAGAACAGCTGTGAAGTATTATTTTCAAGCGTCAGCATTTTAATTATCTGCAGACATTACTCACTGCTCATCAGCAAAGCATAAAAGGCTGCCTTATCCAAAGTCAAAAAGTTAATATTTTGCAAAAGATCATGCACACAGCATATACATAAGAAAATACCTTTAAGCTCCTGGAGAAGCTTAAAGCTGCAAACTATCAATTTCATTTATACTGTTCATTTCAACAGTTGGAAAGAGTAAGATTTTATCTTTCATTATATCACTAAAAGCACACAAACACATAAAAACCCCAGTATCTCTCTTTGATCACTTCTCCTTTGAAAGCGCAGAAATTAATAACTAAAATTAAATAGTTGAACTATTCATTGCCATAGTAGGTTCAAGTGTCTTGTCTACAGTATTTCAACCTGCAGGTTTAGCTAATAGAATTCATGGCACTTGATTTTTCAGACAACGATAAAGTTTCATGAAAATTTCATGAAGCTTTAACAAGGAGACACAAAGTAATTATTAAACTGATTGAACCCTGGACTTTGTTCTACTGCATGTTCATCATAATTTCTAATCTTGAAGCTGGAACATTACATAGGTATTTGAATATTTATTATCCTATGCTAAGTACTAATTAAAATAACTTCTTCAGTGAAAAGAGTTGCTCTTTTCCTGAATTGGTTTCAGTATTATTTGCTAGTGCAAAGAGAACTTTAAGAATGTCCTGCTAAGCTTCCCTGTAACTGACTGATCCCATTGTTGGTATATGCCGAAGACTTAAAAAACATTAAACTAGTTATACAAATGGAAACAAAACACTCTTTGAGTCCTATTGACAACTTAACCTTTAGAACTTGGATGAAATCCCAATTCTTGAGAAAAAGAAGAGGTACTGAATGAAACCATTATATAGAACATTCTTACGGGATTTTTTTTTAATGTATACAATATATAATGGCATTAATGTATCTGTTTACTTGAGTGCCTGTAGCACTCATATTTAAGGAGATATAATCATGATACTATTAAAACCATATTTATTTTATTTTTGGAAAAAACAAATAATCTGGAGACAAAATATCCCTTTGTGAGAGATACAAGACATTTTCAGACTAATGAAATCACAGAAACTGTTAAACAGGTTACAAAATGAAAAATAATTAACTGTCCTCCACTTGAGCTAGAGGACTAGAATCAGGTTTTGTTGTGAGTGCCTCTATTTGACAATATAAAAGCCATGTCAAAAGTAACCCTATTTATGAACAAATCAAGGTTTACATACATTAAATATATACATGAAAGGTACTGCCTTCTACCAAGAAAGGGAGAAGTAGCCATCCATATAGTATGTATTATTTTACTACCAAGTTGGCATTGCTAGACAAGCTGTTATTATTTTAACATATTCTGCATTCCAGTAAAAAAAAAAAAAAAAACAGTAAATAAACGAGCAAGAATTCAGCTATGTAGAATCCTCTTACAGGGAAATAATCAAAATCTTCCCCAGGCAAGATGAGACAGGAGGACAGGCAAACAACCCAGAACAAAACAGGATATAAAATCCCTGTGAAGTTACAGAAAACTCATTGGCAAGAAAGCATAGAAATGTACGACACCGCAGAATTTGGTCTAGATTGTTACTTCACGTTTTGCCTTCTGAGTCTGTCAAAAAATTGCAATTAATATTTCCAGAGCACTGTACATTTTACAGGTCCAGGAAAAAAAACAGGATTTTTTTTTTCCCCTAATAGTGGTGCCCTTTGGATCAGAGAACTAATAGGTTTGAACTCATCATAATATTGATAAAACTCTTCTATTTGTGCTATTTAACTAACCATCATGTTATCTGTTCTGTAATTTGAAGAATAACTGTCAAGAGCTTTAGATCATTGCAATACATTCAAGCACACTTCTGTAAAAAGTTGTTGCAAAAATAAATTATTTTCCACTCCAAAAGTGAGCATATCTGCAATGCTGTCTACGTGTTGGTTTTGGTATCACACAGGGAACAATATTTCTTAACAAGACAACAAAATGGTGTTAGCACAGCCTCCAGAATTTCTTTCCACAAATGCACAGCAGTTGTTCTAACTTTTTCCTATGACAAGTTCTCTTTTTCCAGTTCTGCTTGGTCAGAGTTTCCAAACGATAACATGAATTGGCTTCAGGAACATATTTCCCAAACAGATGATTCTCCCTCACTGGAAACTGAGCACTCTGGCTCAAAATACATACATTTGTGCAAAGCAGTTCCTGGTACTGCGGCTCTCATTGACAGATCGTTTTCACAACCTCAGCTTTCAGGTCAGTACATTTATTAAGCTCCAAAAAAAAGTCAAAATAGCTTCTGCTCGCTGAACTTCACAGGCAGCAATCTTCATATTTTAATAGAAATGCCAATGGCTACAACACAGCAGACATGCAGAAGCAAATTAGACCCCAAAATACATTTTTTGGTTTTCCTCAATGCCGCAAATCCCTAAGACTTATGTCTTTTCAATAAGACTTTAACTAGTTTGTTAAAATTCCTTTGGCAAAAGCATTTTCTCCAATCATTTAGTTAAAATATAAGAAATTAAAAACAATGTTCAGGCAGCAAGCTTTTTTCTTTATATCACAGATATAACTATTCAGATAAATAAAATTACTTTGGATAACAGCAGCTATGAGGTAGCTAGAATTCTTTTACATTTCGAGCCCCTCAGATCTCTCAGTATTTTTGAAAACATTTTTTTTGTTATTGAAAAATTGTCAGAAACAACTTGGTATCTGTTAAATGTAGGTGCTGAAGTCTTATCAACCTGCCAATGATGCAATGGGTCACACTTCTATTTTGCAGATTTATCTAATGAAAGAAGCAGACACTGAAAACAGGGCAGCTCACAGCTGTGTTACCAGATTGCCTGCTGCTGGTGGAAGCAAATCTTCTACTGATTCCACAGGGAGAGATGCTTTTATATAAACAGTAAGGAATCGCTTAGAGGAGTAAGAAAGAATCTGTGCCTCATGCTACTTATATCTAACCACTTTCTCCTGCTCTCCTTTCAATGTTATCTGGTGTAGAACAAGAAGCATTCTTTCAAACCTATGTGCCTGAAGTTAAATAAACAGTTCTAAATTTCTTTCATATTGTGTAATATGTATGTAAGGACGTGGACATGTCATTACTTTGAAGAGTTGTACTGCCCAAGCATTTTCAAAAGGTTTGAGAATCCCACCCTCCCATACCAGGGTCTGTACTAACCAGCCTGCTCGTCAGTGGTAACCACACACAGATGGCATTCCTGCAGACAGTCACAGCCAAAGGGGTGGAAGATCCCAACATATTTAAAAACCAACCAACTAACCAGCTTGCCCCAACTGTACAAACCCAAAACTGTTAGATCTCAATCATGCTGTGGAAAAAAGGTAGGACTCCAGACAATATAGGCAGAAAAAGAGGATTTTGGAATACCTTTGAGATTTCCTCTGCAAAATAAATTCGACAGGAGAAAGTCTGTTTCATTTAAACTAATACTGAGATGTCCACAAACTTGGATCAGGACCTCCTAGTCTTGCTTCCTTCTGTTTGGACCATTTTTATCACTACTAAGAACAGAGCGAGAACAAAAGACAATT
Organism: Thinocorus orbignyianus; assembly: GCA_013400375.1. Taxonomy (NCBI): domain Eukaryota; kingdom Metazoa; phylum Chordata; class Aves; order Ciconiiformes; family Thinocoridae; genus Thinocorus; species Thinocorus orbignyianus. Next base: position 208,975 of record VXBW01006747.1, read on the forward strand.
CAGAATAAACATATTTTTTAACAGACAGAAGGCAGAACAAAATGTTACTCTCTTCATAAGTCCTCATAAAGCAAGGAAAAGGAAAACAATCAACCAAAATCAAATGATGAATGAGAAGGAAAATGGAGCATAGCTCTTTCCTCGTCCCTGTCAGACTAAGAAGAAATCCATTTAGGAGTCAACATTCAAAAAAACCACCCTCTCTTTCAGGAACTGTAGAAACATCTGAGGGATTCTATGAAAACAAGGACAAGAACATGCCTCTCATCAATATCAATGTCTTCTTTACTATTCTATATTATCTATTTAAGGGGTTCTCTCAGAACATAGGAAAAATTCCAAGGGTTCAATCTCTCATATGGCATAAGCACATGAGAAAAATCCCACCGCTTCTTCCAGTGAACTGACTCACAGGAAACAAATTAAAATTGTTAAAATTTCTCATAGTGTCTCTGGGTTTACATGTTTTTATTACCCTCTTGCTTTTAATTTTGAAGATCAGCTTAAAATATAAAAAGAAGTAATAAAGAAATGGTTCTTTTCAGTCAGCAGTGGTTATCCAGGTTCACATAACTAACTCATGGGTTATGTGCTGTGAGGTCCTCAGTAGTCTACTAGGCAAAAACAGGTTTGGGTAATACATAACTTTTTCAGGAGTTTATTATAAAACTTTTACTCCCAAATTATTGATGCCAGCTCTTCAGAAAGTTTTAATACGCAAAGGTTGGGAGATGTCCCATTTAATTTTTTTTTCTTTACGATTTGTGGTGGAGCTACCATATGAATTTTTCTTGGATCTTATTTCTACCTTCCATATGATGAGCTGCGTAGTTCCCACGGAAGAAAAGGCAATACAAATAACCATACTAATCACTAGAGTTCAGAAAGTTGGCCTTTTACAATCTCAAGCTACTGTGTATCCAGGAAATCCTGCCAGACAGTCACTGTTTGCAAATGGTTGGGAAATGTGATCATTTGCCATGAAAAACAGATGAAAAGCAGGATCTGGTTAAAAGACCAAGTCTTTGCCCAAACAAAACCTCTCCAAAATAAAGAAACAATGTCTGGTAGCTGACAGTTGACCTCAGCTGAGGAAGGGTGACAGTTCTGCATTAGTCCTCTCTGTACGTAATTTGAGAATTTTAAAATGAGGTCAGAATTTCAAGTAAGATTTAGCTGAACTTCAGGAACTGCTGTCAGTTCTGACACTGTAGCAATATTCTGACCAAATGTGGTCTATTTGAAAGGAAATCCATCTTTTTAAAATTTAAGTACAAGTGCAGACAAGCAAGACTTCCCTTAAACTGAGAATAATCTGTAAAAATATCAAGACATTTAACAATGTAGGTGGCATCTCACTGATTTATACTGGGGTGCACTGTTCAATTAGAACTATAAGTGCAGAATTTTATGAGGATTACTGGCACACATAGGAGAAGTTGTGTACATTTCAAAGGACTACACTATGCTATATTTAAAAGCAATAATGCTGTGATATTGAAGTAACACATATTAACTACATTATTAGTAGTTTAGACACAGACCATAAGCTTATTTATTTAGTAATGCAAACAAGAATGACTGATCATTTAATGTTTAGCCAATGTTTAAACCTTGGTAACAAATGTAACTTCAGGGCAGAGGGAAGTGAAAGAGGCCTGTAATTCTCAGAAAAGGTGTGACTATGTTTTTAATATTAAAATGCTGTACCACAGCTACAAAAAACACTGACATGGATTGGAAAAAATGGTTAAAAAGGTAGTGTCATAGAATGCTGTAAATTTTCCTAGGATACCATTTAAAATCTGGTACCTTGCCAAATATTCTCCCTGTATTTCAATTGAACTTCTTATTAAATAAATGTGGAATTATTTAATAGAAACATAGAATCTCTTGAGTTGGAAGGGACCTACAAGAATCATCAAGCCCAACTCCTGACTTCACACAGCACAACCTGAAAGTTCAACCAGGTATCTGATAGTTGTCCGAACGCTTCCTGGACAACAGGTTTAAGGCCATGACCACTTCCCTGAAGAGCTTGTTCCAGCGTTTGACCACCCTCTCAATGAAGAGCTTTTTCCAGGTATCCAGTCTGAACCTTTCTTGACACAGCTCTAAGCCATCTGCCTTGTGTCCTACAAGCCAGGGAGAAGAGATCAGGACCTCCCTCTCTGCCCCCACCTTAGCCGCTCCTCGTAAGTCATGTCCTCTACTCCTTTCACCACCTTTGTTGCCCTCCTTCATAATTTCATATTGTAAATATTTTTAATAGACTGTATTTTATTGAGTTCAAAGCCTTAAAATCTTTTATGGTCTTTAAAAAACAGGCAAAGAATTTGTAATATCCAAATTCAATGAAATAGTAAATGAAAATGAACGACTGACCAAAAAAAACCAACCAAACAAACAAAAAACAACCCCAATAAAACCCAAAACAACAACAAAAAAATGTACTAGGAAGCAAAAGAAACTTTGTTAAGCAAAAGAACTCAGATTAAGGTATGACCTGTAAAGGAGCTCTGTCATCTCAACAAAGATTTGTGGTGTTTTATTGGCATACTGAGTTCAGAGGAGAGGAATACAGAAGTCCTATTAAAAAATTTGTCCGGTAAAATTTAACCATATTGTGACGCTTTCATAATTTACAATAATGAAAGTAATTTGATTAATAGCAGACTGACAGGTTCTGTATTTTCATTTTCAGTTCAGTTTCTATTACCCAATACAAAATCACAGTCTTTTTCTTTGGATACAATCGAATTGCGACCCAAGATATACATCAGACATGCTCTTAAAGCTATGACTACAACAGTGAAGTCAGAGGGTACTGTCATGACTGTCTTTGACACATAAAGTTTTGTGTAGTCATCTGTGATCTTGCATTTAACAAAGCCAGAGCAGGCAATGAAATAGAGCTATTTCCTTGTCTCATCAACCAGCCTCTGCATCAGGGGTCATACTGGACCAAGAGGAGTGGGAGGCCACTTCAGTGTCTGGCAGCTTATCAGCCCCTTATCTCCATCAGTAAAACCAGCAGCAGGAATGAATACCTAACAGAAGAGCAGCTCTCTGCTCCTGCCAGGGGGAGAACTGAGTAACAGTTGAACAAGAGGCAGAACATTAAGTAACTTGAGGGGCAGCCTGTAGGTCACTGCCAACTGAACCTCCAAAAAAAAAAAAAAAGAGGGGAATATTATTTTCTACACTTTCCTTTTAAAATCTACTCAAGTCTCACTCATCTAGTGGGTTCAACCAATTGTACCTGATTTTTTACTTTCCAGCTTCCAACAATATTACTGTGCTCCTATTTCCATTGAAGTCAATGTCAGTACTTAGCTAATTCCCATTAAACGGACTCATCATATATTATGATCTGATTTGTTGACATAAAGCATATAAATACAAACAGACAAGCACAGGAAAGAAACCAAAATTGCTGGTTTTTTTTTCCTGCATGGCAACTAGTTGCTTTCTGCTGCCAAAAAACCTGATCCAAGGTAAGTCTGAAGTCATCATGCTTCTCCAGACATTCCAGACTGAGACGGTCTAATACAATTCTTGTTCCCCCCCAAAGCTTTTCTCTATTTCTCATTAGAAACAATACTAAAAGTATGTTTAGTATTGTTTCTAACAATACTGCAACAATACTAAAAGTATGATCATACTAGATGCAAACAGAAAAAATCCCACAATACTACACTCCAAATAATTTCTTCCAGACATCTTCAAAAACAGACAAGTGCATGTTTTTCTACTAAAGATGAACATATGGAGGGGGAAAAAAGCAAACAAAACAAAACAGACTTTTCTTCTCCTTCAATGTGAAATGAACATCACATATAACAGCCTCTGCTGGGAACCCTTAGACTTCATAAATATTCTGCAGGTCACACAGTTACAGAGCTTGGCTTTGAAAGACCCCACTGAAAAATAAAACACTATCTTGTGCCTGTAATTTACAAGACAATTTTGTCACCCACAATTAAATGTTATCTCAAATGAGGAATTTGTTGCCGTACTGTGCCCACAGACATCCTGATTATTAATTCCTTTTTTATTTTGCTGAAGCTGTATTTGGAACCGCAAAGCTGGAAGAAAACTAGAGATCCAATCCTTGTTTCACAGGCAATCTCTCATAATTAGAAAAAGAACTGACCAGATGAGGGAAGTTTACAAGGCTCTCCATAGGACTGGCACAGCTCACCAAAGAGCACCACAGAAACTCCAAGACGACAGTATTTACAAGTTCAATAGTGTGCAGTAAGGTATGAAAACATGTAAAAGGAGATGAAGTAAAGCACCTAGATGTTTATTAACTGAACTTTTCATCCTGTGTAGTAAGAGAGTCAACGAGGCAGGGAAACAATATGCAAGAGCATAACCAAAGACAGCTTTAGCTGTCAAAATAAAGGTTGCAAAGGGAAACAAAAGATGGAGATAATAAAGCAGCACGAAGTTTAATAGAAAATGAAAATCAGTTAATGGGCCTGCTTATTGTAAACACGAATGTCAGGGGAAATGGGGGGGTGACAAGATGGGTTGAGAAGTCATAATTGTTTGGGCACTAAATTGCTTGCAAGCTATACATAAGTTTCGTGTCCCCCTGACCTTTTCTCACATAGAACGCATCCCTGGCTTCTATTTCTAGAGTGACCTGCTAACCATCCAATTTGTAAAGAAGGCTTAAAATGCCAGCAAGCGTCTGTACACTGTAAATAACCGAAGATCAGTTATTCACTACACCTTGCAGCAAGAAAAATCAAAGTTCCATGAGTCACGACTGTAAAACTCCTTTACTGCTGTATTCCAGAGCAGTCAGTTAGCTTACTAAATCCACAGAGCACGAAGCAGTGCCTAAGTGGAAGGGACTTTCCATATGCCTTGCAGAGGTACATCAGCTTCAAGGACTAATTCTGGAAGGGGCATCTAACCACACAATTCCAGCAAGAGAACAGTGTCTTTGGAAGAGAGAGACACTTTGAATTTGAGTCTAACCATACAGCTACAACTTTGTGGTCAGAGAAGTAATGGGGGTTAGTCCCAGAACAAGCAATTTTCACTGATGCTTCCAAAGGACATAACACATTCTCTCTGTATCTCGCCCAATAGAGGTCCTTTTTTTTTTTTTTGGCAACTATGACAAGACTATGTATCACACATACTAACATGCCTGTTCAGTTCTTCAAAACTAAACCCACTTCCACAGGCCCACCTGGCACTAGCAGAAAGGCACTGGGGGAGGAGCTGGGTCTAACTCCTGCAACAAAGTGTTTTCCCCACCACAGCAAGAGCATCCTCCAGCAGTTACAGAAGCTGTGGTGGTTTAACTCTAGCCAGTAACAAGAATCACTGAGCCACTCACTCACCACTCTCTTTCTTCCCACCCAGGAACAGGGTTAGGGGGTAAGAGGGGAAAAGGACGAGAAAGGGAGAAAAAAACCAAACTGGTGGGTTGAGATAAAGACAGTTTAATAGAAACAATACCAGAAAGGGAAAAATAACAATAATGATAACTCTCACTACACTGTACCAAGTAGAGACACTGGATTCCCACCCTTGGCTAATCCCCATTTATACTCTAAGCATGATGTCTATGGTATGGAATATTCCACTGGCCATCCTATCATTCTTTCTAGGCTTCCATGAGAAGCTGAAAAAAGTCCTTGAAAATTGTAAACATCACTGAACAACAACTAAAAACAATAGGTATTATTGACATTCCTTTCACAGCAATCGCCAGAAAGAAAATTAACGCTTTCCCAGCTGAAACCAGGACAGCAATCAATTAATTTTCCCTTACATTATTAAGCATTGGCTTGCTTTTGTCTGCTACATGAACAATTTCTGATGAATACTTATGCTTCTCTTTCACCTTTCTACAAAGCAAAAACCCCTCCTGATAGGTAGGGTTCAGATGTTTTCTCTCAGGTACCAAATATTGTGGACTTCAATCAAACATTCTGATTTCAGTCAATCTTTTGCTTAGTGAGAGCCAAACCCACCAACTCTTATTAAACCATTAAGCAAATGCTTAATGTTTTATTAAAGAATCAAATTGTGAAAAACAGTACTTCTATTGCCTACTTTGTCCAAGCAGATTGCATTAAAACACACAGGCACTTTTTTTATATAAGCCCTACTCTGGAATAAAACTCCAGTGTGTGATCTTCCTTTCAAAGTAATTCACCATACAATTTAACAAACCTACATATGGTTTGCGCTGTGTATTACTTCTGTAATAATCATGAAAGCAAAACTTTGCCATGTAAAAACCGAATTGTCTTAAAATTAAACCAAATCAGTATGTTTTTTATCTTTCCTTTGAAATACCTGTACTTGAATGCTTTACACTGAGCTGATCTTACCAGGATTTTAAGTTGAAATAAAATAAATGTTTTTAAAAATGAGAATACAGTAAGAGCTTGTAGGATTTATTTAGGTCTAGCATAGATGATCCGGCAGGTCAAGACTCTTGCATATCCCCTCTGGAATTACACTATTAACGGAATACTCACTCAAATGACTCAAAATAATGAGTCATTAGTAAACTACAATCTCTGACCACTTGACTTTTTTCTTTTTTCTTTTTTTTTTTTCTTTTTAAAGCTGTAGCTTTTATAAAATTTCATGTATCGATTAAAATTCTACAGACTGGAAGATCTTTGTTTCAAAGACCCTAAGGCAGCAGGTCTTTGCAACTTCACTTTTTTGTAAGACAGCTGGACACTGACCAACTAGAAAACACTTCCCTTCCACCAGGATCTAAAACACTATCTCAAAAGGCAAGCTACAACACTGACATGCACAACAAAGTCAGGACAAATGCCATATCTGTATCAGGTGGAAATGTGCAGAGATACACTCTTTCCATACGGCCCCAAGAGGAATTTTAGTTGAGACTTACTTTTCTTCCCTGCTGTTCCTAGTACAGTCATCATGAAAAAACAACCCCACTACTTCAGAACAGCTAAATTTAATTGGAAATATTGTTTAATTTAATGAGAAATATTGTTTTCTGCAACCCAAAGCCTAAAAGCAATTTCAGAGTTTGGGATCAAGATGCCCGAGTGAGTTGAACTGGTACCAATCAGGCAGGTTGTTAGCAGTTACAAACTACCAAATATTTGAATTGTTTTCAGCAATCAATCTGCAAAGGCTGTGAACCAAGTGGCACGGCTCCTCATTTGGATATAAATTACAATTTTCTTCCCGCATTACCCCAAAAGCAGAGACTTCAGATACACAGGATCACATTAATTTCTGATAGTTCTGCACTTTGCAAGCACTCTTTAAATACAGTCAAGATAATCTTTCCACAGATTATTTATCTGCAGAAGTGAAAACCAAACTTCACATATTTTCAATACAGCTATTTCATTACAGTTTTTAGGGAGTTTCTCTCACATCTATCAGAGGGTGAAAGCATGAGAATAACAGTTTTGGTTTTTTTGTTTTTTTAACTTTACTTTAGGATGCATTCCTGTAAGATTTCTAAGCTTCCTTCCACGGTCATGGGTAGTAAAACATGAAGTCCTAACCCATAAATTTGAACAATGCTTATGTTAAGGGAATAATTTTTTACCAGCATACACTGCAACAGTAAAGACTACTGCCCCCAGGGAAAAAGAACAGTAACAAAGGTACTAGAGTGACGGACCAGGTTATGCACAGCAAGGTAAGTACAAGACTAGTACCTCAACTTTTGATTATTACTTGGGATTGCATACATTTAGAACCATCATCCTACTGCAGTGGTTACTGTGGTATGTGATTTCTAATACTCCACTTCCCTTTCAGCATGTAGTCACCAAGCTTTTTAGAAGTGCAAAATGTCTGTGGTTATTTCCAGCACACAGGAAAGCCAGAATAACAGATCTGTATACAGATCTGGGAAGAATTTGCCTTTAGGATTAATCATTTCTACAGCAAAAAGAGCCATGCCCACTACCATGATTATTAATATGCAGCATTTTTTCAGTCTACTAAAATTAACAGGAACATTTTATCCATTAATCATGTAATTCCATTTCAAAAAAAATCTCAAACTCATAAGGGCTGGAAAGAACTTTCAACTCACATTTCCCCATTTGGTGTTTTCTCCTGCTTTGAAAAGCACTTCATTATAGTCAGCATCTGTAACAGCCATAGTGCAGCACTAGCAAACACTCACAAAGATGCACAGACTGGATCTATTCAAAATATATGCTGCTCTGCTGAAGTTGCTTTAATATGAGGTTTTCATATGCGTAGTTGATCTTATTTTGGTTATGTTTTTTAACAAGCTCATCTTATCTAGTTCTTCACATGAGGTCCAGATAATAAGAGGAGAACAGTAAAACTGTAATAGCCCCTCAGTATGTAAAAGAGTTACTTCCAGTTTGCTTTATATATACACAAACTAAATTTTAAGTAATAAATTTAGTAAGTAAATTTCTTTGTCTGTCTTCTTTACCGTTTCCTGTTTTTTTCTTAAAAAAAAAAACAAAAACAAAAAACCCAACAAAACCCAACAGACATTTGTTTCTCCAAGATAAAAAAAGGCTACTGAAAATATTGTTCTAGTACAGACCATCCTGACAGAAAAAGGAAATGTTCATGAGACAATATCCTCAGCAAAAGGCATGCTTTTAGAAAAGCAAACCAGACAGAACCCCAAAACTACTCAAATAAATGCAAATGTACGTCTGTATCTGCAGGAAAAGTGGCACAAAATGGAAACCAACAGTGCTCCTGTGTCTTGCTCGCATACACATTTGTTTTAGACACAAGCTAACGCATGCTTCTCTTTCACCTTTCATGTACTGTTCTCTCTTACAAGAAAGACACATGCTAATTGCTAAAAACAGCATGTCAAAACCTCAAAATTTAATGGATGCTTTGAGAAGTATATGACTACAAATACACTGCACCAAATATTGGAATCAATTACGATGGCTAAATTTTGGCAATTATTTGACAAGAAAATCAACACACAACTCCTCCATGTGATAATCTAGTGGCTCTCTTAAATCTGAAGCATTTTTTTAAAAAGTAGACCATCAAATGTGAATAGAATTACTCCTTTTGTCTAGCACAACCCCAGATCATGCAAGAGTTGCTTTCCGGAATGTGTAGCACTGAAGCCACTTCACAGACTGTTTATACACTTCCGTGCTGCAAGACAAAGCGGTGACCCACCACTGCAGCGTCAAGCTTCATCCAAGTGTCTGGCATCGTGGCAAGTCTGCTTCTGTCAAATAATTTAGCAGAAATAGTAGATCTAGTAGTTGATATAATTAAACAGAATTTAAGGAATCAAAGTTAGATGACCCCTCTCTACTCAGACCAAGTCTACCACATAAAGAAAATAAACATAATAAAGTGAATAATTCAATCATTGCAGACAACTGCTTACAATAATGTTTTTCCCTAGACCTGGGTGGGTATTGGCATGGTTAATGCAAGAGTTATCCTCTTTTTACAATTCATGGACTAGAATCACAAATCGCTTTGTGAAATTATTGTACATTGAATTACAGTAGACAGATATAGAAGCCTACAAATTTACATTCCTACTGTAATATTCTCATTACACACAACACTGCACACTGCAAAAAGGCAGGATATAAAGCCAAGATTTCTGCCTATTAGAGAAGTTTCTGCAACCATCTTAACAAGAAGAGTAGGGTCAAAAAAAAAAGTTTTAGAGAAAGGTAAAGTAGATTACATGAAGGAGTTGTCTTTAATTACACAGTCTTTGTACCAGCCATTGGGTACAGAGTCTTTTACAAGGCTGTCAGAATAACTTGGAAACTGAACTTTTCATACCCTTAATCTATTTCTGAAGGGACCCTAAAACAAAACATTTTTTAAAATTCAAGAAATCTAAACAAAACATAATCAAATTAAATCAGTGGCTTCAGAAATTTTCATAAAGACATGTCTATTTTTTTTAACTGGAATTGTGTCCCTCTTTTTTTCTTTTAATATGATGACTGATTCAACATTTTTCTGCTTTCAAGTTTGGCAGAATTTAAAAAGAGTGCTTTTTTAATCCTGCAAATGTCACAGATCTCCAATCAAGATCATTCCTACCTTTGACAAGACATGTTTTACAGCATACATATCTTTACTGACTACCCTCATTGCTCAATATTTAAGAGAAAACAGTTTTTGTTAAAGATCAACCACTTAATGTTCCACTTTCAGTAACTTGTAAATAATCTCACTAGAAATCTCTTTTACTTAAGTTATTCAATTTTACATTGTCTACTTTCTTGCAGTGGCATGGATTCTCCACTGCCAAACAGTCTTCAAAATGCCAAAGATAAAACATGAATAAAGAAGCACAACCCTCCGCTACCTCTAAGAAAGGATTGTTTTGTCTAAAACTATAATTTACCACTTGGGTGATATCAAGGCTGAGACACAATGATGGTAGCACCTCAGAGAAAATCATCCCATGACTGGAATAGTCTTCATTAAAGGAAATACTGTCAAAAAATTATATTGGACATATCTTCTGCAGTATGAAGGGGTGGTAAGAATCATTGGCATCATTATACTCCTCCTGCTAGCAGAGCTGCCAAGTCAGTTAGAGGAGCTGCAGACTGCAAATACACACGTTTATCCAATATGAAAATCTGCCCCACAATTTTCACATTGACTTCACATCACATCAAATCCTCATTTTTGACATGTCCCTGTGCAATTAAGCCGTATACATTCCCCCAAGAATATTCCTTCCTAGCCTCTTCAGTCAAAAGCAGTTACATTTCTGCTTAAATATATACAGTATATATACAGTATATATACAGTAGCATGAGCAAAGCAGGAAAATAGTGTCAAAATCAAATGTGAAATAAAAAAACCTTTTGTGAAAGACTCCCACACTAAATTCTGCTTTGTAAGCTCAAAAATGTTGACCTTTTACTACATTCCCCACAAAGCTGTATAGCAATGACAACAGAGCAGGCTGTACTCATTTACTGATCCAAGGACTGCTTTGTTTGAGCCCCCAGATATCTAACCTAGGTGACTAATGGCACTGGCAAGAGCCTTCAGAGAAGTGTATCCACACAATGTAACTTCCTACATGGCTCGTAGAAGAAATCACACAGAAAGGATGTTAAGATGATAAAAGCTATTTTTGTCCAAACTGTCCAATGAAGCAGACAATCCAATGCCTCCCTCAATTGATAACTACTTTTATTCCTGAAGCTTTTGAAAATATTGTATTCTGGGAAAATTCTGAAAACAACATTCACATTTGCACCTCAATGCGTACAAAAGGCCATTAGGGAAACAACACAAAACAGTCTGTTTTTTTCCTTTTTATTTCTTCCCCTTTGAAAAAAAGGAGAGTCTGAGTCCACATCTCCCAAATGATTTAACAGGTAAAGAGAAAATACGGCCTTTAAATCTACCAAACTCCAGCTGGGGAAGCTGCCTTAATCTTACATCTGTGAAGTCTGCACCTATGAAAAATTCTGTTCTACCTCCAAATGTGCTGCTGTGCTTCACACAAACAAACCACAGTTACTTTTTATAAACACGCCCAGAGGAGAATTATACCAAAGAGCAATCTGCAGCCCTCTCAAGGGATTTTGAACTCCTGCAGCTTTTAGAATAGTGAAGAATCACCAGTGACTGCCACTACCATGTCCTGGTGATTGAAGTCTGAGCCGCCCTATGGCAACACGACTTTTGTATCCACTTAGAATGGTAGCACCCCAAAAGGATGTAAGTTTCCATTGTGAGAAACAACTTCCACAGAGCAAAAATCCAGCGTTTATTCCTGCACACAATCTGCTTCAATACACAGAAATTCTTCCTGGACAAGAACAGACACTGATCAGTTCTTAACACATATCACCTGCATCATCAACATCACTATAGATACTTCTGAGTTTCATGCTAGCACTTCAGTCTTTAGGACCACTATTTCACATGAGCTACCTACTAGAAAGTGGGAAAACATACTCTTCTAGTTTTACGTACCACAAACAACGGCACAGAGATTACACGATTTCCTAAGAATCACACTCTGCAGCACAACAGGAACCGCACCGCTGTTACCTTCAACCTAGGTCAGCTTCCAAAAGACTTGTACTTCCTTCTTCTCTGATGCTGCTGTATTTAGGAGCTTCACTGTGAAGGTGAAGCCTAAGAAAACATGGCAATCAAGAAGTTTTGAGAACTTCTTAAAAAAAAAAAAACAACCCCACACACAAATTAAAAAACCCACAAACACACACAAAGCCACACACAATTTAAGTCTGCTAGTGACCTTTAAGAATCTCACATAAACAGAAAACTCACTGTTCAAAGACAATTTGATTTCAAAAACACAATATACTTTAATTGAACCTTAAGAAATTCTTAACAGAAGACATTTATCTCACTCTGTAATGCTTCTGCCATTGCTCACCAATCAGTCATTGAAAAATAGGAATGTGGAACATTTAATAAAACCACCAACAGTGGAGAAACTAGAGAAATCGATCACAGGTAGAAAAAAAAGATTGCTTACGGTACAGGCAAAAACTCAAATGTACCATGAAAGTGTTGAAGACTCAGAATACTGAATCCAGGAAGGATTAGGGAAAAGTAACACCCAATGAACAAAAAGGAGCATTCTGTCCAAGAAAATAGAGAGAGGCCAGAAGATGTTCAGTAGGGTATGGGTAGACAAACGAGTTACTGCAGGAAAAGTTGTGTCTGGACTCACAGTTCTACTTTTACTGTAACTGCCCACGCACAGACTATTAGCCACAAGGAAATACGAGATAGCCAACTCCTCTTTCACACCTCTCCTTATGTTGTAGTAATTTGTGGTGACAATCTAAGCAATTATTTCAGTGTTAATACTATACATTCCGTTCAGTTCTCTAAGCAAGTCTGTATCTGTTTCCTCACTGTAGCTTCAGTCACATCTGCCTTAAAGATAGTCACAGGTAGGGAATACTGTGGTACAGTGCAATGTTTCCCAAGTTTCACATTCCTGAAGAGTTCATACAACAGTCACAGGTATTAGCATTCACACTAGGTCTGGACTTTGATTTATTCAATGTAAAAAAAAATGTCCAAACTGAAAAAAACAAAACAAAACAAAACAAAAAACCCCACCACAAAACAAAAAAAAACAAACCCACCTTCACCCCACATCACACCCACCTCTTTAAAATGAAGGGAGAAAATATCCCAAGCTCGTATGTTGAAACTCTGTTCACATGACATTTCCTTCGGATTTAATTGCTTCCATACAATTTGCATCTGCTAGTCACACTAGGTCCCAGAGCACTAAACACACTATTACAAAGAAGCTCTTGTCCTGTAATAACCTCATTAATCAAAGAGATGGAATTATGGGTAAAACCGATTTTCTACTTCATCCAAACAGGAAACAAGTCAAAGCCTAACCTCCAACTCATCCAATATGATTTGAAGGAATGAACAGTAAAAAGCTGGAAAGAACAGACTTTACAAATTCTGTGTTGTCAAACCTGTTTGAAGTTGGACACATTCATCAACTTTGGAAGCAGACGGCTGTGCATACTGTCATCCATTCACCAACTATGGAGTAGAGCTGGCCAGGCAGATCATCTTTTGAGACACTGACAAAACACTCACAAAAATTATAAAATACCTACTTACTATTATTATTATACCTACTGCTCATTTCTCTTTCTTTGAGCAACCTAAGCCATTAGTAAAGCCAATACCCTTTCAGGTGGTTCCAGAAAAACGGTTTTCATGGTAGCATTCTTAATTAACACCTGCATCTATTCTATATACATCTTTCTAAAAATTTGCTAAGTTATATGCTTTTCTAATGCTTAATACATGAAGTAGTAGAATTTTTAGCTCGTCATGAGATGGATGGATAGCAGTTGTTATCCACTAATGCACAAACACTCCATGACTTTGGGTGTAACACTAAGACTACAAGATTCATTTAAGGGAAACATGATTAAATCAATTAAATTCTCTGCATGCACATTATTCATTTGTTAGCTTAGAAGTGTACATCACTGCAATACATCAAATTTTATATCAACACAATAGTGTGTATTGCAGGGATGTCATCGATTTCCTTAAATCATTTAGAAGTGCAGACATCCACATTTAATGCAACTTTTTTGTCTAGAGAGCCCCTTACAACAGGTTTCTTAAACATTTCCTCAAAGGAAACCCTTCTTGGTAACTCTCCTATGGTGAGTGCAGTCTTGCTTAAAGTTTTCTTCACCGACACTTTACAGCTATGTCAGAAACATAGCTTGCATCCTAACTCAGAAAAGCCAGGAAGAGAGGAAACTAGATCACATCCTGTAAATTGAAGACATTCTCAAAGCAATTTTATTCCAGATCTGCTTTTGTCCTCAGATTTTATTAGGTACCACATTTTAAGCACCATATTAACCACCACAGGTGACACAATTTTATATTCTGAGAAATTAGTCCATTAATCATAAAAAGACACCCTTCAGGATCAGAAAAGGAATAACAGTTAGCTTTCACTGGAATCTCTGTAGCTGTTCCTACTACCAAATTTAGAGGGGGGGGGAGGGGGGGGGAAAGTAGCTCATAAAACCTTGGTGTTTTTTTAAGAGGGATTCCAACATCAATGTAGAAATTAGCTTGATTTTTCTGTTCAACTATGCTATATAAATTTATACCAAAAGACATTTGTCTATCCAGGTCAAAATGTCCTCCAGTGAATCAGTCCAATTTTAAAGTAATCTATTCCAACTATTTATAATTGTCAATGGGAGAAGTAACACTCTAATTTCCATAAAGTTAACTAAATATATGAATAATTTATTTCAAAGCTTAACTTTATTTCTCAGTGGTTTACTCCTATAGACTCCTTTGCACTGATAGAAGCACAAAAAAAAATTAAATTACTACAGTGAAATGTTTTGGTTTTTTCTTCCTATGTAGATCATTCCAGGTCTGGTCTTCTGCACTACTTCTAATGCAGTACTAAATATGAAAGTCAAGCTATTAAATCTTTCAAAACAACAAAAACCATAAAAGTAAATAAAAAAATAAATCCAGTTGGCATTTAAGAGCTAATGATAAAGAATTTTCTTAGGGTGAATACGTACTCTGTTTCAACGTATTTGTGAAAGAACCATCTAAAATATAAAATCAGCAAACACCTTCAAAAACAGTAATAAAAAAAATAATTAGTGTAGGCCTTCAAGTGGTCACATGAACTTCATTGTTTGCTCTGTCTGGACATTCCTATCAAGTTACATGTTTATATCAAGCTGAATAAATCATGAGAACTTACTCATTATTTAGTGGAATGTATTGATAAGAAAACATTATAAATCAAAAAGGTGCCTAAAACCAACCAGGAAACAGCATCTCCTTCATGTAATAGTAAGAAAGGGTTTTAACTTTGTACACAGGTTATTATGAAATAATTGCCGTTGTAGTTTGTCAGTGTTTATTATTTAATATATTAGTCAAGTATAGTAGTTAAACTAAGCTCACACAGATGTATCTGAAATATGGTGGTATCTTGAAATCAGTATTAAATTGAGAAACTTCTACAGCTCTGATGACTGAAATGCAAGTTCTGACTGGAGTCACAGGTATGCAATTCTAATGAAGCAGAACAGTCTATGAAGTATATAACAGTAAGAATATGGACTAGGGTCTATGGTTTTTATTAATATGTCCTGATAATAACTTCTGGAATCAACAGTTCTCTAATAAAACTTATTAAATTCTCTTGTGATTACCGATTCTATTGTTTTACTGTACTTTAAAAATTTACACACCTAATTTGGCTAGTATATTCAAATTCATCTGTGTAACTCTCCCTTACTAGAAACACAGACAATATTTTGTACTGAAATAAAGCAGTTATTCCTAAGCAACATATAAAGTCAGTTCCTGAAATTCTTATTCTGCCCTCAGTTAAGCAAGAATCCTACCAAGGCCTACTATTTGCAATAAGCTAGCTAGCAAACTAAAATAACTTTGAGACACAGCTTTGGAATTCCATTGTTTTTCTTGCTTGTACATGGTACCAGAGATCATTAAATCAAAAGGATTTAACAATTTGTTTCTAATATTAAAATTATTTTTCCTATTACTTTTCCAAGAGGAGCAGTTCAGGAACAAAGTACCACATGAACAATCACTGGAGATAGAGAACAAAACAGATCCCTTAAAGTGTGGATTAAATGCTCAAAAAAGCCACATCCTTTTGTACATGTCTCTTTCTACTAATGCATGACAACAAAACTGGCCAGGGGCTGCACAGCCTCTTGCTTTGCACCATTTTTCCACAAGGATCAGAGAAAGCTGCCTCAGTGAAAGCCCCACCTCACGGGGCATCACGCCCACAAGTAATTGTGGTCCTATCTGTGGAACTAACTGCAAAAAGCGTCATACAAAGCTGTTAGTGTTTTCCACATTTTTATCAGAACTTAACAGAGCAACTGTCTCATGCATTGTCCATGTCTTTCCCCACTTCTACTAGTCTAACTACATTCCTGAGGCAGAAGAGTCTATTATGAATCCTGTAATGCACCAAGCACAATATAAATATAAACACATAACAACCTCTACTGAATTAACACAAATGGTTTTCAGGGAAAGGCTATATATGGAAATCATCTGAGCATTTCAACTGTCTTAATTTTACTCATTTTGCCATTTTCAGAAAAAATAAGTATTTTCATATTATTTATATTACTTTTCTCTTGTTGTCCTGCTGACCATGCTCAGTAATATAAAGCTGATCATGTGTTAAATCAAGTTTCTTCACCAATAGAAACCAGTAGGAAAAAAATCTGAACATGTTAAGTAAATAAAATATTGAAAGTAATTAGCCTTCTTTCCCCCAAGCAGGATTTACTGGCAAGTATGTCCAGGTACGGCATATCTTCACAGTAATAAATTAAAAAACATGCTGTGATTAAGATAACAGTGGCAACAGTTACACAAAGCTGTTGAGTGCAAACGCTCTCACTCTTTATATTCAGTTTACCTTCTGGAATGAAATCAGAGTCTGGCCAAGAAGCACTATACACACACTGAGAAAACATTAAAACCTCAGTCTTCATTTGAAATACGAGGCTGTACCACTTAAAAACAAATCGGTGGAAAGCAATACTTGAAAAATTCTTTTTACAGAATATGTGTACACAGCTCAGCATGCGGATTGATATGCAACTGATATTCCCACTTACCAACATAAGAGCCACACAAGACAGTTTGCCTGTATTTCAAGAAACACCTTTTATCAGAAATAAATAAATTTTTTTCCACACATGCACACACCAAAAAATGCTTTAGATAACATTGCCATAAGTGTGTGTTCATTAGTCTGTTTTCCATCCCCCACTTCTGTGGTTTGGTATTTAATTACAGGGTGGAGTGGTCCCCAGGCTACTTAGGTTTCTTCCAGTCACAGCCAGAAAATTTCTGCAGGAACTGACATGCAGGAGCGCGACTGCTTCAAGTTAGAGCTGGTTCCTGGTCAACAAGATTAGCTGGCTGTTCAATGAAAGTCTCATTGCTACTCTTGTTTAATAATTCCTGAAAATATATTAAAATACAACAAATTGCATTCTAAACTTCAACAGATAATAAAGGCTTAAACAGGACATAATTTGGGTATTTGCTCTTAACTTGTTTCTCAATTTTCTTTTGCTAATGACTACACACAAATCTTCACCATTAAGCTGGAAAGAAATGGCAATGTTTCTTCTGACAAGCAGGCCTTGAGTATAGGAGAGTGTGGCCTTGTATGCCTGGTTTGACCAAACAGGCTTTTCAAACACATCATCTGACTTGAACCCTACATATTACTGCCCATAGTTTTAAACACTGCTTTCCATAAACAATGTTAAATTTCTGCAGAAAATTCTGTTTTCATTTGAAAAACACTAGACTACTTGCAAAATATTATAGTTTATACGTGATCATTTTACAGCTAAGAATTACTCCCAACAGCACTGAGGTATTAAGACATACATTACATGTACAGAGAAATACATTATTCCAATTAATTTTTATAGAAATAAAAAAAGTTCTGTTGGATAAATAAAACTGGGGAAATAAAACAAAGACTAACTCAGGCAGCAAGTTACATATAAAAAATAAAATTTTATCTGTGTAAGAAAAGGATGTCAGAATATTACTGCTGATGACAGGATTTGGAAAAAAATGAAAAACACCTGGGGTTTTTATCCATGCTTTTTTTTTTTTTTTTTTATTAAAGGACTTGCCTTTTTCTGGCTGAAGCAATGAGAATCCATCAGCTTGGGAAACTCTGTCTTCTATGTCAGAAACGTGTGACAGGAAGGTGAAACCACAGGAGCTCATTTTAACAGTAGTCAAAAGTCAAACGGCAGACAAAGATTACAGTGTGTAATTTTTAGCCAGAGGTATCTGAAAACACCTGCTAGCCAAGCCCCAGCAAGAATTTATATAAAGTATTTATACAAGAATGATGTGCTACTGTGCTATCAGTCAGCTGCTTATTCTCTGTCCAGTTCTATTGAGAAAAAAATACATGCAAATCGCAGAACAACAAGATCTCATGGAGGTAATAAACCAGATTAATAAAAAACTCCTAAATTTGGACACTGGTACATGTCCACCCGGTATAATAAACCATGTACACTAACATACAGAAAATCAGAAAGAAATGAAATGTATTTTCGTGCTTTTCTACTAACTCAGAGCGTGACAAGCGGCAAAAATCTAAACTCTGTACAGAGTAACTCAAAGACCAAGCTTTTGTGTAATCCCTTGGAGATTCAAAGCCACAAGGCAAATATATCATTACAGAAATTTGTAAATTATGCATTTATTCTTTTATTTTCAAGCAGTAAACATTCTCTATCTTTCCCTTGAGCCCTACCACACATTGTCTATTTGCCATTTATTATGGCTGAATATGCACACATAGAGCGCTGAATGTGAACTCAAGATACTGCTCTGCTGACTGAGAAGGCTGTGGTGAAGGAGTAAACGACCTCCTGTGGCCCTGGCAGTTTTACTCCATCAATACCCTTAGATGCTTCACCAGTAAGTGCTTCATTTCATTCCTAAACATTTTGACACTGTATTTACCAGGTTAATACACCTGCCACTTAATCTGCAATGCATCTGGAGCAGAGTCCACCAAAAGAAGGCACTCTCACCTCACCACATATTATGATTACTACTATTTAGAGGCCTATCAATCTGCTTTGAATTGAACTCCAAATGTCATCAATAAAACGCTCTGGCCAAAATTACTGGCCAGGAGGGATAGGCAGTTATGTTATACCACACTCCTCAAAACCTGTCACTAAAATAAGGAAGCCTTCTCCCGTGCCCCTAAAGATATGGATGCTATAAATATAATGCAACACCACTTGTCCTGCAGCAGCGCATTCCTTCAGTGAGAAGCCACCCAGGATACCAATGCGGCGGTTCCCCAGCCGGAGCCTGCAGCGGGGTTATGGCAGCTCCCCCCGGCCACAGCCCGCTTCACCTGCGGCAGGTCACCCACACACACTGCCCTGTTCCCGCCTTCTGGAAAACTCCCTGCAACAACGGCTTATTTTGACAAACTAAGCTTCTGAGTCTCGGACGTGTGGCTGAGCAGGGAAGAAAGAAGGAGCCGACAGTTTGGAGGCCGAGCTTGCACCCCCAGCTCTGGAAGCAGCCCTGCCCGCAGCTCCGGGTGGCGGGGAAGGAGCCTCCTCCCGCGCTCTCGCACCCACCTCAGGCTGGGAAAGCCAGGGTGTCCTCCGCCGCCCTCGCCGCAGGCCACTGCCCCCGTCGCCCGAGGGCTCCCGCCGCCCTCCCCTCAGGCCGCTGCCCCCCGCCAGCGCCCACTGCCCTCACGTCAGGCCGCCGGGGCCTCACTCTGCCCCTCAGGGATTCCCGCCGTTGGCCCCCAGCGCCGGGCGCCCCTCGCCCCCTCACGGCGCTGACCCCTCACCGCCTCACGGCGTCTGGCCGGCACCATGATCCCCTCACAAGCCCTCCGCGCTGGCCGCCGTTGAACGCGGCCGACAATCCTCCCCCCGGTGCGAACCGGGCCCCGGACAAACCTCCCTCCGTCCCGGGACCCCGCGGCCGCCGGGCTCCATCCACTCACTTGAGGAAGTAGCGCTGTCCGGCGGGCGTGAGCGCCATCTCCCAGCCGGGCGGCAGCGGCAGCTCGTCCGTCACGTCGTAGGAGCGCTGGCGGAGGTGAGCGTGCTGCGGCGCCGGGCCCGAGCCCAGCAGCGAGGCGGGCGAGGAGTGCGAGCGGACGTGCTGGGCGGCGGCGACAGTGGGCCGGGGCGGCGGGCCGCCCGAGTCCGTGCTGGACTGCCGGGAGTGCGAGCCCGAGTCGGGCTCCTTGAAGAAGGACTCGGGCAGGATCTTCTTCCTCCAGGAGCTGGGCTTAGGGTTCATCACCGCGTTAAAAAGCGCCTCCAGCTCCGTGTCC
>VXBW01006747.1:229696-242204 GCA_013400375.1 Thinocorus orbignyianus
GGAACCTCAGGGCACTTTCGCTCCTGGTGCACCTGAGTTTCTGTCACCCTGATTAGCATCGCTTGGTCAGAAAGTTCGCGCGTGACACCGGTTTCTGGAAGCAAACCCATGCTTTAATTAGTTGGCCAACTAGCGTGATTTCATGATGCTGTGGCCATGGGAAGGAAGGGTTCACAGTGACACGGAATGCAACTGTTTTGTTGCAGTTTAGGTAAAGTTTAGCCCTTTGCTGACAGGCACGAATTCAGAGCAGAGTTGCATCATAAATCTTTTCCGGCTCGTTATCCATAGGTGGTGTTTCCAATACAGCTGTAACACTTTACAGACCTACCCTGCCTGCCTGCTCACAGTCACTCGGTCACTTGTCCTGTAGTCTACACTGAAAGCCAGAGCTGTCATCAAAATGCATTCCTGAGGCTTTCTATAAAAGACCACTTTTTTTCATCTTGTCTCATTTTTTGGTACACTTGGAACAACTTTTGAACGGTGATGTGACCAAAATCTGCTTCAGTTTAGTAACTGCATCTATAAAGAATAATACTGTTCGCTTTCCAACTTCAATGTTGGTTTTTACAACAGGAAGTATACAGTGTTTTTACGACTACACACATATATGTATCACGCATTGGCTATACAAACATACAATTTTATTTTAGTAATGTGTTTCTTCATTTTATTTCTGCATTTTGGACAGACTCCAGGCTGTGCTGCTTGATAAGAACACATCCTCCTCATTAGGAATCAGAATCTACATTAGAAAAGTCTTAGGTAAGTACGTTTTTTTCTGAACTTACTCTTACTTATTTCTTGTGAAGCAGCAGCAACTATTTTGAACTCCATTTGGCTTCTCCAGCTTAGAACTTGGATCTGACCTTTGAACAATCTTTGTCCCTTGGTCAGTGTTACTTTTAATATTGGTAATGTAGGTTCTGAGATTCACAGTTTAAGCCTGTACATGAACTCCGGATTAGGACCAGCTAGCTCTAGGGAACACATCTTGCTTGTGCATTTCCTGATTTCCTTGCTTCAACAAATATTCCCTGTCATTTTTTTTCCTTACATTTCCTGTTCATGTTTCCATTGGCGAGGCAGATCTCCTCCTTGGTTTTGTTGCAGGTTTTTTTGGCCACATCTGTTATATTCTGGTCAGGAAACCCAGTACTCCTGAGACTTGTTTATGCTTCCCTTCCCTAAGAATTTTCCATGCTATCTTTTGTACCATTCTTCTGCTGCTTCCTTACTGGGTCACTTGCTAGCAATTTTACTAGCTCAGGCAGCTGTGCTAACTGCAGCACCTGCTCCGGGGTTTTGCAGATATTAAATATTTTTTTTTTCCCAATTTCCTTGTTTAAAACCTTTGGATATTAGATGATTGTGTACGTGTGCATGTTGTTATTGTACAGATAATGATCAGAACTCCAGTGATTTTTCATACAGCCTTTACAAGGGCTTTTTTGCTTCCTTCAGGGCTCTGTACCCTTCAGTAAGGAAACACCCATCTACCTCTTAACATTCCTTTCCAGATGACATGCCTATTCAAGGCAAGGCTCAGATAATCTCATTCATGGTGCCATCTCATCTACATTAATTAGACAATGTCCATAATACAGCATGGCATCTCTTGAGTAAGTATATGCCCATCTATTCTAAACTTAAGCAGTATTTATTACAGAAAGAACTGTTTTCTTCAGAAAGATGTGACTATTTCAGCTTCATTTTTTACTGAATAATATAATTAGCTGCTATTGTACCACTTGGTGTAGGCTAAAGCATCTTTCTTCACTAATCTGAAAGTCATTAAAACAGTAAGAATAAATTCTCATAGTATTATTGTTACTATTCTTTATTTAGCAAATAGTAACTTCCTTCTTTGAACACAAAGATAGGATATGACCACCAGCATTTATAGAAAATTATTCAATATGGTTAAGTCCATGGAAGAAAACAACACCACAATGGGGTTGGATTGAAAAATAAAGGTGATCACTGCTGATGATCACTGCTTTGTGTCAAAGCCCTATGTACATTAAAATCTTTCCGAGAATGCCTACATAGGTGAAGAGGTGTGATGTCTGTTACAGAATAAAGCATTCTGGATTCCCGGGAAAAATCTCATGCTTTCTGGGTAACTGAGTAACAGTCACACACTACAGAGCAGGAAGAGGGTACAGAGTTCCTGCCTCTTGTTTGGGTATGCACTACGCAAAGGGAGTTGAAGTGGTGGTTAACTACAGCTACTTGCTTTCATATACTTCGGTGAAGAAGAGCCATCTGTAAAAAGAAGGCTTCTATTCCTCCAAAATAAACGGAGAACAAAGAATAAAATGGCACAGTAAACATGTTACATGAAGTTTCACTGTGCAAAGCTATACACGTGCATCATACATACACATTTACACTCTAAAAACCATATAGTTTGTCATGCAAACTAGCAGCTTTTATTTACACTTAAGGACATTGATTATTGCTTGATAGAGATTTTTCTATGTTATGCTCTTTCTAATAGTCCTACATTAATCTAATTTTCAAGGGACTTCTGGAGAAGTATATTTCAGTAAACATACTGTGTTTTTTAACAAAGGGGTCAGTGCTTAAGATTCCGGGTTTTATCTGTGTGCATTTCACAGCTATTTGTTTTTCAGGCAGCTAACAGCTTTTAGAGTTCGGTTGGCACCTCAGAATGCACACACAGCGTCTCCTCTGCAGCCAGCTCTGATGTGGTTTCTTTAATACAAAGACCTGGTGTATATTACAAAGTTTCACCAAGACAGCAACGTCAGCATACCTCCCCCGCCGGCCTCTGCAAGCCAGCAAAACCTCTCATGTGGATGCAGTCTGCTGGAAAAACAAAACAAAACAAAACAACAACAAAAAAAAAAACAACAAAAAACCCAACCCCCAGAAAACCCCACCTCCTGTCAGCTTAGTTCATGTTGTTTTATAAGTTGATGTAATTTTACTGGCAAGAAAGCTCCATGAACATCTAAAGTAGATGACTGCTCAGACATTCATTTCAGAAACAGCTGCACTAACCAAAAAATTGCGCTAATGTTTGTGTCTTAGAAGTTCTTCCCCTTACAGCAAAGCCAGTGGAATGGGACATACAAACACTGCTCATCCACATCAGTACAGTCAAATTACACTTAAACAGTTTGCAACAGTGATTTGAGAAAAGCTGTACCATCTAGTTTGTAAAGAGCTGAAGTCACTGTGCTGGAGCTGCTTGTTTCATCTTCTTTACTGAGGTTAACGTGCCCCCTCCCAGGCAGACAGTGGAGCAGAATACACAGGCACACCATAACCAGTTTGTCTCAGGTAGCTTAAACTGCTGGTGAAAATGAGGTTTGCTAATACAGTTGACTTTGCATAAATTAATCAGGAAGCAAATTCACATTACTGGAAATGGTGCTTATGTCTAAAGGACAGAAAAACAAGCCAGTCTTTAAGACTTTCAGTTACTCAAGATGGATTTGGAAGATGATTTTTGGCCAAGTTCTGTGGGATAAATAAGTCCTAAAATAGTCACGTAAAATAAACTGGGACCTGATCTCCTCTGGTGCTTCAGAATAAGAGCCCACAATTGCAAAAAGAAGAAAAGAAATTGCTTAACACGGTATGCTCTTATTGGCAAGAGTTGTTCTGGAGCAGTTATGTCAGTCTGGCTCCCTGTGCGAAGGCTGCTGACAATACCAGAATAATTACCCAGCTAACAAGACAAAAATACACAGGAGTAGCTAGAGATGAAAAAAAATATTCTGGAATAGCTCTGCAAACTTTAGCAGGAGGGTAGCGTAGAACAGTGCTGAGAGTCATACTGGCAGGAAAGGCACTTTTTCTAGGCTAACTAATTTAACTTGCAGAAAGATACAGCAAGACACAGTTTTCTCTTTTGGTAATAAAAACTGCGTGTACATGGAGAGGGCTTTCTGATGTAGATTTTGCCAGAAAACAAAACTACTAGTTTAATTACAATCAGATTTGATGTTTTGGGAGAATCTTCCAGTTTGGATTTCCTGTGTTCAATACAGAGGGTGTGTGATTTGCTGAAGCTCATCAGGGCAATTTGAAACAGCCTAATTATTCCAACATCCTGCTGCTGCTTTTAGTGTAAAATGTTAACAGTAAAATATATATATATAAATAAAAAGGCAGTGTCGTATATTTCTTAACATCTCTTGTTGATTGTAAACGTTGCATAGCACTTTGTACTTCATCTTTTCCCCTCTCTGCAGAAGATAAGGCCTACAGGACTTGTTCTGCCTGTTTCTGAATTGCAGGATCCTCTGTTCCCGCAGCATATAGAAGTAACTTCCACAATCAGTATTCCCTGCTTTCTTCAAGTGTGTTCTTTTTGTCTGGAAAGTCATCCCTGGTACTAACTTCCAACCTTTGTGGGCAAACGAGAATGGATGAGAAGCAAGTTGTTTTAGGAAGTGTTAAAGTCGACCAGTCTAAACCAAATAATTTCAGGTGTGATCCTGCCATTAGGCACATAAGCGACAGCAAAAACAGCCAGGGAAGGAAGAAGAGAAGTGCTTCTCCTCTTTGTGTCCTGTTGTGTTTAGCTGTGCAGGGAAAAGCCCTTGCTTTCTTGTGAATTCTTGATTGCATCTACTGCGAGACTGTGTGCTAGATTTCTTTCTGATACAAGATTTTACAACACATCCCTAAATTAGCCACTGTTAGAAGGAAATTCCCTCGATACTCAGATCATGTGAAGTGACAAAGATCACTAATCTTTTTCACAAAGTGCCACAACCTCTAATAATTACAAAATCAAGACAATTACTAAATCTTATCTATTTTCTGTAACAGAGTTTCTCAAAAGATCTCAAGTTAGCTTTGTTGGGGCTGGAACTCTGGGTTCTCTAAGTACCAACTACGTTATCTGAGATCTACTTGGGACAGTTCCAGTTGCTCTCATCCCTCAAACTTCTTGCAGCCATCTGCTACCTAGATGTTACCATCCAAGAGGGCTCAGCTGGCCGAAGGGAACATCCAAACTCTTTATGCACGGTCTGGCTTCATGCAGAGTGAACCAGCGGCAGTAGACCAGCTTCTCCAATGCTACAGGCTGAGATGTTCATGTTCCCCACTTCAGACTGTTGACAGTCAGTCACAGAACCCAAAACTGCAATCCCCAGCAAGAACTGAGAAGCAGTTGGCAAACTTGTGAATTCTTGCATCTGGAAATTATTATCTGGAAGGTACTTTTGGATGTAGAAAAGCATAAACAATGGTGATTTTAAAGGCCACCCATGTCAAATTATTAACCAAAACGTCCTGTCCTGAAATTCAAAACAAAAATGTTTACAAAAGGTTTGGTCTCAATAATAGTGTAAGTACCAGCCGAGGGATTTCTCTAAAATTAGGGTTTCCTTAGGGCTTCTGCTAAAGACAAACCTAACAGGACAGAAGTTCTTCTGTTATCTTACGATAGATCTAGGAACACAGGATGCTTGAAAGGCCTGGTAGAGAAGCTTCCTGACTTCTGCAGTTCTGATATTTTAAGTATCTGTTCTGAGCACTATGAATACTACTTTCAATGTTCACGCACACACAAGCACACCGCAGAGCAAGATAAAAGTTCCATAAAGTGAAAGTCAGTGTTATTCTGTATACTTAAGCTTTCCTTTTGCCAGAAAAAAAATAAATTTTACAGAACAGTAGATATGAAAAGGAAATTAATAAGATCAGTAGAATGTTCTTAAGTATTTTGTGGTGGGAAGAAATGTATTAAAAGTGTTTGGCAGCACATGTTGACACTATGGCTTGTATCTTAGCCTGAATATTTACATTTTTGGGACAATCAGGATACAACTATTTTAGAGTGGTGTTCCTCTTAGAAACTTCACTGATTTGACAGACTGACTGAAAGATTGCCTGTCCTTATGTATCTAGAATAGGTTGCCAGAAAGAATCTAGAAAAAACAAGTCATAAGCTGATAATCACGGTAATACCTAAAATGTCTTCTAAAGTTCTATTACACAATCGCAGTAAAAATCGCACTTTTATGCAGGTAAAAGCAGTCTGCTCCGTGCTCCATCTTCAGCAGACTACTGGTAATATTTAGTCTGCCACATTTCAAATAAATCAAAACCCAGAACCCTAAATGAAATAATACTGTTTTCTATTGATAAAATAATCCAATGGGAGGGTGAAATTTCTGATTCCAAGATACAACTGCAGTAATCAAACTACCACAATTTACACTTATCTTGAAAATAAAATCAGTGAATATTTAAAAAAAGAGATTGTGCTGTAATGTGCTTGACCCTGACCACAAAGCCAGGCACAAAGCAACAGGACACTTCCTTCCCTTTATTTAGACAAGTAAGGAACAGCAAAGCTTTACCCATGGAGATTTTCCAGGTTATTCCTAATCTTGGACTTCCTTTCATACGCACTATCTATTGTTAGTATTACAAAGTTACAGTATAGGAAACAGGCATTCTTGTAAGAACTGGAACTGAAACAAAATGACCATTCAAACCTTCAAGCCTATACGTGGACACATTTCATAAACAGCACTAAATTTAAAACAGGTCTAATACCTTTAAATATTACATTGAAAATACAGTGTGAAGACGAATTCTTAATTCAGCAGGGCTTCTGTTAAATGAGAATTGTAGGCCTAATCCAAAATTCAGATACAGATTTATATATGTGTATATCTAAACTAACTCCATAGCTGTTTAAATGAAAACAGATTTCCCCATATAATTCAAGGAGCATCTAATTAGCTAGCCAATTAAAAGGTGGAAAAGGATTTAGTCTAATACACAAAAAGCTTGCAAGAAAGAGTATCAGGGACAAGAAGATAAAGCTTGTAGGAGAGTCTAAATATGTTTCAGAGATGGGGAATTGATTAAAACTTGGATCAGAAACTCAGACAATAGATTTTACAAAACGGACAGCGTTCATACAGAGGTCATTCAAAAAGGTTAAAAAAAAAAACAGCCAACAAAACAAACAAACCACAAACAGGAGAATGAAAAGCATTGCTTCTTGAGTTTCCTCCATGCTTAAAACAATATAAACATTTTACACTACCAAACAAATGACATCACCCTGAGTTTTAAGAATTGGATTTATTGGAATTATTTGCTTTGCTAAGCAGTTTTACAAATTAATTAGCAGATTCAAGAAACAATGTTTTACAGTTCTTGAAAACTGTAAGTTTTATTGTTTCCAGTATAAAACTGATCATGAATTTGGAAAAGATAAGGTGAAATACATTCCAAGATAAGACTTGAGACTATAAAAAATTCTTATCAGAAGACACACCGAGAACGATTGTATAGAAAAACTTCTTGTTGAGTATAAAACCCAAACTTTCTGCCCTCTGCTGTCTAGACCAGGAAAAAATAAACTGGGATACAAACCTGCTGAGAAGCATATAGCTGAGGGCTAAGCCCTAGCTCTGCTTTTAATAAAATAGTTTATGCTTAAACTAGTTGGATTTTTAGTTTTTCTGTACAGCTGGAACTTGGCACTGGCAGGAAGTTCCGCAATTCAGGAAATAAGATCATTCAGTGTCATAGTTTTTACTTTTACACTCTTGTAATAAGCTTCAAAAAAGAAACATGCAGGCTTTCTAATGACATTCTGTAGTCACAAAATCCACTTTAAACTATCCATTTTACTCGTGATCACCGATGGAACCTCTTCCCTTCTCTTCTAGCACATGCTTCAGGACACGACACATATAAATTGCCAGCATTTATCACAATGCTAATTAGTTCTATGGCAACTAGTTTTCTTTTTAAAAAAATGTTTAAGAGACAGAAAGATTAATACGTTCAGATTCATAGGGCAGTAGTAAGATGAGAAATTAAAATGTTCCAGGGCTTGTATCTACAACTTACGTTTTTCTGCCATGAGTTCTAGACTACGGCTATAGTTAGGAGAGATGGAATATAGAGAAAGCACTGGTCTACAGACAGGATGTTCTTGTATTTCACCTGAAAATGTAGGCCCATTACATGCAGAAACACAAGTCAGAAATCCCAAGTAGTAATGTTTGATCATATTTAATTACCATATATTATATGCAAAGAAAAAAAATCGCTGCATAAGGATGGTAAATGAAACACGTGGCTGATTGGTACATGTGAGAGGAAATTAAGTTTGTTCACAGCATTGCCAAGCCATAGAAACCAGCTACAGAATAAACATCTTCATATTCTAGAAAACTGACCTTTTTTTAAGTGGTACTAAGTATTATTGATGAAAGCACTTCTGCCATGCAGGTTGCATTTGAAATAGTACAAAAAAAAAAAATCAAAACAATATGAAAATAATGGACTTGTGAATGTGGGAACCCAATTAATTCAGAAATGTATGGTGTTGCTCTGAAAGACAGTAAGTATACAGTTATTGACAGAATCTGTATGTTAAGGTTTTCTCTTGCCTATCTGCCCTCTCCAGTATACTTTAAGAGATTTATGATGCACCGTCACTAGTGACAATAAAACATTCATAAGTAAAACTATCTAACTTTAGTCACAAAATCTACAAAATATTATATTAGAATACAACTGAAAAGTGACTTTTGACATAACCTTTGATAGACATTTTTCTTAACAATGGAAAAGCGTAATTTGCGTTGCAATACTCAGCTAATCCTTTCTTTACCAAGCACACTATCCAAACAGGGAACAAAAACGGTTGCATCACAACATGAAGAACAGATTTAGCAGAAGTTAACAATATTCTTTAATCTGCCTCCTAGCCCATCATTTTACTTTTACGATTTTTCAGATCACCTTTACGTACAGAAATAAGCAGTACACACAAACTTATGTTTAGGCCATTGGGTTTTTCTACAGTAACTGCTACCTGCAGAAAGCACCAGACTGCCCAGCAGGGTTTATAGGTAGCTTTCTTAAAACAGAAGCATTAGCTCAGTTGTACTTTCTTGCATTATCCAAGAAGGGTAGAAAAGCAGTGCAATACCCAGCCTCCGAGCGGATCAAACCCTCTGGAAGAAAAGGGCCGTCATCCCACGTGTACTCTTCTACATACATGAGTCTAGGTGGAAGAAACTGTAGATTACCTTTCCCACCAGTATAGTGTCTTTTAAAAAATAAAAAATTCTAAACAGATACGAAACCAAGAAAAAAAATCTATTTGATAAATGTAAAAATAAATGTGCAGCTTCATATAATATTGAGACAGCCCTACTTAATGTAGTAGTAGTTCAAGTAGAACTATACTAATTTAGAGCAAAAGAAATTCTCAGTGTAGCATGTTGAATTTCTACACGTGCAAGTAAAGGAAAACCAATTACTCATCCCCTATCAAGCAGGTGCAAAGTTGGCACCAGAGGATGTTCAGCCTCTAATTACTGGCTCAAGATCCTGGCACAGGAAAGCATTTCATCTGATCCAGATGTTTATTTTTCCTCAAAACGTATTTGAGAACATTGCTTTTAGTTGTTTCACAAACCGCTTACTACACCAACAGCCTTGAATCAACACTATTTCATGTTGCGCACTATTCTCCTGCAGTGGTTGGTTTTCATTTCCCCCAGCGCTTGTTCCAGTTGCTGAATCAGGTGGAGGAGGGTAGACGGGTCGGTTTGCAACACTTGGGCAGTTTGATCTTCATTTTGATTAAGATGTAGCTTTATAGTAACAGCAGGCTTAATCTGTTGTCTCAAACTTCTGCTTGCAAGCTGAGATGGGAACAGGGACACAAACAAAGATGGTTATCAGCTTTCATACGCACAATTTACAACAGGTTTGCAGAACCTGCTTGGAGGGCTGTTCAAAAATCCTTTTCATCTGCATTAAAGATATACACAATCTCTTATTTAGCTTTATCATTAGGCAATGCTATTCTCCTTTAATTAATGCTTTCAAAATATTTCTGAAATTTAGGTGTAATATATGAATAATATGAATATACTACGTAGATGCTAACATTTCAAAAATGCCAATGGAGCTATGAATTCAGTTTCCATAAAGGAACAAATTCTTTGCATCATTCTATATCCTGTTCATGTTATAACTAGCAATAACAAAATTATGTCAGTTTTAAATACACAAAAAACTGCTGCCTCAATTATTTTGAAATAATACAAAATAAATTTTCAGTAGTTGTTTATGATGTAAAAAAAAAAAAAAAAAAAAAAAGGAAAATACAGAATATTGAAAACGTAGAAGTTACCTGCACATCCAGTCTCCATTCCAGACTGTGGTAGCTGGGAAGCTTTGGTGTCAGCTCACCAAGAATGCTTCTAATCTCTTTCCTATTATCCAGGTACAGCTGCAGCAATAATTTGTTCAATTCCTCTGAGAATCCCAAAACATGAATGGAATCTTGGAAGTCTACCTCAGAAACCTAGAAACAACAACTTAGGCCTTAATGCAGAACTGTGTAACAATCATTATTTCTTGAGAAACAACTAAAACCGTAAGCAAACATTATCTGTACAGTACAGTGCAGTTATTTTCCTGCAGGAATGCAAGGACAATTCTACAGGTAGGACAAAAGTCACCCTGTATTAAGTGACTTATATGTGTTGATGTATTACTGATGATTTGCATGAGCTTTAGGACCAGTTTAAGAACATTAGTTTAAAAAAGAAAAACATTCAGCATCCTGCAATTTAAGCCTTCATGTCAGAGAACAAGAAAGGCATTTGAGCTTTGTCATGAGGAAGTATGTATTTCCACCATCAATTTACAAACAGAATGCTAACATAATACTGACACTGAAATTATAAATACTCTGAAATGATCTAAATGCCTTCACATTTAACCAAGTGCCAGGCACAGCTTTAAGGGTCACTTTACAGTAACTCAGAGCAGCTCCAAGAAGCTGATTCCTACAGGTCAATGCCTTTGTGCTGCCCTGGAGAAGCTGGTTCATCCCTGTGGAGGCAGGTAGTTATCCACAGAAAGCATCTTGTCTTCACAATGTATTCACACCATAAACACATTCTGCCATCAACTCTGTTCTGCCACAATACGCTACAGTTTGTCTTCCCTTACTTCAGGGGAAGACATTTCAATCCCTTCCCCACCTGCTCTTCAGAACGTCTGCCCAAGCTGAATGACTGGTCTCTGCATCCCTTCTCCACATCTATATTCTACTACATCAACAGTAAACAGTCTTTTCTATGAAAAAGAGCAATTATTATCTTTCCTGTGAGGGTGATGAGGCACTGGAACAGGTTGCCCTGAGAAGCTGTGGATGCCCCATCCCTGGAAGTGCTCAAGGCCAGGCTGGATGGGGCTTTGAGCAACCTGCTCTAGTGAGAGGTGTCCCTGCCCATGGCAGGGAGGTTGGAACTTGATGGTCTTTAAGGTCCCTTCCAACTCTGACCATTCTATGATTATTCTTTTAATAACTGCTAACACCCACCCAAACTTGTGACGTCAGGAGCTGAAAAAGCTCTCAAACCTACCATGTCAGCCAAACATAAGGAATACTGCACCAGGGTTAGTACAGCACACATCCTGCACAGAGCAGCAATAACGAAATCTTCACTCAGGATTTGCTATTGAGACAAGGCTCAATCCTGAAGTACGCTTCTCTATAGCGACTAAGCTACCACAGGTTCTTGCTATATGCTATTAAAACATCATCAAGTTTTAGCTTCAGACACTGAACAAAAATTCCAGTCATCCATGCAGATGCAGTAGTTCAGTAAGAGCTAACAAACCTCTTTTTTAAAAAAATAAATTAAAAGAATACACGTCATCAAAATTTTGAACTAGGTTTTCCCCATTCATCAGTACTTTCAGAACCAGAAATGTTTAGAAGACATTTCCTGAGTGTATCCCTGACTTCATTACACAGAGACATCCTTTACCATAAGCTTGGAGCTTTCTGTGAGAAGATACGCTAGCCCTTCCACCCCATGCTGGACGGTGTCAACACCAACATTAAGTTTCCCTGTAAAGAAAACATAAAGGGCCTTTTAATTCTTTATTAAGCCGCCACAGCAAGAATACACAAAACTGCCATTTTATCCAAGGCGAACTCGCAAAATACGCACAGAAAAGAGAACAAAAGCTATAAAAGCAGGGGGCCGAGCAGCCTTCAAATAAAAACAGAAGGGTTAAACAACATTCCCTCCCCTCCCCAAACCGCCCCCCAAACTAAACAACCCTTGGTTGGTTTGGGGAGGTTGTTTAGTTTGGGGAGGTTTTGTTTTGGGGGTGTGTGTCCAACTCCAGCTTCTTACGGGACAACACGGAGAGAAGGCCAGACTCGCATGCTAGACCCGTCGGGAATAAAGCGGGCGACGGGAGAGACACGGCTCCTCCTGCCCCGCCGCCGCGTTTCCCGCTCTCCCATCCGCTCCCACGGCGGAATCCCCGCCACCACCGCCGCCCCCGGTCCCTCCCGTCCCGGTTCCTCTCCGGTCCCGGTCCCACCGCCCCGGTTCTTACTGGCGGTCGCCTCGCAGGCCCGCGGCGTGGCACCCCGCCGCAGCAGCTCCAGCGCCAGGCGCCCCAGCTCGCCGACGGCTGAAACGAGAAGAGGGAACAG
>VXBW01006747.1:242219-259535 GCA_013400375.1 Thinocorus orbignyianus
CCGCGGCCCCCGCGGTACAGCCCCCCCCCGCCCCCTCCCCGCCTTCCTCGTCCCCGGGTCGGGACCGCTGCCGGACCTGCATCGCCCGCCTGGGGTAGGCAGCCCAGGTGGGCCTTCTGCTCCTCCGACAGCACCAGCAGCATCCCCCCGCCGCCGCCCCACCAGGAAGTGGGCGGCCCCGGTGCACCGACACCGGGAGGCGCCTGCGCGGAGATGCCGGAGGAAGGGAGGGAAGCGTCCCTCACCCCGGCCCCATCCCGGTTCCGGGCCCCGGCTCGGCCTTCGCAGCCGTTCCCGTCCGCTGCCCGGACCCGAAGGACAAGGGCTGCTCTCCGGTGACACTGGCACGTCCCGGAGCTGGCGCACAGTCGCCTTTGTCTGTCGAAATCACGTAGGGGTGGCGCTGCTTTCCCTGGGTGCCTAATAAGAGTTTCTAAAAACGTCTATTCCATGTTTAAATAAAGCCCAATTGGAGGATGAGCATTCAGTTCCCTGCAGGAAGCTGCCATCTTCCTCTGCTCATATTTAAGATCAAGTGACACAAAGGAAATAGATTAATTCTGTCTGCTCTTCCCTTGGCCAACAGCTCGGCTTTGCTGTTGAGGATGGTACATCCTTCGGCCCAAGCCATTCCTACCACATGTATTTATGCTGGTAGGATCACAGATATGCCCTGTCAGCAGGTTAATTGACCAATTAGTCTCACTAGAGGTAATGCATTAGCTAAACGGAATTTTGAAATAAATACAAGCTTTACTTATTACTATGTTTCTAAAGAACAAAGAGCTTTAGCAGACTTATTTCTCCAGAAAATACTAGAGGAGTTAATCCTAAATGGACAACGTATCTTTGATTTTCAATCTTTTTCATACAATCGTATCTCCATTGTGTTTGGATAATTTCTTTAAGCCAAAGATCAGAAAGCCTTTGGTTTACCTTGAAGAAACACGTGCATATATGCATGTGCCTGTTTTAAGAACACACTACAGCAACAGACTGTGAAATCATAAACGAAAGGTGATTAGAAATAAGTTTAGAATTGAGAGAAAGGAATACAAGTCTTACGCTTGAAAAAATCAAGTAGAAAAATGATGGGAGACAGTAAAAGGAGTATGATGGAGGAGACAACACAGATGGAAAAGGGAGGGAAAAAAACCCTGAACATCTACATGTGTAATATGTGAATTACTCCAGGAATCTTGATAATTGGCTCAGAATGACAGCTTGTTTCCTTTGTGCCCTAAGAGCATCAGTAAAATAGTGCAGAGAAACACACAGTGCACATGGGAAGGAACAAGAATTACACAAAGACTGGAAACAAAATGATGCAACAGGTAATATGGAGATAGTAACTGCCTAACAGGAAGGTTAGATAGAATGATTTGCTCAACAGTAGGCAAGTACAACCCAGCTTCAAAACTGTGATGTTCTCCAGTGCCACAAAATTGTTGGGACACATTTTTGTGAAGGCCTTTCCTCCACAGCCATCCAGGCCACTCAGGAATCCAACAGAATGCCAGCCAGAAGAGACACATAAACATAAACACCCTGTGTTAGATACAACACCCTGTGTTGGTTAAAAATAGCCCAAACATGAGTTTAGAAAATTGACAAAGTTGTGGAATATTTTAATGTTCTAGGAGAAAAAAAAAAAAGGAAAAAAAAATATACACAAAGGCTCCCTCCAGTAATTTCCATAAAGGATGTTAGCTCCTCAGCTAGCCTTGAAATAACAGATGTAGCTGTTGGAGAAATCCACACCTTGGAGCAATGCTGCCCATAACCTTACAGAGAGACTGCGAAAAAAACCCACCCAGATACGATCTTCCATTACTGAGATTAACTTTTCTATTCATTCTGTCCTGATGGGGAAGACTGATGTCGTAAGCTGGAAACTGTAATATTTGCTTCTGAAAGAACAGAATGTTTTCTTGAACTTCCATCAGTCATCAGATCTCCTGATACATTGGTAATGCTATAACAGAAAATGCTAAAGAGCTGCACAGATCCAAGTGGTTGATAGAAGCTGCCAAACCAACATGCAAGAAAAAAGGTACATCTGATTTATGTGCAGTCAAGTATTATAGGAATGAACGACTCATAAATTCATGAAGTACTCTTGCATTTCACATTCCGGGGGGAAAAAAATATTAAAATAACTGTGGCTTTTATATCCTTGCTTCCCAGTGAAACAAAATTGATCTAAGAAATGTCTGTTTGCTCGCTATTTACGCCCCACCTCACCAGCTCTGGAGTGTAGCAGCCAGTTCTGCAAAGGCAAAACCGCTTCAAATACATGTAAATTCCATTACCTGTTGTGAATCCGGTCAAAGGATAAAAATTCATATGGTCTCCGAGAGGGTGGTCAGGCAGTTGTACTCCTAGTCTACAGCTCCTTTCTGTGTGGACAGAACATCCTACACCTCTCACAGAATGAATGTTATTGCAAACATGAAGTGCAATTAAAGAAACACGTTCTATACAGAATTCTGCATAGATTTGAACTTTAGAGAAAGGCTGCATGACTTTTTCCATAAATATTTTTTTGTTAAAGCAAAGAAGGAAAAGAACCTCCACTCACTATTCTCTTAAGCATACCATATTGTCAATCCCTGAAGGATACAAATGCAGTAAATGGAACACTGTAGCAAGTACACTAATTACAGAAATAACTACTTTCCCCATCCCCCTCCCCTCCTGTTTATATCTTGTGCTTAACTTACATTTCTCATTTGTGTTTTTCTGGTTGATTTGGGGGGTTTTTAAACACAGAGTTGGGCTAAAGTTAGCAGAGAGGAGGAAAAAAAAACCAACAACCCTTCTCTCCTGCACACTGCTGGGGTTCCATGCTCTGTTCCAGCCGCCTCTTAGTGGCCTCCCCGTCTGCAGTGGCTCCCAAGCTCCTGCTGCTTTCGCCGGAGGCAACCCGGGCGGGAGCGACCTGAGGCCCACCCTGCTACCCCTCAGGCTGAGGGGGGCCAGCGGCAGCAGGCCACACTTTCACCGCTGAGGTAACCACACCGCCCGACAGGCCCACACAGCCATGAGAGCAGGCACGACCGCGCCCCTCACGGCACCGGGAACCGGGGAGGCGAGCACCTGCGGACCGGGAAGGTGGGACCACCACCGCCCGCGCCCAGCCAGGACTGGGCCTGAGGCAGCCGCGCTCGCCCCGCCCCAGCAGAAACTCCTCCCCCGTCCCGCGGCTGCGGCCAATCGCAGAGCCCCGCCCTGGATGAGTGGCAGGGCGAGCCAGCAATGGCCTGCCGCCGGCCGAGGCCTCTCCTAGCGCGGCGGCGGCGGGGTGGGACTTCCGGTGTGGCGGCTGAGGGGAGGGAGGGCGCCATGGAGGCGGCTTAGGTGCGGCCCTGGGCTCCCCGCCGGGCCCGCGCCAGGCCCGCAGGTGAGCGCTGCTGGGGCGGGGGGTGCGGGCACCGGGTCCCCTCGGGGCTCTTCCCCGCCGCTGAGCGCCCTAAATTCAGTGGCGGTTACAGGGCTGCTGGGCCCTGGGCTTTATTGCGCAGCGCTTATTTGTCTCCACCCTTGGAGCGGTGAGGCGGGGTCGTGCGGCTCAGGCGGGGCCGTCGCTGGCGCTGCCCGGCTGCCCACGGGCCCCGGCGCTCTCCTCTCCCGCAGGCTGTCACTGCACCGAGCGATGGGAGGGGAGAGAAGGGAAGGGTAGGGTAGGGTATCAGAGCGCTCGCCGAGCATCGCTTCCAGGGGGTGGAAGCCCAGCCCTGGCTCTGGCGTTTCCCAGGTGCGCGGTTCCTCCCAGGCTGTCTGTCCGCGGAGATACTTGTTACGCTTGGACGAGAATGAGTAGGATGGAATGGCTGGCTGACAACAACATTATTTGTAAAAAAAGTAAAAAAATAAATAAATTTGAGGGGAACAGTTCCTGCATCTCATCAGACCTGAGCAGTGAACTCGCTTTGTGTTCACTAGTTTTCAGTTCTGTGGATGGGTCTTAGGTGGAGACTGACATCAAAATACCAAAAAGCTGGAGACATCGGGGCTTTTGGGATATGTGTGAAAACTGTTAATGTTATCTGTGTAAATTTTTTTCGTTCTATGCTTCTGGAATTTTGGAAGGTGCAGCTCAGTCTGCCAAAATATTTAGGGCGTTGTTACCGAGTTTGTGGGAGAACAAAGCTTTTATAATTCTGAATGAGTTTTGTGATTGCTGTAAGTGGTGTGATGTTCTTTGGCTTTGAAATAGAATTTAAGGCCAATACAGATAGGCAAATTGGGCTTTTTCACCAGCAGGAGGGGAAATATGTGTTTTCTTGAGAGAAAACACATCTTGAACACATGCTTCTTGCCCTTGAAGCATGGGCATAATCATGCGAACAAGGAATTGGTTTGTGTTGTCTTTTGCTCTGAAGTAAGTTTTGACTTGACTGAGAGATAAACTTCTGAAAATTTGGCATTTTATTATATTTTTTGTGGAGCTTTATTTGTGGATAGTTGCTAAAGCTGTCTGGACTAAGCCAAGTAATTTTTTCATGACATCTGTCCTAAATGTGCCCTTAAAGCTTGTTGACGTTGGTGAGTAGGAAACTGATGGTTTTGACAGGGCGTAGTTGTATATCAAAGAAAGTTTTCTACTCGGGTTGCCTGTTCTGGTGTGGGAGTTTCAGTGTTAAAAGCACTTTGTGTTTCATAACCCCTTATTATTAATACAAACAATACCATTAATGCATTAAGAGGCAGGCAAGGTGTTCTTAGTATCTGGTACAGCAGAGGGGTGTATCCATTGTGTATTGTCACCTCTTGTATTGAACTTATTCAGGTCTCCTGATTTTCAGGTGAGAAGGGTTGTTTTGCTCTTCCCTTACTTTTAAAGTAAATCAGAAATGTGCTTTCTGTTGTACATACTGTACATCGGTACTGCTGCCCTATCTTTGTGGGCAGTACCTTGTTTGAGATATGCCGAGTAAGTATGTGTACTTCATGATTGCCTTACTGCTCGTAGGTAGGCTGTGATACAGCACACCCTGCATTTTCTGCTCCTCAGTTCTGACCTGATGATCCAGTTCAGCCTTGAGACGCAGGGATGTAGCTCCCCAGGTTTAGTTTGTTTTGTAAGTTCTAGGACATGAAGTGGGAAGGAAAGAAAAAAAAATCTGAAACACCTGAAGCTACCTAAGGAGAGCTGTGTCTGTAGACACTGGAAAATCAGGTGTAAAGTGCTGAAGATTAACCCAGAGTCAAATTTAACTTCTCTTCTGAGGTTTACAGCGTAGTCTTTAATTACATATGCTTATATTTCTATGTGCTGTAAGCTGCCTCATTTAATTAAGAGTATAGTCTACAAATGAGCTATGGAATTTCAGGAATTATAAGGCTTTTTATCTTGCATTTGAGACAATAGTTCTCGGACCCGGAAGAATCTGTATGTGTGTAACCGTTCCGTAGAGAAGACTGCACTGTACGTACCTGTCCCTTGCAAGGACAACTTCGCTTCTGGTATTTTGTAATCTTGCTCAATATTACTTTAATACTTTCTCTGTGGTGTCAGGTATGTGCTGAATTTCCTGTATTGGTTAAAATATTGTGATAGCTTCCAGTGTATTGTTGCTTCTGTTACAGAAAAAATGATTGCACTTTCTGAACAATTGCTCTTTATCCTCGAGTTTCACTGGATCCTCTTTGTTAGGGCAGGCTGATGAGAGGAACTGGTAACTCTTAATTTAGAAATAAAAATTCATGAATTTCATAATTCCTTACAGGTTCCGGTGACTGTAATTTCTGTTCTGCTGACTGGTTGAAAGTTTCACAAAACATCATATGCCTAAAGGGCCAAGTCAGAATCATGAGAACTGTTTTTGAAAATACAGCTGTTTCCTCCCATTTGTAATAAAGAATTTTAATTACCTTCAAGTTAGTGTCAGTTTAAATCAAATTTAACTCTCACCTATTTACTTTAATTAATGGTGAGGACCTCAGATCATGGGGCAATACTTTATACTTGAAAAACCCACAAAGAAATAGGATAGGAGGACAAGAATTCCTAGGTATTTCTTGATTGTGAAAGAGAACATAGTAGTCTTATCTGTGACTTCTTGTTTCAAAGTTACAATTTTCAGAATGAGGTACCTACAGTCAAGTAAAAACAAATCCACATGGAACCATTTAAATAAGAAGCCTCAATTTGGAGGCTTTCAACAATCATGCAAATGATTTGGATGACCTAAATGAGTTTAATTGTTTGTGAAGTAATCTTAATTCCTGCAAAAAAATGTTAGAATAGATCCAGGTGTTCTGATACTGGTAATAATAGCCACATACCATCTACTTACAAAACTTGTTTCTGAATTATTTAAATTATAGCAAAAATAGATGTAGTGTATTTGCTGCTATTTTGTGTTACCACTATTTTAATGTTATGTCATTTAGAGTAATTTTTTTACTGTGACAGTAGAAGAATTGCTAGAGAGACTTGGTCATCCATTTGTGAGCAATTCTTTTAAATGTAGCAGTGAAAGTGGTTAGATTTCATGCTGAACGTAGTGCTTAATTGTTGCTTGTTTTGTAATCTGAAGTAAGAGGGGTACTGGGTTTTACGGTTCTTGTTCGATGTGGTGGAATTTTCAGTGTTGGATTTCTTAGCTTGATTGCATTCAGGTGTGAGTTTTTATAAGGGGAGTAAGCTATTCTGTGCTTCTGTGTTCTTAAGAGATTGCCTGCACATAATCATGTGCAGGCTAAGCCTAAGAGGAATCTGAAGTTCCTCTGTAGACAGCTAATCATTGTCTGTTTTAAGACTGGATTATGACTGTAGCAACAGTATAAAAAGAAATTGTGGGGTGTAACTTGTCAGTGGAGAAGAGAGGCCCTGATCTTGGGTGATAGGTTGTCTTTTTGCAGTGAAAGTAACTCAGAAGTGAGAGCTCAGGGGGAGGTTACTCCTGGCTGTTTCTCCTTAAGAGTGACTCCTGCATGTCTCATGGGGCTATTACTGAGATTTTTCTGGGAACTGATGGTGATCAGGTTGTACACTCCTCTCTTGCTGTATCCCGAGTGAGTAAGTAAAAAGCTGTTGTTGGGAGGCTGAGTTAGGCTGAATTCTCCATTACTGCTTCTTGAACTAAAGAGGTTTTAAGACTGGCCTCCTCAAAAACAAGCAGCTATTTGTTTAAACAATAAAATGTATTACCTCACTTAGTTAATAGTTTTGGTTGGAATAACCCTTCTGTGTGAAAGAATGACAAAAAATTCTTTTTTTAAGATCGTGTCCAGTAGGTGAAGAATCCGTTGTGGATCTGAGGTGGATCATAATGCAGAATCCCCCTGGGTCTTTTCTTTCTAATCTTATGTGCTTGCAGCTGTCCCACTGAAGTTCAGTGGCGCAGCTGGATTGCGAGAGCATGACAGGCGGAAACCAGTGATAGTTGTCTTTCAGGTTCTGTAGATGGAAGTGCTGTGATAAAATGATTTATGTTATTACATAGTTAAAATGCACTCTTTTAAAATGCAAATTTAGTAAATGTCTCCTATATCATTATGCTTATAATATGCTTGTATAGATTAAGTATATTTTTGTGATTTATACAGTGTTGATGAGGAACATGTTATACTAACACTCGTGTACTAATACTTGAAATTGTATATTGATGTGGAGTTCTGTTTTAATAAAATAAAGTCACATCTGGGGAAAAGAAAGTGAAAGGGTAAAGTCAGTAAAGAAGTAAAGAAAACAAGCACTGATTTTTATTTTTTTTCTCTTTTTGACAGGGTGGGGAGGGAAGGCAGGGCAATAATCCATTCTGTATTTTAGGAACATCATACAGCAAAAAACCTCTACACATACCTCGTGAGAGATGGGGGAGAAGATGGATGGGCACCTGGCCAGGATTCTTATCCAACTCTGTCTTTCCCATCTGGAAGCGTCTACCTCCTTGTCAGCTAACTAATGCTCCTGTTCAGGTTGCAGTTCTCAACAGCACAAATTAAGGCTAAATCTCAAACCCCATGTTACTGCAAGCTGTTGGAAGTATATATACAGGAATTTAAACCTGTTTAAAAACATTCGGAAGCTTCTAATGGGGGAAAAAAAAATATAAAAAGGTACAGCTTGTGTGGAAAGTCAAGACTCAGAAATGAGGAAATGCTACCTTTTTATGGCTACTTGTGCAACTTCTGTTTGTCCACTTGCCCTTTTGTGTAGAAATGGCTAGATAGTTTAATAAATCCTATTCTCATATTTTTCCCCTACAGAACCTTGCTTCATTCAGTATGACTGGCTTGCACTAAAAGATGTCAGTTATATGGGAGGCTGAAACTTCTTCCTCTCCCTTGTTCGACCATAGATTTTCGGTGCTGGTTTTGCAGTTTATCTAGTAGGTGTTTTACCTTCGTTTGAGTGTGCATTTCGTACTTCTTGTTTGCATTAGAAGCCTAAAGACCCATGTGGGATTGAATGCCCAGAGGCACATAGTATTGGGCATTTCCGACTAAAGCTTTGCGGAGGTATCATTTTTTACTACATTAAAAATGGTATTTAGTGAATCTGGCAGATTTGCACTGTGTTATTCACATTTGTGGATTGCGAGAGCATATATTTTAGGGCCATATAATAAGCATGGAGGAAGTTGATCTGTCACAGACACTCCAATTCTGTGGTTCTAAGGAACAGCCGTTATTAGTCACAGAAGTGACATTTCAACCTGAGTCACGTTTGTTGTCTAGATGAGGATTCTCACTAGTGCCAAAAAAAACCTATTTGGAAGGGTCAAGTGGAAGTTATCTGTAATCCCTTTCAGACAATGCTGAGAGTTTCCAAGATGAGCTGCGTTGTGGATTATCTGAAATGTTAGCTTTTGTCTTTGTTGGAAAGAATTGACACACTTAAAATCTTAAATATTATACCTTTAACATCTGTGTTTTATTTGATGAGCCAAATTTTGTGCTTTCAAGATATGTGTGGTTGTGAAATTGGCCCATTTTTGATATGAGAAATTACAGAATGAAATCTGTTACCGTTGCAGTTAAAGCATGTGTTGTATTTGAGGAGGAGTTCAAAGTTTTGTTGGTGCAAATGTTTGTTTTGTTTGGGGTTTTTGTGGGTTGCCTTTTTTTTTTTTGGTGTTTTGTTTGAGTTTTGGAGTTTTTTTGAGGGAAATGTGATAATGTCAGTGACTTCAATAAGGATGCAGGTATCATTGCTCATATAAGGAAGGCATTCAGACTCTTATTTTGTGTTTTAATTACATTAAAAAAATAATCTTTGTGTGGCAAGGGAAAAGTAGCAAAATGTTTTGCTTCCTCCTAACCCTTCTCCTTACTTTTTCTTTGGTTTTGATTAATGATAAATCAGCAGTTTTAAAGAGCAGTGTTTGTTAGAAAATGTGCCCCTCTGTATCCAGGTACAAGCTGTTGCTTTTTGCTGCTGGTTTTCATGAAAAATTATTAACAAAGCAGAGTTAACGTCCTTTTAATGTCATGAGTTTACCGAATGCTTATGTTCCTATTCTTTTTTTTAAGGTCTCAAAAATGCACATTATTTACAGGAGACTAAATTATTGTCCAGATCATGAGTCATATTTGAGCGTTTGTGAATTTCACTGAAGTTGATTGAACTAGTTTGTATTTGGTGACTGTTGGTGTCTTGCAGGTTTTGGAAGTGTATGTTTAGAATAAATGCTTTTAGTAGAATTACTTTAGATGAATTATGCTGATTTGTATTTATGATAAAATAAGAGAAGATTATAATAGAGAATGCGTAAGGGTGATTAATATAAATGTTCATTCCTGTTTGCTGCTTG
The DNA here is from genome assembly GCA_013400375.1 of Thinocorus orbignyianus. NCBI lineage: Eukaryota > Metazoa > Chordata > Aves > Ciconiiformes > Thinocoridae > Thinocorus > Thinocorus orbignyianus. The sequence goes on from VXBW01006747.1 coordinate 251,987, forward strand.
CATTTCTACGTGTTGCCTACAGCTTTTTGGAGTGCCAGTATCACAGTTTTTCTGTTTGATGCATGCGTTGCCATGTGGGTTACGTGCTCTTAGCTAAAGGGACTTGTATCTATAAAGTAATCGTATAAATTATAACTTACTTATTTCTCAAAAGTTAATGTAGAATAACGCTTTGCATGCTTCAGTAGAAATGTTTTAACTAACTAATAGAGCCCAGTAAAATGATAGATGGAAGTATTTGCTATATGCCTTGATTCCTTTTGTTGTTGTTGTTGCAGGTATTAAATAAAATATGCTGTTGTCAATAGGAATGCTGATGTTGTCTGCCACTCAGATATACACTATTTTGACTGTGCAGTTATTTGCTTTCCTGAATCTTTTACCTGTGGAGGCAGATATTTTAGCAGTAAGTATGAGAATATTTTTCTACATAAATAAAATATCTATAAAATTGAATCTTCTTTAAAATGTTCTATTAATGAACCAGTTAGTAGAATAAACGCTACAGCAAGTTGTTTGGAATGGGATTGCCTTAGCAGTTAAGTTCAATGAAAAAATAAATTGTGTATTTTCAAATGATCTTGCAGATGATATGAGCTCACGTACCATGACAGTGAAAGCATTTAATTCCCTTAGTCATTTTAAAAGGTCTAATGTGACTAGATATCCCATAGTGTGTTATGAGCCTGTTAAAAGAATCCTGTGATTGTTTGGTTTAGACAGCAATTTAAGTTTTGGTGATGGATGCCATTTTGTAGGGTAACTGTATATAAATATATAAAGTAGTCTTCTATGGCTAGTATAATTTATGTGCGTGCTGGAGGCTTTGTTAATAAAGTTTTCATGTATGTTACACCTCTACATATATTTTTCTAATGTAGTATCGAGCTGAGAAATGGTACTATGAACACGGGATCAGTGGACAAAGTTGTTGCTGGGCTGTTTGTTACCAATTTTATATATCGTATAGTTTTATGGAGGAAGTAATATGTGTCTTTGTAGGATAGATCTTAAGCCACTGCAGTGTAATTAAACCAAAGTACTGTAAACTCTGTTATATTCCCTGCTTGTTACAGTGATATCCAGGAGAGTTGTTAGTATCATAGCAACTAATCTAGCAGAACAGAGTGGAAAACCCCTTGATGCTAAATGTTTTGTTTTTTTTTTTAAAAAAAGTTTTAAGTCTATGGTTGTGTGGGGTTGATGAATACTGAATTGTTATTTGAATCTTTGAGTGGTTACCAACTTTTTTTGTAGATACAATTTTTAAAAATGATTAATGCAGATAGGTAATTGCTGTATTATGGAACTGACATCACATTTCTGTTGTGAAATTTTGAACTTTTGTGCTGTAAACCTTATGATTCTTCCTCTCCCCCTTCCTTTCTCACTAAGCCTATGCTTCCTCTTTGAATAAAAAAACTTATTTTCATTCTTGCTACTTCCTCCCTTAGAGAAGACATTTAAAAACAAAACAAAACCTTACCAATCAGGGAAAAAAAAACCCTTAAACTCCCAAAATGCCTTTTTTTTTTTAATTTAAGCTTCCATGTGCAGTTTTCTACAGTATTTCCGTGTAAAAACTGAGTGTCTCTTATTTTTGGATATTTGAAAGTTACAAATTTATTCTGAGAGTGTCTTTGAAGTAGGAAATAAAGAGATGAACTAGACATTTATCAAAACTTTGCTGTGAAAAGGGGCCAGTGGAATGCTTAAGATATGCTCAGAAGAAGAGGGCATGTTTGCACACTACGTCACATGGAATTGAAGGCATACAGATAGCTTACAGTCTTGAGAGATTTCATGGCTTAATGATTGCCTGTTTGGGGAGCAAAATTCCAACTGAAGCTTTAGACTTATCAGCAAAAGGAATGATTCTTTACCCTACTGATTTACGTGTATTTTTATGCTTCTGTGCCTACAATGAAGGATTATGTTTGTATGAAGTACTGCTATGTGTATATGAGGTGTGATTAGTTATTTTTTAAATAAGGGATATAACTAAATAGCTAGGAGTCAGAAACAAACCTTAAGCTGGGGCTCGCTGAGTGATTTGAGAAAAAAGCTACAGTAACACAAGCTCAGGAAGGATGTTTTGAAGATGAATGAGTGAATAGTAAGGATTGAGAAAGGCAGGGTATGGTGTGGGGAGCTGTGCTGTGTGGTTGCAGGATGGAAGGTCAGGGGATTACACAGAACAAAAACACTTCCTTGAATCTTAGCTCCTTTCCTACCTCTTTCCCTCAATTTTATTATAGTCTATGGGAAGGAACCTCCTTTGAAATGTTGCCCTCTTGAAAGAGTTAAGATAAATCATAGTAGTATTTTTCTTTGAACTATAGTTTGAGTTCCACCAGTTTAAGTCTATTATGAAATGTCCATCTGAAATAAACATGATCCTTACTTGACTATTCTGTGTGATAGTTGGATCATGTAGTGAGTATAGAAATATTTCTGAGTCACTAAACTTAGCAGTTGATGTGCATTCAAGTTGGTGTATAATTCATATCTTTTGCAGGAAACTAACTCGCTTACTTTTAATGAAGAAAAAGCACTTTTTATTGTATGGATTTGCACTTTTTATTGTATGAATTCTCCGTTGGTTAGGCCACAAAAGGTGAATATGGAGGGGGGAAATGGCTTCCACAGATTTAAGGGTGTTTACAGTATTCCTTTTTTTTTTTAACAAAAGCTCAGAGTTAGTATAAAACGAAACTGTAGGTAGTTTGCAGCTACTAACCTGAATAAATAGCAGGGAGTTGAGAAGGAATAAGGTGTGGAGGCTATTCTTTGCCTACAACAAACATCCTGTTAAAAGCTGTTCTTCTCTATATGCAAATGAATTCAAAGCAAAAAAAAAAAAAAAATATTAAAAACCAAAACCCCAACAAAACACACAAGAACACCACCATCCAGAAAAACCTCCACACCCAAAAAACTCCAGTTCTTCAGATTTTTGCTTTTTTGGGGATGTGTCTAGTTTCTCTTCTGCAAATATGGTATTTGAATTGTAGGCAGTAGAATGGAAGATATATAGATAACATAACAAACAGTTCATTAATTCTTTCTAATTTTAACAATTGGATAAGAAATGAATGATGTTGCCATGTGAGTAAAAGACAAGTGGAAGAAGCAATTTTCATTGACAAGGTCACAAGAGATTATATGTCTGAAAAAATATGCAGTGTTGCTTATTTCTATTTATACTTGTTATCTATTTCTCTCTTGGTGCAAACCTGGAATTTCTTTAATTTTTATTTCTATTAGTATAACCTTGAAAATGGAACCCAGACCTTTGACGATCTGCCAGCTAGATTTGGCTACAGACTGCCAGCAGAAGGATTGAAGGTAAAAAATATATAAGTGTGTGTGTGTATATATATATATATGTAGAGAGAGAGAGGGAGGGGACTGAACACTTCTTCTGTAAACTAAAAAGATAAATAGTACTGAGGAAAAATAAATACAGAACTGATGAATCTACTGCTCAAGCACAAACAAATATGCAAAGGGTCTGAGATGAATAGTTGTCTGTGAAAAGGAGATTTCTTTCATAAGAAAAGAGTCTTGGTAATCTGGCCTCCTGCATGTTAGGATTTGCTGAACATTTTTAATAAGTAAATTTAAAATAGCTGAATGATGTGAATCCTAGGTTTGGTAGGCCATTGTTTTCTCTGAAGGTGGTGGCAATACTTGTCTCTGGTGCCAGTTACCTTGCACTGGTATCAGTGGATGCCGTATTTATTTTTGTCTTGATTCTTTTTTTTTAAATGGTTGGGGATTTATTGTCTCTGTAGGGTTGTATGTTATTGAGCCCTTTAACATGGTAAAGCGTGAAAAGGCAAGTGGGGTTGTCTTCCTTGTGTGTGGCCCACACTGAGTGCTCTGTAAAGGGTTTGTAACATCTTTTCTTGGGAAAGTGCAAGACTTGTCCATTTGCTTCCCTTGTTGCGTTTCTCAAGCAGCTGAATGGAGAAGCTCAAGGGCTGCAGTTCTGCCTTAACTCCCTTGTGCTGTGCCACAAGGCTGCTGGCTGTATAGTAGGTGACTGGTCATGCATTCTCTCCTTAAACCATTTCCTTTTAATTGCAATCCATGCCCCACAGTGGATGAAGTTCTCCATTCTCTTGGTACTGTATCAAATGGATAAAAATGCAGATAGCACATACATTCTTTTTTGTTAGTTATCTGTTATACTGTCATATACTCCAGATAAAATCATGACTTGAAACTGGTTAAAGGATTGTTTAGAGAAAACACTAGTAAGTGATAATATATTGGATTAGCAGAAAAAGATGAGTGACTTCAAATATTTTTAAAACAGTTAATCTAATTTTTGATATATGCGAACTAAAGAGCTGGTAAATATTATACCATATTAAATTGTAAAATGCAACTGTTTTTGGAGAAGATAGAAGTAAGGTGTAAGGATTTGCAAATGTTAATGGAACGAGAAAGGGAAAAATTATATTGAACTATTATGCAAAGTGATTAATAGGCAAAAAAGTTTAAAGATGGTTCTAACCATGGGAATACATACAGGGCACTATCATGATTTTGCACTAGATCAGAAATTCTGAAGACATGATGTATTCTGAAATATAGCAGCAAACATGTTTTGTACAGTGGGATAATCGATTGTCCATGTCTAGTGTAGTTAATACACTTGGAATGCAGTAAGGTGTGTAGATGGACTGAATTAAATGAATAGAAGGGATATTATGTTTAAGGTGAAATGGGAAAAGAATATGAAGAATGCACATGAAGGCTGAGAGGTACTTTCCTACTAATTGTGTATTTAGCCTGTATGGCCCCAAAATCAGGCTCTGCAGCATGGTTGGTGTTGTAATGCTTGTGGTGAACAATATGCAAAAAATGAAGCTCATGTGAAGGTATGAGGTTAGATCACTCTGTTTGCGTGGTATTCTTTTAATCCCACAGGGGAAGAAATTACTGTAAGAATTCCTGTAACTCTTAAGAATTCTGCTGCCAACGAAACCTCAGGAAGGCTTTATTTTCATGCCCAGTAGGTTTTATCATGGGGAGAAGTGGTGTTAGAGCTCTATAGCTGTTTACTGACTATATTGAGAAACAGAGGGAGATTAAGCGATTTGCCCAAGTAGTGAGCCAATTTAATGCATCAAAAATAGATATAAGGAGCTTTGATTCTAACCTTTTTAACCGTTAGACAGCTGTGTCTTAAGTTAGGTAGATGTCATCACCTGTGTGGGAATAATTATGAGTTTTAGTCCTGAATATAATACCAGCAAGACTTTTCATTTCCATTAAGATTGTAATAATTTAAAAAGTGCTTTGATGATATCTGATGGTACATGTATCTGCATTTCTGACCTCTCTTTAATGGTAATGTGAAGTTGTGTGATTTGTGCAAAAGTTCTCCATAGAATGCAGTTGGTTCCAGACATAACACTTTTACTTAAAACAAACAAACAAACCCTCCAACCACCAAACAAATGCTTTGCATGAAACTACATAACATAAATAGCATACGCTGTATGATTCAAGGAAACCTCGGGTAACTAAATTTGGTTGTCAGAAAATTACTGTAGAATTTTCATGGGATTTTATTTTTTTCAGTTGTTATAGACAGTGTAATGTTGTGCCCTTCTCCACAAACTTGGCAAAGAAAAGCTGCTGGTTCAACTTTTCTGTGAAAGGGAATATTATTGTTAAAAAAATAATAAATTCTTCAAAACAAAATTTCTTGTCTCTATTGTTGTTTAACCTTTATGAATTATACATTTTATAGATAAAATGTAAGATTATCTGTTAAAAGTATATTTAAACTGAGACAGTTTAGATATGTAAATGTATGCATATTTTATATATTGAAACACAGTTTATATGTAAATTCATAATTATATATTATATAATTATGTATATAATTATGATTTCTACACAGCTGATGATACTTCTCTATGTATCTAAAGCTTTTAGTGAAACCTGAGAGTTTAAAGCTCTCAAGGATATGTCTAGAACTGTAGCAGTAATTTCTTGAGCCCACAGCAGTGCAGCTTCTCATGACCTTTATTTGCATAAAACAAATGAATTGTATTCTCATTTTCTGCAGATTTACTGCTCTTTATCTGTGTGGTGATTTGTTCTAGCTTTAAAACTGTTTTTAAGAAGTGTAATCTTGTAGGAATATTTTGGTGTTGAATGATGCTCCATTATACTAGTGTCCAAATGCCTGTATCGGATTGACCTTAGTGCACAAGCAACTTGTGAAGAAAGTAATTTTTCACAAGAGATGTTTCAAATGTAGGGTAGACAAAACCTCCTCTAGGTGCACGGTTTGGATTTTTCTGTATCTTGGTAATCAAAATCTGTTGTGAAGAGAATAACAGAAAGAAATCTAATCTCGATCTAATGATTAAGTAATTAGTATTAATCAAATCAATAAAGAAGCTCCTTTTCGGGTGACGTAGAGCTTTGGTCAATGAAGCAAGCATATTCTAGTAAAGGAAAAGGGGAAGATCTGCTCCCCTTAGAGCTAGAACAAGCAGTGTTACACAGTCTGTGTGATATTCCGGCATTTGTCTTGCGTAAGTTCCCATGTCAGCAGTGCTTACTGAGCATGTACAGCAGCAGGGAAGAAAGTTCTCTGAAGTCATTAACCCTGAAGTCAAAACCTTGTGGAAAGGGACTAGAGTCAGTGCAGTCAGGTGGGCGTGTTTCCTCTGAGAGAAACTGTAGAATTTTTCGGTACTTACTGAAGTGTGAGGTTAGAGAGTTTCTACTCCCAAAATTTTCAGTGGTGATGTACTAGCTCAGTCACCTAAAAACAATTCAAAGGTTGCTTCTAGACTGATGTTGCCAGAACTTCCTACTTCTGTGAACCTTTTCAACTGTTTGATGATCTCTAGTCTTTGCTTACTTTGGCAAATGAGCTATTTTTTATGCTGGGTCAGTGTTGATTTCACACACCAAACTAAATTCTATTTTCCCTTTTAATTTCCGAGTACTAGTTTTGTGTTAGTGCTTCTTAGGCTGTTATATTTTAGGTGTATTGATTAGTTTCCATATATCTCGGGGTAATACTTCCACAGCATTAGTGTAGTGTATGTAGTCCTCTTTATACTGAATTATCCTGCAAAGTCTGATGATGTAATTGGAAAGACTATTTTCTTTCTAATTGTTTAGAAACATAAACATGTTGTGGGAGCGAGGGGAAGGGGAGAAAAAACAAGGAGAGCACAGCACCACTAAACATTCTGATGAAACAAATGAATCAAAATAAATAGTCAAGGATGTGGCGGAAACCTTGCTATGATACAGGACTGAGTTAAAAATAAGGATTTGTTTAGCTTGAGTATGAAAATGTACGGTTCCCTTTCTGTATAAGAGAAGTGAAGCTCCTTTTTCTGTTCCTGTTTTCTAGGGCTTCCTGATAAATTCAAAACCAGAGAACGCGTGTGAGCCAATAGCCCCACCTCCGCTCAGAGACAACTCGTCTGGTGCTTTTATTGTGTTAATTCGAAGGCTTGAGTGCAACTTTGATATCAAGGTAAGGTTGTGGTTTTTTAAT
>VXBW01006747.1:260245-291878 GCA_013400375.1 Thinocorus orbignyianus
CCCCCCCCTTCAGTTTCAAGCTTTTGAAGAATTTACTAGTGCTTCAGAAATAATCTGAAGCTGACAGCAGGGTAGATTCTGAAGGAGAGGGAGAATTTTATTGTCTACAAGCAGATTGTAATATTATGTAGTTATGTAGTTTAAAATTACCTGTTTGTGAGCTATCTTACATGGATGAAAAATGCTGCAGTTTTTTAATAGAAAACATTCAGTAGCAGTATCAACTTTTCTTGCACTTCGACTCTGCTGGCAGGGATCACGAGGGAGATTAGGAAATGGAGATAACAGGAAAGTACCCACAATCTGCAAGCCACTTTCCTTATTTGTTTGGTGCTTCTTTTTTTTTTTTAATAGCTGGATCATGCTGTGGCTCAATACCGTTGTTTATGGGGTCTCAGTGTGTCTCGGTTGATGGGGATAGGAGACAGCACTGCTGGGCAGAAACAGGCACAAGTGGCAGGATGGCAACATTTAATGGGTACAACATGTAATGGTACATTATGAAGTATTTATATTATAAAAATTTTGATCTGCAGCTGAAGTGGAGGTTGTGTGATTTTAAAAATAAAAAATTGGAATTTTTTGTGTGGCTGGAGAATATATGGCTTTCTTGAAAATGACACGGATATATGGGGCAGCAAAGGATGTCTTAAGGAAAACAGTCTCTTTAGGCTCGAAAGCCAGCAATGTAATACTAGCCAAACTCCTAACGGTGAAACTGTTGAATGAAGAATTGATTGTCATTTTCTTAGTGGAAAGTTACTATGCGATAAGAAATCCCTTCCTGAAGCTGTACTATTCTGTTCAGATAAATCTTAAAAATGGGTTAATGCTTCACACGCTAGATTAATACTTGACACGCCCGAAGGGAGGGATGCCATCCGGAGAGACCTGGACAATCTTGAGACATGGGCCTCTGTGAATCTCATGAAGTTCAACAGGGCCAAGCACAAGGTCCTGCATGTGGGTCAGGGCAATCCCAAGCACAAATCCAAGCTGGGCAGAATGGATTGAGAGCAGCCCTGAGGAGAAGTACTTGGAGGTGCTGGTGGATTAGAAGCTCAATGTGAGTCGGCAATGTGTACTCACAGCTTAGAAAGCCATCTACATCCCTAGCAGCATGGCCAGCAGGTTGAGGCAGGGGATTCTATCCCTCTAGTCTTCTCTGGTGAGACACCTCCGCTGCCAGTGCTGTGTCCAGCTCCAGAGCCCCTAGCATAAGAAGGACATGAACCTGTAGGAGCAGGTCCAGAAAAGGCCATGAAGCTGATCAGAGGGCTGGAGCATCTGTGATGTAAGGACAGGCTAACATAGTTGGAGGAGAAGAGAAGGCTCGAAGGGAGACATCTTAGAGCCCCCTCTGGTACCTAAGGGGACCAAAAGGAGAGCTGGAGAGGGACTCTATCAGGGAGTGGAGTGATAGGACAATGGGTAATGCTTTTAAACTGAAAGAGGGGAGATTTGAATTAGACGTAAGGAAGAAACTCTTGGCTGTGAGGGTGGTGAGACACTGACACCCAGGTTGCCTAGAGAAGCTGTGGCTGCCTCATCCCTGGAGGTGTTCCAGACCTGGTTGGATGGGGCTTTGAGCAACATGGTCTAATGGGAGGAGTCCCTGCCCATGGCAGGGTTGGAACTCAACAGTCTTTAAGGTCCCTTCCAACTCAAACCATTTTATGATTCAGTTTTGGTGTGCAGTTAATGCTTTTGTCTTTGGAGCCCTGGATAGTGATGACGAATTTGCAACTTTATGATAATAATTGAACAGACAATTGCTACTGCTTTTTGCAGCTAGATGGTGGTGTTAAGCTTGCGCTCATCCATGATAGCTTGGGCAGAAGGTGCCTGGCAGTAGTTGTGTTTGTGTCACTCTAACTATGTGGTAGCTGAATATTTTTTAAGCATATTCATGTGCGGTTTACATGAGCACCATATTACAGAATCCAGTAATTAAACCAAGGCCTGCTGTTGTAAGTAAGTGGCAAAAGTGGATAGGGAACTAAAACATTTCCTTAAGTAATGTAAATTATTTACTACCTGCCCTTGAAGAACGTATTTTATTGTATAATGGACAATTAAGCACATGATGGTAAAGAAATAAAAGAAGCAAACAAAAAAAATGTTAATAGTACATAGAAACTGTCACTAATTACCATGGCACAGTTACATGGATTTGAAGATTAAGATCCTGTGATAACTGGGGAGCTTTAAAGCTCAGATCCACTCAGTGAACTTCTGTATTCCTTTCTTCAGTTTCAGCACTTGATTTGTGATTACTCCTTGCCTGCTATTCTGTGTCACAAGCTCATATATAAAGATATTCAATGATTTTAATCCTTTCCTTGTCATACTTTTTTACTGTTTTATTTAAAATTTTCAGGCCTCTTTAATTTTTTGCCCAGTTTTGCTATTGTGCAGTATGCAAGGAGGCTTTGTATTTCAAGCTTGACTTAGAGAACTCAGAGAGAGGTTTTAAAAATGAGCACCAGAATTCTCCCCTGGGTTTTTCTAATCTGTTGATGATGGTCTTCTGTGAAGGAGAGATGGTGGTGATTTCCTGGTGAGTTGGTGTAGGACAGGGTTCCATAAGACTTGTTTGTCTGTATGTTCGTAATGGTGGTGTGGTATTTGGTGTGTGTTGACTGGTTAATAAAGCTGTTGTGATGCCATAGTAGCTGAATGCTGCAACTGTTTTCCGGTTTCAAATGTGTTTAGAGCTGTGATGTTTTGGTCAGTTGTACTTAATGGTTCTATGTTTACTGACTAAATTAATACACATTTGTGTTACAGTCTCCTTAAATGCATGCATCTAAATGGAAATAAAAGCTATCACCATGTCCCATACTAACCCAATTCAGAGCAAGTCTGTCTAGCTATGGCCAAGGTTATTAGGTAGTTTTAAACAGGAGTTCCATACAGGATGAAACCCAAATGTTCCTTAAGGTTCTCTAGGGCTTTTTCCATCTTGTGATGAGGTTTTATACTGTCATGGGTGCATTGGAAGCAGTGTCTAAGATGAATAGTTGTAACTTACTTATGTTTGCATTACTGATAGTCACTGCAGCAAATGCCATTTACATAGACCCTAGGATTTGCTTGTATTGACAAAAAAATCAGTATGTATCAGAAACATAACTGCTATACAACATATTTATAGTTTTGTACCCATTTTTATTATTTTGTACTTTTCCACGAGAAAGCTTCTGATGCCTGGGCTGTCAAGTAAGGTATTTCCACATCTGTAAAGGCACAGAAAAGATACTGCTCATGTGATTTGATGAGCTATCAAGTGGTAATTTCTTGTTTACCAAAGTAAGTTAGTACCTTTATTTTCAATTACGATTCAATATTATTTTTCTCTACCCATAGGAAGCTTTTAATCCTGTTATTAATATATGTGAAAACTGACACTCTGCAGACAATATTGAATGACTTTTCTGGAAAAATGACATGATTCCATGAGTGTAAGAATAATTATATAATTTTATTTTGAAAGGTGACGTATTTTAGAAGTGCAAATGAAATTGTGGTAATACTTAACTTCCTGGCAGAGTGCCTTGTTTTAGGACAGACAAGTGTCTGTATTTTGAAACAACAGTCTTTCTAGTAATTACTTTGTATGGTTTACAGGTTTTAAATGCACAGAGAGCTGGATACAAGGCAGCTATAGTTCACAATGTTGATTCTGATGACCTCATAAGCATGGGATCCAACGACAGTAAGTACAGGTATCACTTCTTCTCTCCTGTTTGAAAATCATTTCACCCACTTGAATCTACGGTACTAAAATCAATATCAAGTATTACGATAAAATCTCACATTAGAACAAACCAAACCAAAAAAACCAATACAACAGAAACCCCACCCCAGCCAGAAATCCTTTTGCTTTTAGCACTTTAAAATGGGAGATATTTCTATAAGAACATATATGTAAGCTTGTGTATTTGTGGCGTTCCATTTGTACATTTTCTGAGCATATCTTTAATTTTTCCTTTAAATTTAAGTTGTCCTGTTCTGGGTTAAATTGTTACATTTATGAGGTAGTTTTCTGTGACTGATATAGAAAATAGCTGATGTGTTGTTAATTAAGTAGAAATACAGGAAACATAAAAACATGCTACTCTTGGAAGGAAATCAGACTTTAAAATATGACTTCTTAATATTTGTTAGTGGTTCTGTTTTGTTGCTCTGTTGTGTATGTTTCTCTGTTCCTTTGGGCAAATGGATTCTAATTTCGTATGAATACATATTGTGTGTACATATTTTCAGTTGGAAAAAGGCATTTTTAGAGGCCACTGCGCCATTTTCTGATGGACTCTGCTAGCTGTTCCAATTTTAACCTTTCATGGAGTGAATATGTTCAGAACATCTTGTCATCTAGTCAGAATGTTGATTTTTATGGTGTGTATTTTTTGACTATAGCACTGTTACGAGTTTCTCTGTGGCATTTCTTTATTTTGTTCAGTTTTTGAGCTTGTGCAATATGGAATAAGAACATAAATGAGAACAAAAATGTCTTTTCAAGTGGAAACACCATTGAAAAAAATAGGAAATGAACTTTCATCAAACAAAATGGCAACTGAGTAGCCCAGAAAGCTACATGAAAGTGGTTTTAATGAATTTCCAACTCATGTGAATCTTACTTTCAAAACGTACAGCAAGTTTACAACCAGTACAGCCTGTGGGTTGTGTGAGGTGACATTAAGCCATGTGTGCTTTTTGCCTTGAGGAACCTGAATGTTTTGCTTAAGTGTAAGTCAGAGGCACAGATCAATATAAAGTGAAGCTGAGGAGGCAGCTTTCTACAGTATGGGATTTATCTTTCAATCATTTTTTGTTTGAGCTGCATCTTTTTAGTGTATTATCACCTACAGTAGAGCAGAGAAAGTGGAGACACTTCCATCCAGTTACTTGAGACCAAAATAAAGATGTGATATTTTTTCGTTCTGTTCTTTTTTCTTTTTTTTGACCTTTTCTAGCCATGGCTGTTTCCATTGTGTTCACTTATGTTTAGGGTGGGAAGGAGGGAAGAAAAATTAAGATTTGCAGTGCCAGACCACAGACATCATATAATTTGCCAGAAATTTTGAAAATCAATGGAGTTGTGTGACTTTGTCAAGTCTCTGAGTAAGAACGATTTTCTGGTTAAACTTCCTCTGATAATACTGCTCTTTTTTTTTTTTGTCAAAATATTTTGCATTTGTTCTCCCTTTAAATATTCCATTAAGAATTTCTATTTCTATACCTGCAATAAAGTCCTGAGATATTTGGTAGGGAAAATGATACTACTTCTTATGACCTATAGCATGCATGTACATCAGTCTATATGCCATTCTGTTAAAATGTCTTTATGTTGTGATAGTCTCATAATGTTCAAGTCTTATGTATTAAGAGAGTCCATAGAGTGTCCTGGTAACGATAGCTTTATTCTTCTGCTTTTTTACATAGTTGAGATTTTAAAGAAGATTGACATTCCTTCTGTCTTTATTGGTGAGACTTCAGCTAATTCTCTCAAAGAAGAATTTACTTATGAAAAGGGGTAAGTTATCTCTGTGTTACTCCTTGCATTAAGTCATTGCCTCTTTTTAATATTTATGGATTTAAAAATAGGATGTTGTGATGACAGAGGCTGTAGGTATTCAAGGTGAAACTTAGTGTCCAAGAGCAGTGGGCAAAAGCATTTTAAAAATTGTTTTCCTGCAAGAGGGTTACCATATTTATCAAATGTTACTCCTTTAATTTTCATATAATATTAAATGTATGCAGTTAGCCAATGATTTAGGAATCACAGAAACATTTGTGAGCGCTTGTGTATTTCAGATCTAAGGGTGTGTTCTTACAACAGAAGCCAGTTCCCATTGAAGTCAGATGATTTTTTTTTTTTTAAAAAAAAGATTTTAAAAGCACATTGGAGATAATACAGTCATGAAACTATTGACAAGTCAAGACTGAACTGTATGTCTTCATCTACCTTTTCTGTTTTATTCTTCAGAATCCATACAAATACTGACATGGGTAACTTCATTTATTGATAGTCGGAGTTTAAATTATCATCTGTCAAACCTTACCAGTGTTTGTCTCTGACTTACTTTAAGTGCAGTTTTGCTCTGGGAGAGACATAGGAAAATGGAATTACTGGTTTTCCTGGTGCTCCCCACTGCACTCCTTACTCAGAAATGCATAGGTATACATAGGCTACTGAAGCTATCTGTTTTCATTGTCAATAGTTCTGGAACGAGTCAGAGAGAACTACCTATGCCAAGTGAACCTGCAGGATGCATTTAAGATTATTCTGATGGGATACATGATTAGGTTTGCACTGTTTCCATTTTACTTTTAAGTTTAAAACTTCAAAAAGAAAAGCATTGCAAGAACAAGATAGTTAAAATTACACAATTTGAATAGGGTAGAGAAGGAGATTTGTTTTGTATTGTTAGTCTAATGTTCTCACTCCTTCAGGGGTCTCTGACCTTTCACTAAATTAATCAGAAGAACTAGATTGTGTCAGTCTTAGGTGGACTCACCTTGCTGATGAAACTACTGAAGTGTCATTCCACATGGGTAGTGGTTATAGAACTACTAACATTTTTACACATGGCACCTTCTCAGCTGTTTCTGGCTGCTTGTGCCAACAGAACAAAAATGGGATCTTACTTCCTTAAGCATCAGTAAATACTTGTATTCAGACGTCTAGTTGCCGGTGTCCATATTAGGTACATCAAGAAGATTTTTGGTGACTCTCTTGTAATGTATTGGCTCTCCAGAAGACAAAGGGTGCACTATGATGCTTCTTGATTTGAAACTAAACCTCCCACATGTCCCAAAATGCTGTAGTAAATAAGAGTGATTTCACAGTATCTTTTGATAGTTATGTTGTATTTTTCTTATTCTGCTATCAAAGCAGTTATGAGGCTGTTTTCCTGGTTGCTTTAAGTTTATTTGTGGTTGAATTCAATAAGTAGTTTTAACTCCAAAAATGTTCTAAGAAACATTGTTTTCTCCTTTCATTTAATTGGCTTTATATTATGTGGATATCAACTGAATGTTGTATGTTGTTGTGCATAGGTAGGTATTCCTTTAGTGCATCTAGTGATAACATTTTAATGTTTATTTTTTTCATTATATGTAACTAAATTGTTGACCATTAAATTCTATCTATTTAGAAAGCATTATCTTTTTCTCCCCATAGTGGCCATGTTGTGTTAATCCCAGAGTTCAGTCTTCCTTTGGAGTACTACTTAATTCCTTTCCTAATAATAGTAGGGATCTGTCTTATTCTCATCGTCATATTTATGGTAAGTTCCTTCTTTTAATAACATTTTTTTCTTTCAAACAAATCATCATAGGACTGTCACTTACTGAAGTCAAGTGAAGGGTAGAGTAAACATACAGTGACAACTTTGCGTATGGTACATGCCTGTAGCACACTTGCCTGTAATCCTTTATTTTCTCAGTATGATAAACAGGGATATCAGGATAGGGATGTTTAAAGGGATATCAGGAGCCCTTAGGATGTTGTACCTGGCATCTAACTACTTATGAGGAATTGTCCTCACTGCTACTCTTCTACTGCGCAAGTGCTTTTTTACACTTCATAAAGAGTGACCTGACCTTGTGCTCTCATATGCTGGCAGTATGTCCCACCTTACTAAATGTATACGGCTTAAGAAGAATTAGCCCTGCTGTTCCACAGCGTAGGTCTCACTGTTCAGTTATTTTTACTGCCAATATAGTAATTGGTCAAGCTCAGACCCTGTTGCAACATGTAGCCTATATCTTACAGCATCCACATTACCTGTAGAGATGCTCAGTTGGGCCTGTGTCTCCTATAAAAGGTAAAATAGTATAGCTATATATTATTTCAGAATAATTAATATCCTGCTTCTTGGAATCTCTACTGGTCTCTGACCAGTTTATTGTTTTACCTTTTGATAAAAATAAATACATCAGCTGTTCTATACAATTTCTTAAAATATTTCTTTCTGTGTTAGTATTTTTTGCCCTATAAGTTCCATATTTCATTGGCAATTCTTGGCACAATCAAAATTGCAGCAGCTCTCTGAAAACAAAGCAGAACTGAGCAATTAGAGATGATGTGAAATTCACTAATGCTTTGTCTGATCTTCTGGTGATAATTTTGACCATAGAGTACTTTGTCTCACTTAATTAGGTGAACATACAGCCTTATCATTGTATCTTGGAGGTCAGCAGTTTGAAGTGAGGAGAGATGGTAATTCTAAAGGAGTGTAGTCACCGGGATAACATTCTGTGAACATCTGTTGTTCTGAGACCATCAATACTCCAACTGGAGCTCCAATAATAATCTGCTTATAGTGCACTAAAGCTGAAAATGCAAACAAAATACTGGTTATCTAAGAAACGTAACGAAGAAGGCTATAAAAAGGACTGTGGTATAATTTTGAAAATCATAAGTACTGGCTTTGCTTCCTATCAGAATATGAAGTGAAGCAGCAATCTGCCATTTTTCAGAAAGGTACTAACTAAGGAATGAAAGGCAAAAGGAATACTTAGGGGGCTTCTTACTTGAAGACCAATTTAGAAGGTTAACATTGAAGAGAAAACTAATGTAGGAGGGAGGACATATGACAACTGTAATCATGAGGAGTGTGAGTTTGATCTTTATGATGAACACGACTAGAAATTCAGAAGTAAAAGAGGTGAGTTTTACTCTCAGGATATTTCTTCGTATTTTGCATCAGAGATTTTCACCAGTTCAGCTCCTTCTGTTTTTACATGATGTTAAGTTACTTGTGGAAGTTCCTAATGGACTTCAGTGCTGTCATCTTCAGGTTGAGAAAATAACTAAATTACAGAACAATTTGCAGCAATCACTTTAGCAAGGAACTAAAGTCATGTAAGAAACACAAGGCTAGTCCCACTGAAAGGCCACTTCTCCTTAAAACTGCACATTTCCCTCACTGAAAACAGCGGTTTTCTGCATCAAAAATGATGTTACGAATGTTATAGGGGTGAGCTAAACAAATATGTACAGTGTTTGTCTTTAGGGCAAAAGTGAGTTCTCTTAGCAGAAGCCATAGAATCACAGAATGGTTTGCGTTGGAAGGGACCTTTAAAGATCTTCTTAAGTCACACCCAACCTCATACACTTCCACTGATGAGGCTTCCACAAGTTCCCTGGGCAAACTGGTCGTGTCTCTTCACCCTCATATATCCAGTTTAAGTATTACAGTATTTCATTGATACTGGTTCTTCCAAATTTGCCTTTTAAGAGCTGGATCTATATCAGTATGCTGATACTCTGAATTAAAACAATTTTTATTTAATGTGTGAATTTGAGAGTTCCACTTTCCAAATAAAATATGTAGGGAAGAACAATCTGTACAATCCAAGAGGAATAAACAGATGCTAGATAGGATTAGCTATGAGAAGGGGGAATAAACATTTGGTGAGGAAAATTTCAGGCGTTCTAACTCATCTCCCATTTCCTTGCTTATGCACTGTTAGGAAATAAAAAAAAAAAAGGGTATGTCTGTAAACTGTGTTTAAGAATTTATTTTTCCAGGTATGTCCTAGTTAAAAAAGCAAAGGCTTTGAGACCTGAATTCTCTTCCTTTAGTGTCAACATGTAGTCAGTGCTAAAATGAATGGTTCTTTCCATGTTATAAAATTATGTTGTTTGGGAAAATCAGACAGAAACTAGGAGAAAATTATCTTGTATGTCTGCAAGTCAGGGTTACCTGTACAATGTATTTGGGACAGATGTTTGGTGGGTTTTGAAAATAGGTAACGTAGTGTTGAAAATGCCCAAATCCATTTACATAGCTCGTGTTTAACTGAGGGGGGAAAAAAAGGGGAAGATATTTGAAATAATTTTCCAGGGTGTAGTGCAGGTGTGACAGGAACAGGATAAAATCAGAGTCAGTAGCAATAGAGAACTTGGGGGGGGAAAAAAAGAGTTTGTGACCTTTGGAAGAAGGCAGGCAATGCAGGAGGATAAGGTTATGCAGGGAAAAAATGAAAAGGGCCAAAGGCCAACTAGAACTTAATCTGGCTACTGCTGTAAAGACAGCAAAAAATGTCTCTTAAGTACATTACTCTCTATCCTCCTTTTGTTGCTAATCTTTTGTCCTCTGTTGATTGCAGGGAGGAAAATTTAGTGACAAAAGCTGAGGTATACTTAATGCCACCTTTGCCTCACTCTTTATTAGTAAGAGCAGTTGTCCCCTGAGCTGGAAGATGGGGATGGAGAGCAGAATGAAACCACTATAATTCAAGGGGAAATGGTGAGGAACCTGCTGTATCACTTAGACACACATAAGACCTGATGGGATCCACCCAAGGATACTGAAAGAGCTGGTGGATGTGTTCACCAAGCCACTGTCCATCATTTATCAGCAATCCTGACTAACCCAGGAGGTCCCAGTTGACTGGAGATTAGCAAATGTGAGCCTGTAACAAGGGCTGGAAGGAGGATCTGGGGAACTGCAGGCCTGTCTCTGACCTCAGTTTTGGGGGAGGTTATGGAGTGGATACTTTTGAGTGCTGTCACACAGTGCATACAGGACAACCAGACAATCGGGCCCAGTCAGCCTGGGTTTATGGAAGGCAGGTCTGTCTTGACAAAACTGATCTGTCTATATGACAAGACGACTCGCTTAGTGGATGAGGGAAAGGTTGTGGATGTTGTTAACCAGGACTTTAGTAAAGGCTTTGACACTGTTTCTCACAGCATTCTGGAGAAGCTGACTGCTCATGGCTCAGATGTGTGTACTCTCTGCTGGGAGAAAAACTGTCTGGGTGGCCAGGCAAAAAGAGTGATGGTGAATGGAGTTAAATCCGGTTGGCCTCCAATCACAAGTGTTGTTCCCCAAGGCTCAGTACTGGGAAACTGTACTTAATACTCGGATTCTGTTTAATATCTTTATCAGTGATCTGGACAAAGGGATTGCATGGTTGCCTCGGTATGTTTGCAGGCTTCGCTGAGTTGGGCTGGGAGTGTTGATCTCCTTGAGGGTTATGAATGCTCTGCAGAGGGATCTGGACAGACAGGATTGNGGAGAAGCTGACTGCTCATGGCTCAGATGTGTGTACTCTCTGCTGGGAGAAAAACTGTCTGGGTGGCCAGGCAAAAAGAGTGATGGTGAATGGAGTTAAATCCGGTTGGCCTCCAATCACAAGTGTTGTTCCCCAAGGCTCAGTACTGGGAAACTGTACTTAATACTCGGATTCTGTTTAATATCTTTATCAGTGATCTGGACAAAGGGATTGCATGGTTGCCTCGGTATGTTTGCAGGCTTCGCTGAGTTGGGCTGGGAGTGTTGATCTCCTTGAGAGTTATGAATGCTCTGCAGAGGGATCTGGACAGACAGGATTGATGGGCTGAGACCAGTGGTATGAGGTTCTACAAGGCCTAGTGCTAGGTCCTATACTTGGGACCCCATGCAGTGCTACAGGTTTGGGGAAGAGTGGCTGGAAAGCTGCCTGGTGGAAAAGGACCTGGGAGTGTTGGTCGACAGCCACCTGAGTATGAGATGGCAATGTGCCCAGGTGGCCAAGAAGGCCANAGTTGTGCCAGGGGATGTTTAGAATGAGTATTAGGAAATACTCCTGCACCGAAGGGGTTGTCAGGCATTGGAAGAGGCTTCCAAGGGAGATGTTGGAATCGCTATCCCTGGAGGTATTTAAAAGATGCGTAGACATGGTGCCGAGGGACATGGTTTAATGGTGGACTTGGCAGTGTTAGGTTAATGGTTGGACTTGATGATCTCAAGTGTCTTTTCTAATATAACTGATTGTATGATTCTAAGCTATGGGGCAGCATGACAGTGCTTGAGGGACAGTGCACTGGTGAGGGCTTTCACTTGATTCCATAATGTGCTGTGTATACTGGGCCACACCTGAAATGTGTGTACACTAGTGCATGCATTATGAAGAGCAAATGAGGAACTGGAAGCTTTGGCTCAATCCCAGAGCTACAGTATCATTGGTGTAAGTGAGATTTAGTGGGAAGAGTCCTGTGATGGAAAGTTACAGGCTTTTCAGGAGAGACAGGCAAGACAAGCAAGGTGGAGGGGTTGTGCTGAGTGTGGAGGAGGGATTGGACTGTATAGCACGGTGAGAGTGATAAGCTGTCAGTTGACTTGGAGTTTGTACAGGATTTGCTGCTGCAACTGAATGCCCGTTAAAGTCTGTGGGGGCTGATGAGGTTCATCCCAGGGTACTGAAAGTGTTGGCTGATCCTGTTGAAACCCCTTCCCAGTTATTTGTCAACAATTCTGCGAATTTGGAGAGGTCCCAGATGACTTGAACCTACCTAATGTTATTTGTCCTATTTTCAAGAGGATGAAAAAGGAAGACCCTAGTAATTATAGGCCTGTCGGTCTCATTTTATTGCCTGGTAGAATTATGGAGAAAATTGTTCTGGGATTTACTGAAAAACACTTGAAAGACAATGTAGTCATCAGTCAAAGCTAACATGGGTTCAGGGAGGGAAAATCAGTCCTTAATAACTTAATATCCTTTCAGAACAAAGTTACCCACCCAGTGGACAAAGGGATGTGTGGGGGTTGTAGTTTTTTGGGTTTATTCAGTTTTGAGTTCTTGGGGTTTTTTAATCAAAGGTTCTGGTACTGTCTGTTACAGTATCCCTCTGGACAAAATGTCCACCACAAAACTAGATAACAGCTTTATGCATATGGCTCATGGTTTAGCTGCGGTAAAAAGGGTCTGAACAAACAGTTTAGATCCAAATACTCTTAAAAAGTGAAGCCAGGTGTGATACAGAAGGACAAATTTTATTTTGCTAAAACCAGTTACATTTCAAATGGTTCTAATAATTTGTCCACAATGCACATACATTCATACTTTAAAAACCCCAGTCTGTTGTGAGGTATATGAGTGCCTTTCAGAGATATTAATGCTGTTTATAATGTTAATATGCTGTGTATACCTTATCTACAGTGTAGGTAGGTGTAGAGCACCTCTGTAAATTTCAAAACATTTGTTAGTATGTGTGCTTTGTTAAGGCCTTTTTTTGTTTGTTTGTCATCATATTTGAAAAGGAATGTCAGATCCCATCAGAGATGCTAGTATTAGAGTTTGAATAGAAACAGCATTAGGAAGCACTAACAATGGAAGCAGAATCTTTAGTATAGTTGAAGACAGGAAGTAGCTAGGGCTTGAAGAAACCCCTTTACTCCTCCCAAACTACATATAGGTACTATGAAAACATTCTGATGAACGTAGGAGTAATCCTCTAGAAGAGCTGTGATAATCCAAAACTGCAAGCAAAACCAGTCAAACTTAGTTAATTGCTTTGCTCTGAAATGTGCTACCCCCGCAGTATGTGGGCTTCAGTCAAAGGTTGCAGCAGTGGCCATTATTTTAGTATGGACATATTTTCTGCCCCCCACCTCCCCTCCTTCCTTTCCAAAGAAAACTTGTGGCTTTTCAGTTCCAAGTGCCACAATCGTCAAGAGCATCCCTGAGACTTGTTTGGCTTCATCCTTGAATCCAGGCAAGGGAAGAGATGATTCAGTTTGAGCAGAGTTAGTTTGAGACTAACTTACTGCAAAGACTTACAAATCAAAGCTTCTACTTTTCTTTTACTGTTTTTACTTGCTGTTCACGCTGTCTTATATCTATTTCTAGATCACAAAATTCGTGCAAGACAGACACAGAGCAAGAAGGAATCGTCTTAGGAAGGATCAACTTAAGAAAATTCCTGTACATAAATTTAAGAAAGGCAAGTGAATCATTCTTTATCTAGCCATTGTTATTAACACCAAAATATATTTGTCTATAATAATAAAAATAGAAAATATAGATTTATTTTTTTAATATAAAACCCCTCGAAATTGAGGGGCTTTGTAGTTTTGGAAATAATATTCAGGATCTTTGAAATAGTTTAGAGTGAAAGCACACAGTAAGTTTGACTTGACCCTGCTGCCACTGAAACAGAGGAATTCTAACATTTCTTTGGAAGTAAAGCAGATACCATTTGCAAACTGTGGCTGAGAAATTAAAATGTTTAATATACCATAGAATTGGTAAAAAAACTTCCTTGTACTATAATCAACAGTGACCACAACATCAGCCACGGGGATGCGTTATTTCTATTATTGTTTGGAAATTGGTAAATACTAATGGCACCTAAGTTGCCTGAATTGTGGAGACTAGAAAAACAAAACTATCTTGTGGGTATAATTTATCTGTTACTCCAAAAGAGTGGTTCTTTCATTCAATCACAATACTTCTGTGAGGCAAGAATGATTAAAATTTAATGTCAAAATACTTCCTGTGGAAAAAATCACTTGTTGTAATTCTCTGTAGTGAATAATTTTATGCCAGATCTAATGACAAGGTAAGAAATAAAGCTGTGGTTAGTTACTTTATTCAATGAAATAGAAAAGCTGCCCAGAGTCCTTCTCTATTGTAGTCTACTCATTAAAAGTAGAAAATACAATCTGCTCTATCTTTCTCCATTTTGTTTGGGTTTTTTGTTTTGCTTTTTAAATGTGCTACCACTTTACCATCTGATAGTCCACTCATAAAAGCTATTGCAAGGTATGAGAAGAAAAGGTGGGAAAAGCACTTAATTGAAATGATTGATTATTACATAACACATGTCAATAGAGAAGCCAAGGCACAAAGACCACGGTGGGGGATATGCCTGGATTCAAAGACAGAAACACTGGCTGTTCGTTGCCTTTGGTAAAGCCAACTTGCATTATTAATGACATGGCTCTCACTTTGTGCAAAGCAGATGTTCAGTTTGAGTGGATACAGTTTTTATGCGATGTCAGTCAGCCTCAGGGGGTGGGGTGGGGGGATGAGAAAAAGTGCCTCACTTTGCAGGGTTGACTGAAACCCGCTGTAATGACCTATTGGTATGGATTTAAAATGAACTCTATAAAATTATCTTAAGCCAATAAAGCTAATAGTAATTTCATTTCCTCATTGATTGCCTTTGAAATCCACTTAGAATAGAAATACAAAGTAAATTATGTTGTACTTAAAAGAAATTTGCAAAGAAAAAGATGCTTTAAGATCAGTTACTGTCTTTTTTCAGTTAATTGTGTACATCTGTAAATAATTATTTCAGTATTGCAAGACTAAGGAGTCAGTGCATGAAAATATCTTATTGCTTGAAAATATCTTACTGCTATCCTTTTTCCCCCCCCTGCCTTTTTCCTTTTGCTGAATCTAACACAATATGAATTATTTGGAGCCCAGTCAGTCATTGTAAAGTAACCCCAGCTGTAAATCCAGGTATCCACTGCATTTGCTGACTTAAGAAAAAACAGAGCTAAAAGCTTATTTTTTCAACTAGGGTTTCAGTTTCTTTAAGCAAAAGATCACTTTGGCTCTACTGCTAAGAGACTAATCCCTTGCATTTACTTTCCTTAAGTCTTTTTACCAAAAGGGCAAAGTTTGACCCAGTACTTGCAGTGTGTTACTTTTGGCAATTAAAATAAAGATGGATTTCTTCATGTTCCTGTGTGAAAAATAGGATTCCTCAAGACATCATTGCAGAAGCCACTTGGTTCAGTCTTCTTGATATAGCCAAGCATTCTTACCTTTGGCTGTGGGAAGGGTAGGTGAAAACAACTCCTGTGGGCTGTAATCCAGTTTTTAGGAATACTGGATTTTCTTTCATTTCCAGTATGTTCTTAAAAATCTGTTTGTATTGAAGCTTTAGTCAAAGGCTGAAGCCAAGAGACAGTAGGAACTGGTTCTTCTTTCTTGTACTACTTTTTATATTGTAAATTGCTGCCTTATTAGTGGTTTTGCTGTACTGTAAAAGGGTTTTTAAGGGAAAGCTGCCTTAGGAGGATTTCTAGAATGTAATAGGTTGATAAGTTAATGATGATGTAATGAAGATGATTGATCTGTATGGGTGACTGCACTCTGACATACCCGAAGAGCTGTTAACACAGGAAATACATGAACCATCCACAAGTAGGATTTGAGTAGAATACCACTGTTAGGCTTGGGAGTTTGTTACTAATTTCAGTAGGCTTTAGAGCAGGCACTTGGCATTTCTGTAATGAGTAGGGAATGTAGTAACAAAAGAGTGGCCTGGACTGTCTTAGCCAAGTCCTAATCAAAAAGCTTCACCTTTGAGTCATTCCACAGAATGCAGTGTGTCTTATATCGAAATCTGTTTTCTACGCTGAAAATTTTGGGATGGTTTCTTGTTGTGGTTTCTTAAAAAAATGAATTACACTTTAGTCATGCTAAAATCTATGCGGGTTGCTATCTTTTGTGTGATGCTTTTTGTAACAAAAGTGAAGAGCAGAAAAGACAAATCAACTTAATGCGCTTGTGATTTGATCACTAGCAAATCTGAATATTCTAAAGAATAATGGCTTAGGAAAAAAAATATAGGTTAGGAGTTTTCTGAATTGTATTGTAGAATTTATTTGCAGACATGTATAATGTTACTTCCAAGCTAGCTTAATTTTACTCTTAAATGGAATCTATGCCAAGACTGAAAAGTCTTTTAGATTTTAACTGCAGTGAAATTAAAATGTAACCTTTCGTTCCTGTTGAAGGTAAAATACCGTAAATTTAGTGAAGATAGAATGCTGCAAAAGAAAGAGATGTGAGTATAATTTGAAGAAACTAAACATGAATAGGAAAATTATTTTTAAATTGAGTGTTGAAAGTTAGCATCCTAAGTAAGTGGTTAGATACCTGATAAATTATCCAGGATTTGGGAGTTGCTTCTGAGACTTCTGAAAACAGGTGATTAGGTGTTTAATATGAAATTTGATTAGGTGTTTAATATGAAAGAAGAGCTTAACTTTAGGTAGTCAGCTTTGAAATGCTTTATGTAGACATGGAAGAAAGCCCCAACATATGTGAAATAATAAGCTGTAAGAGTACGTATCATTTTAAGCAAATACCTATTTTTCAGTATCATATGCTTTGCATTTTTGTGTACCTACCTTTATATGCGGAGTGATACATAGGATTGAGCAATAGGAGGAAATAGATGTATGTCAATTCTTTTTAAAAATCTTCTCCAGAGTAAATGCAGTTCTGCAGTTTACTGTGTATTCCTAAATTGACTTTTTTCCCCTGAAAATGGGATTATCACTGATCTAATTACTGTTCATTACTGACCCATCTGCCTGACTGCACAGTACAGTTACTGTCTAATAGAGAAAACCAGTCATAAGGTCTCCCAAAGTCTTGGCAGTTAGATTTTTGCATTTTTCATTGTTCATAAGTACACAGGTAGGTGGGATGGATGTGGATGGGTAACTCCGTGTTTCTGAAAATGGGGTTTTGTTTTTTTTATTATTTTTATGTGCCAAGCAGTTAGACAATTTTGCTTACTGAAGACTTATACACAGTTTATTTAAACAAGATAGTTTATTTTGCCGTAAGTTCCATACTTCCTTTCCCCACTCCCTGATTTTTGGTGGTTCTGAGCCAGCTTCTAAAATAAAGTAACAGGTATTTGAGAGAGATGTCTGCGAAGTGTCTCTCTTAAAAATCAAATCCTCTGTTCTTTGAGCAGCATGTACTTACAAAGCCGAAACTAACTTGGAGATGAGTCATGGGCGCTCCAGGATTCACAGAGAAGTCACCCAGGTCCCAGCACAGAGTAGGGCTGGCATTTCTGGTCCTCAGTGCTGCATGGGTTTGCCTCCCTTCCCCAAGCCAGGGTGAGAGCAAGAATCTGGGTTAGTAGCATTAATTAGTTTGTGTGATAACCTGATGGGGTGATGTAGCAGATGGACTGCAGGTGATGGATCCAGTGGGTGCAGATGAAGCAGTTGGGCTAAGGGCTTATTGCTCGTTACAGTGCAGGAAGAGCTGGGACTGTGAAGTTGGGTAAGATAGGCTGGAACACGTGGCCTTGACAAGAATCAGAGAAATAGCTTTGTGGCAGTTAGCCAGTATGTTGTAGGATAGATCTGTGGCCTCCATGTTTGAGAGCTTCAGCATGTCATTGAGAAACCTCTATCTGTATTTAACTGGCCTAGAAAGGATGTGACACTTGACCACGGTGTCAGTTTTTGCTGAATGGGGTGTTCATTTGCTCATTATCAGATAAGCCTCAAAACCAGAGTGCCATTATTTCTCAAGACTTTCTTATATATGTTGAACAACTAGTGGGGAAAAAGACAACTGTATTATTTGAATATGGTGGAGGTTTTTTCTGAGCTAGGATGCCCTTGACAGTATCGACTCCTCGTTAACATTCATTTTCTGTATTGAACATGATTATAATGTGCTGATTACAGATGATCCATAAACATGATTTGACTAACAGAAACAGTGGAGACAAGGAATGTCATAGCAAAAGAGGAAGTAATCTCTTTTAAAAGCTATAGCTTAATTACCTGTGTTACATTAGACGAAAGCTCATACTTAAGTGATGTAGGTCTGGCAGCAATGGACTCCATTTTAATCTCTCTGACTTCTTCCTAACTGTCCATGAGGTTTTTTTCTCTCCTACTTTTCCTTTTTTTTTTTTCCTTTTTCCCCCCCCTCCTTTTGCTGTATAGTAACAATCAGGAAAATGGTGTTTATAAATGGTTCATGACCACTGCTTATTTTCTGAAATGCCAGGTTACAGCAGTGTTATTTTCTAGTAGTGGTCATCAGCTTTGCCTTTATGCTGAATAAATAATAGCAAAAATAGCATAAAACATGTTTCCCGGACTTTCTGCCATCATAGAATCATGGAAACCTTTGGAATTTATCTCTTTGGAAACAGATGAGAATTTGGTTTTAATCTTGAATTTCTGTTATTTCCATTGTTTGGAGACTAGACTGAAGAACTGGGAGGTCCAGAGCTGCAACTTCTACTCTGACTTACTGAATGACAAGATAAAATAATTATAATCTCTGTCCACTTTCTTTTCCATCCCTGTAAAGTGGGACTGAAAATATTTTGTAGTATTTTGTGGTGGTCTTGTGGAAAGTAAATACTAAATGTTGCAATACTCAATCATTACTATGATTTTTAAAATTTTATTACTTCTCTGGTTTTAAAAAAAAAAAGTAATGAAAGCAGTATCATTCATGCATGTGTACTAATTTCTGTAATTTACCTTTGCTGAGCTATCATTGCAGATGTGCTCCTTTGCTTATCTCTGCAGTCTTGTGGGTTTTTTTTCCCCCACTGTCAAACGCCTGGCTTTAGCAAACCCGTAATTTAAACACTTTGCTGTGTCTTTGTTAATTGTACCCATGCTGCTGGCTGGTTTATTTAGTGTGATCTGTAATAGTGCTGAAGTCAGGTTGTAGATAACACAAGATACTGCTGCATTATAGGTTAGTCTATTATTACATAGGTATTAATAGTTTTTAGCATCACTTACACCCACAAAAAGAGAAATCTTGTTAATACTGTGAAGAACTCATGTTCTAAGGAAATCTCATGTGCCTTGGTTTCATATCTGCTATATGCTTGAGTATTGTTTTAAATGTTTCGTTGTTTTTATACCTCTGGAAAGGAGGAAGGTTAGAATTTGTTTCTGGTTGTTTTTTTTGGGGGGGGGCTTGGGGTGTTGTGTTTTGGGGTTTTTTTGTTTTTTTTTTGTTTTTGTTTTTGGTTTTTTTTGCAGTGAAAGTGTTAGGCACAGGCAAAAGATAGATTCAGTAGAAATTGTCGTGGCCATCATAAAACATGAGAAATTAATTGTAGCCAATATTTTGGTAAAATGGGGGGAGGCAAATTTTGCATTTCTCTGCCTGTTTGGGAAGTTTAGGTTGCACAGGGAATACAAGAATAATCCTTCTGAATGAGATAAAAACAGACCTGTATGCAGGTAGCCTTCCCGTACCACCTTCCAAATAGCTATCTAGTGTAATGGGTAGTCACATGCTGTGTGTCCCTTCTGTTTTCATTTCTAGTGGGTGCCACACTTCAGTTCTGTGTATAGCACTTGGAAAATACCAAAGTGTTTAAAGAAAAATCATTTTAGCAGAACACCACCAAATGACAGTCATGATCCTGTGTATCGTTCTAATCCATATTTTTCCACCCTGTGGAAGAGAAATTCTAGATCAACAACACCAAGTGTTGTATCTGTTTTTTAAAGATGGACAGCACCTTTCAAAAAAAATCCCCCCAAAAGAGTCCAACCCACTCCCTCCCCCCGGGATTGCAGCTAACCCTGAAGATGGTGAAAATTTAAACTGCTGAGTGCTGGGAAATTAAGAAGCAGCTGTGACAACAGTACAGGTTGGGAACAGTCAGCCTTAGGGCTGGGACTGCTGTTAGGAACACTCTGCCAAAATATGCAGAGAGTATGACAGTTTTCTGGGGCTACTCCCAGGATATTGCAGGCTGTACCTGGGCAAGGTGGGCCATTTTTTTTTCCTGAGGCACTGTCATTGGTGCCTTTCTTTATCGCAAAACGCATAACCAGGAAGCTGGCGTCCTGGCACCACATGTTGAGCAGATGACTGCCCTTATGATACCATGTACAAATACGCATTGGATCACTTGACCTTTTAGCTGTCCAGTCCCTCAACCAAACATGTGTTAGTCAAGTGACAGGGAAGCTTGCAGTTTAGGCTGCTGCATGTATGCTTCTAGCCCTGTGACAGGGAGGACTTAATTATGGGGAGAGGTGGGCTGGGCCAGACTGATTTTTCTCTGGCACATTGTGGTTTGAGCTTACAAAGAACTGGTTCATGGTCAGGAGAGCACACAGCCCCAGTGAACAGCTGCTTGCGGAGAGGCGGTGCAGTGCAGAACAGTATTAAGACAGTAAGGTGCAGTTGCCTGAAGTGCTGATGGCATAATAGGAGAAGTACCATCAGGAAACAGTGAGTAGCAGCATTGGATGTGTTTAAGTTGCAGGAGGCATGTGAAAGAGTTCGCTAACTTCTGCAGATATAGTGGCTTTGCCTGTGGCCAGTGGCTTTGTAAATGGCCAGAACTTTTCCAGCCTGATAGACCAGAGTAGATACTTAACCCGGCTCATGTCAAAGCAGAGGGTCCACACAGTGAAAGGGACCCACCCGTTCGCTGCTTAAGTCCCTCTTAAAACTTGATCAGGTCAGTAGTCACAAGGTAAAGAATGAAATACGGCTACCTCTTTGTTCTAAAAGATGTATTTTGCAATACTTGCCCTTAATAGTACAGCCTAGTAATTGGCAGCCTTAGATAGGAGTTGGAGGATCCAGCTTCAGTTCCCTCCATTGTCTTTTAGGATTAAGATGTCCATTTCCATCTCTCTTCAGATGCTATGTTGCTAGGAACTTCCTGTGTTGTGTATCTAAAGTCTTGTCCTAACACTAGGTTTGGGGAAAGGAGGAGGTTTAGCCCTTTACTGTTACTATCTTCTGATGGTCTTGAAAGGCTCGTTCAGAATATCACTGGCACAATGGTCAAGTTTTCTTTTCACTTCCAACCTGATGATTCTTGGTCAGATGATAGCTCTTTCCCTCTGCCCCCAGCTTCTCTCTCTCCTCTGCCTGTAGTATTGCTTCTCTGAGTTGTTTACACAGAAAGCTGAAGCCCCTTTCAGCCTTCATGTTATTTTTTTACATGATAGGTTTTTTGTTATGTGTTCATAGTATTATTTCTTTTGTTTCTATTTGAATTAATTTTTCAAGGATACAGGTGGCCACTTTACAGGTTCCCAAACAGTACCTACTGTTTCTGGAAATACTACTCTTAATGCTTCCTACTGTTGTGTTTTTCTTTTTCCTAGTTGTATCACATCAGGAACACTGTAGTGATCAACCAGTGCACTCTGTTTCTTCTCAATTGTCTGTAGCTGATGAAATCGCAGCTAAAATTTCCTAAGGGTATAATTCCTAGCCAGATGCACAGGCATGTTAGAGTAGTAAATTCCATTCGTGTACCATGATGGCAGATTTTTCCGTGCTGTCTTGACTACTTTCTTGATGATTCTTACTTAATCATATCTTAGGTATGTATAATTGATATGCTCCTTGTTTTCGTATCAGTAGTGTTCCAGAGCAACTTTGTAAAATTACAGTAGCGATAATTCTCCTCCTAATTACCTTAAAATCATAGAATTTTGTGGAAGGGTCCTTTCAGATCATCAAGTCCAACCGTTAACCTAACTCTGCCAAGTCCACCATTAAACCATGTGTATATATCTTTTAAATATCTCCAGAGATAGTGATTCCACCACTTCCCTTGGAAGCCTCTTCCAGTGCTTGACAACCCCTTTGGTGCAGGAATATTTCCTAATATTGTATCTGAACCTCCCCTGGCACAACGTGGGGCCATTTCCTCTTTTCTTACTTGGGAGAAGAGGCTGACTCCCCTCGCTGCCCTCCTTTTAGGTAGTTGTAGAGATCAATAGTGTCTCCCCTCAGCCTCCTTTTCTCCAGGCTGAACAACTTCAGCTCCCTCAGCCGCTCCTCATAAGGCTTGTGCTCCAGACCCCTCACCAGCTTTGCCCTTCTCTGGATCCACTCCACTCCTCAATGTCTTGTAGTGAGGCGCTCAAAACTGGACACAGTATTCAGGGTAGGGCCTCACCAGTGCCGAGTACAGGGGGACAATCACTGGTCTAAGTCTTGCTGGCCACACTATTCTTGGTAGAGGCCAGGATGCCATTGGCTTTCTTGGCCACCTGAGCACATTGCCATCTCATGCTCAGGTGGTTGTCAATAAACCCCTCCAGGACCTTTTCCACCAGGCAGCTTTCCAGCCACTCTTCCCCAAACCTGTAGCACTGTATGAGGTTGTTTCGACATGGGGTGGTTGTCTAGATTCTTGATTATTATTTTTCTCCTCTTTACCCAGTTGTCGTCTTTGCTGCTATTTTTCTGCCTAAGTTTTCTCACTAACTCATTAATACCTTTATAGTAAAGTAAATCCTATATTTTAAATCCTTTTGTTTTACTTTTAATAGAATGATAGAATGTTACAGGTCGCAATTCACACAGTGTAAAACACTTTTATTGACCTGAAGGGAAAGTGAATGAACTACAATCCTAATGAGGAGAGAAATAAACAAAAGTCAACTATAGAGCTTCAAAGAACCTGCCCCTGGCATAGACCGAGGAAAGTAATTGTTTCTTCAACCTGTGTAACTGACCAAGAGAATCTACATGCATGTGTTTGAAAAGGTCTGTGGCAAAGCTTTTAAAGTTAATTCGATTCTTAATTCTGTACTGCAGGAGATGAATACGATGTATGTGCCATTTGTCTGGATGAATATGAGGATGGAGACAAGCTCAGAATCCTTCCATGTTCCCATGGTAAGCAGCTTTACTTTAGGTTTGGTGTTTGTATTAAAACAGCTCTCTAATATACCATGCCTAAAAATCACGTGAATATGTTTGATGGATTTATAAAAATTATTTCTTTTCATATGCAGTAGCGTATATACAAATTGGGAAAAGAGCAAACTTTTTCTTTTCTCTTTAAAAGCAAAATGCATGTCACATTTTTCTTTGGATGTACATGTGAAAGAAAATCTAGGCTTGACACGGTTCCCTAAATTTTGTATTTAAGAGGGGAACACATTCCAGAATTACTTATTACACATTAAGAAAAATAGACTTTCTCCTAGACCATAGACCATAAAACACAATTCAACTATAAATAACATAAAGACATGGATGAAGGAACGAATCTGTATAGGCCACTGCCTTGACTGTTCTTTCAAGTCAGCACTGTCATTGCAAAAATTAGTGGAATGTTTTTACTGTGACAAGCTGTGCACTGTCTGAACAGTCGTTCCACAAGATGAAACTGCACTTAACTGCATATGAGCATACAAGAAGTATTTCAAGAGCTTATACCTCAAAATCCAGAAGAGGCCTGAGCCCAAGAGCATCTCTGAACTTAAACATATTTTTTTTCTATAAAAGCTGTGTGAAGTCTATCAAGATAGATAGGATTCAACCTTTCTAGCTTGAGACTCTCTCTGTCTCCCAGTTCGTTAGCTGTATTCCAACCATTTTGCCTGGGTGAAGTTTTAGCCAGCTGCTTTTCATTAAATTCCTGCTCTGACCAGGCACTGCAACAGCAAATACCACACCACTGAGAGATTTTTTTAAAAAAGACAACTGGTGTTACAGCTTTAAATCCACAATGAGCCCAGGAGATGAGGATCTACAAAGTACCGTCTGTCATTCATAGGAAGCATTTTCAGAACAGGCTGACAAACGAGGATTTCTCAGAAGAGAAAGAAGAGCTCTTACAGCATTTATCCCCGTTGGGGACCACAAAGTTAACTAAACCTGATCACCGGCATCAAAGGTTGCTGACAAATAAAAAACCCAAACCGTTGCTTCTTGTGGAGAAGATGCTGATAAATGTGCTTCAACAGAAGCAGCACCTGCTTGCCCTTGTGAATATAAAATACTCTTTGTCAGACAGAAGTCTCTTGTTAATATGCAGAGCTAAGTTTTTAATTCCATAAGTAAGACACTTTGAAACACTTTTTTTAAACAAGGCCAGTGTAGTTAGTGCCAACTGTAGACTTAATTTAAAATCTGCAAAATCAGGAGGTAGTTTTATTTAACAGGTGCTTCGATATAATCTTGGTGGATGTAAGAGACATGAGGATGATGATGGTGGGCATGTCTGCTGCAAGGTGGCTGTAATTCCTCAAGAAGCTTTTAAAGCTTATTTCATCAGATGTGGTCCATTGCAGGACTTTTCTCAGGTCCTTTTAATAGAGGAAATAGGTATTTATTGCATGTATCCATATGTCCAAGACCCTAATCTATTTAGGTTTTTGCACATAAGGATAGCCAGACTACATGCTGAGAAGCTTGCAACTGAATGTATGAGTTAAATTCTAAAATTGTTCTCTTGTTACTAAGCGTAAACATAATTAAGTGCATTTCCTTGTCCTTTCCACATAGGTAATGATGTACTTGTATTTTGTTTTTTAACAGCGTATCACTGCAAGTGTGTGGACCCGTGGCTGACAAAGACAAAAAAAACCTGTCCTGTGTGTAAGCAGAAAGTGGTCCCTTCTCAGGGGGACTCCGACTCTGAAACAGACAGTAGTCAAGAAGAGAACGAAGTCTCTGAAAACACTCCTTTGCTTAGACCGTTAGCCTCAGTTAGCACTCAGTCCTTTGGGGCTCTGTCAGAGTCTCATTCCCATCAGAACATGACCGAGTCCTCAGAATATGAGGAGGATGACAATGACAATATCGATAGCAGTGATGCAGAAAACGGAGTGAACGAAGAAAGTGTAGTGGTTCAACTACAGCCCAATGATGAAAGGGAGTACGGAGTAGCAAATACTGTTTGAGACCACTAATGATGAATAGTGTATGAACAAAAGAGTCCTTAAGGCTATACTTTAAAAATCTTTATGTAGGGAATATATTTTAACCTGTAATCCATTTGGTTTCTTCAATAGGAGCAGCAGTTCACGTAGTAGTACTATGGTTAAATCATTACAGATAGATTTATTTTTGATTCAGGTATTCAGTCACACGTTTGTCTCTTCAAAATGAACAGTTTAACTGGACTTCACAATGCTAATGAATACTGTTAATAGTTTGTATCAATAGAAATATCACACAGACTCTTAAGTGTATCTTGTTGAAACGGGATTTATCTGGAAGTCTTTTTTTTTTCTTTTTTTTCCATTTTGTAGCTACAACTGGGTCATACCGATAGCAATATTTATTACATGTATGTGTTACACCTTAAGCCCAACAGAAAAATGTACTTGCATGTTTGTATAGAATTTTCCTAAAAATTGTCACCACTACTGAAAGAAAAATGTAGAAGAGATCAACATTCTGTATGCTGGTGTATCGAAACAAAGCGGAAATGCCACTTTTATCTCAAAGCAGTGATTCCAAATAATCCTTTGGAGTTGGCCACAAATAGCTGAGTTTAAGCAGTTCCATTCAACAGTTCCTAGGATAAGGAAACTTAGAATATATGTTTAGTTTTGAGCAATTCACAAGGTAAGATCCACCATGAACATGTTAATTAGCCCTGCTTGCTACTACGAGGTAGTCTGGTTTCCAGTGATGATGTGGAAGTCGGGGGGGAGGTGGGAGGATGACTGAAACAGAGGTTTTGTTCCACAGAAAAATAATTTTAGGTAAGTATTCTATTGATCCTCAACTCATATACCTCCTACTAAAAAGCATTTTATGCTGCATTAGTCTGCTAAACTATGTATATAGAAAATTGTTCTTTTCAAATACCTGATTTGAAAACAAGTGCTTACAACTGTTTAACAGAACTCAGTACTTACCAGTGTATCATTAAAAAAGTAAACGCTATATAATACCTCTGTAACTATGTAGAAAGTAAAAACATACATATAATCAAAATGCAGAGATTTTTTTTTTATATGGCCTTGAATAAGGAAAGCTTGAAAGAATGTTAATAAACATGTTTTCCACTTTAAATATCAAAAGGAATTTGTTGAACTTCTGCATTACTTCTATTAATTGTGTGCTCTTCTACATTTATTACTAAGGTTTAAGTGTTTTTAAAGATGTAGAACATGCAACTGTTCAGACCCCTTGGTAAACATTAACCTGTGCTGTGTATCACAGTACAAAGTGCTGCACTGATCAATACTATATGCAGGGGGATTGAGTTACATGGAAAAACCTTAAATTTTGTTCACTTCTAGTTTGAGGGGGAAGCTGGAATCAGTCTGGGTCTGTACCTGTCCCTTGTCTGGGGGAGAGGGAAGGAGGCCTGGGGTGTCAGCACCGTTACAGCTGCCACCTGAGCCTGTGCTGGGAGGCAGGAAAGGGCGATCCTGGCCCAGGTGGCTGCAGGTGAGGTGTTTCCATGTGTCATTCCTGACCTCATCCACAGCACAGCTACACCCTCCATGTCTCACCCGCCAATGCCAGTCACCTCTCCGGGACTGGCTAAGAGCAGGGGAAGTTTATTTTTTCAGGATGAGGCGTGGTAGAAGGGTAATAGTGAAAGAATGATTCATCTTCAAACCAGCAATTGCCACCAGCAATCTGTGAGGTTAGTGACAAACAAGGTATTATTATATTTTCACCATGTAAAATTCCACTTCAATTTGCCTATGTCTAGCTAAGTCTACATGTGAAAACTGGTTTCTGAAAATTTACTAAGCTGTTTCTTGAAAGAGGTTCCTGCTGTTGATATGTTCTGAGTGCATGTGTTTATTTGTAATTGTATTTCAGGCACCCCTAACGATGAAGAGATCCAGAACCAAGAACTGA
The DNA here is from genome assembly GCA_013400375.1 of Thinocorus orbignyianus. NCBI lineage: Eukaryota > Metazoa > Chordata > Aves > Ciconiiformes > Thinocoridae > Thinocorus > Thinocorus orbignyianus. The sequence goes on from VXBW01006747.1 coordinate 287,387, forward strand.
AGTAAACTTTGTAACATACGTTGTATGTAACTCTGGTTGTAGTATTTGCTGCAATAAGTAAAATTACACTCTTTTTATTGGTTTCTCACCTGCTCTTTTCTGCACTATACAGAGAAAACACCTGCAGAAAGGATAGTTTCCATCTCAAATAATAATGTATATATATAATTTTTTTAAAATGGTTCAGTGTTCTACGTTTCCTACCGGTATTAATGTACATTGTATTTCAGCAGGCCTTGGTACTAAACATTGTAGTGATACTTCCCCTGCCCCACCGCCCTTGTGCCACTGACACAGTTCACTTGCCTCTTGCCATCACCGATGAGGATGAAAAATAAGGAATAGCACTTCATCATTAGAAATACTTTGGGATATTAAGCATCTCTCAGCACTTCTACTTAGAACTTGTCTGTGACACTAAAACTTGCTGGATAGATCTTCTGCCTCGAAAGGGAAAGATGAATAGGGATTTTTTTCTCTGGGCTATGACCTACTACATTGTCCACATGAAGCAGCACCATTTGCTGTGAGGAGCTGGCCCCTGGGGGTTATTGCTTATGCTTCATGCTTCAGTCTCTTGATCTCAGTTCAGTCTCGCCCTCCCTTCAAGAACAGGATGCTGGTGCTTTAAGCAAGTTTACCCTTGATTGCCTTGTTGAAAATTTTTTTTTCCAGTAAGTAGTTGTAACTAGTGTCCGAAGTTAAAGTGCTTCATGGGACCTTTGAAGCATCATCTCTGCATAAAGCAGCGCAGGTGTCATTAGCATAGTTATTAGTTATCATTAGTTATCACAAAATATCACTTGCATGACCAGTATAAACAGCTCCTTACAAACCAGGCTCGCACCAAACCTTTCATTATGCTGTGAGAGCAAACTACTTGGAAAAGGACCTGAAAGAGGCCAGGAATTAAAACCTGCTCTCCAAGGGGAAGGTGAGCTTTTGCTGGGTCTTGGGGGGGGGTATTGACGGAAGAATCCATTTTAAAAGCAACTGGAAGATTGATGGGTTATCAAGTGGGTTTTCTTGTTTTGTTTTTTTTTCTTGACAGGTCAGTGATCCAGGACTGGGGAAGGTTTAAGTAACAAAGCAAACAGCTTTCCTCACCCCCCCGGCAGCAGTGCATGATGTTGGGCAAGTTACAAGGCCTGTGTTTGAACAAACAGTAATAGTAGGTGCCTACATACAAAATAATATAATGAATATTAAAAATTGGGTGATGTCTAAAAATGCAGTATCTTCAGCAGTTTGGAATAGTTAGGATTCAGCAGAGGAAACATCCAACAGAATTCTAAATAATGTGCTCATTATAAAAGCAAGACCCTCTGAAAGGCTAAATAAGGGTGGCTGGTATAAGTGAAATCTGTGTGAGGCACTGCGCTGCGGAGAATCAGCACCGAGAACGACTTTATCCCTGTATTTCAGAGGAAGTGACGGGCTGATGAGAGTGCCCTGGCAGCCAGCGTTAAAAACTGGCACAGGCTTGATACTTTGCACATAAATCACCTTCCTCGGTGTGCCATGCCAGCCGAGAGGTATAGGCAACTGGGGACAGAAGGAAACTTCAGAAAGCACAGGAATTCAGTCAGTAGTGACTTGTTTTCCTAAGTTTGAAGAGACTGAAAAAAACCTTGAGAACTCCCCTTAAAACACACCCTTTGAAGCAATTCTGCCTCTTCTCTATGTTGCTCTTAGTTTGCACAGCTTTCCTGCTCCTTCTTTCTCCTCCATTTTTGAAAGACAAGTATCAGTTCTGTTCTTTTACCCAAGCCTGGAGTGACAAATGCTACAAAAAGAAAATCGAAAGGATGTGGGGCCTGTGCTTCACTGCCTTAGGCCTTGGAGCTGCTGACACAGGGAACGATGCTGTGCTGTTAGAGCATAGGAACAATTGGAGTGCGGTTTGGTTTGGGTTTTTTTTTAGTGAAATGGTCCTCTTACTGCATCCAGAAGGGTAAAAGTGTGAGTGGGGGTACAGCTGTGCCTGTGGAGCTGTTGGAATGAGGGGTGGCAGGTGCGACAGGGACCAGCGCTGCCCTGCCCAGGGCAGGAGGACAGTAGGTGCTCGGTGCTGCCTGGGACCTGAACTCACCAGATAAAGTCAGTCACTCGCGTGGAACTTTGAACAGTCTGAGACAAAGTGTTTTGCTGTGTCTCCTCTAATGACTTCTTTTTTCAAGGAAATAAAAATGAAAGCATGTTTCTGACCTAGGTCACAACTGAGTGCTCAAACCTTTTACCATGGGAAAATAACCCTTTGTATTTAAATTGTCTGTTAATCTGGAAGTGGGAGTTAAGTGTAAAACATGTTGGGAGTCCAAGTTACTCAAGAAAGGTATTTTACATGGACCCTACCAAATCAGCTGCCCAGAGAGCGCTCTGCTGTAGAAGTTCAACAACAAATGCATTTGAAAAAAGTAATTTGAGCACCATCCGATGCTTACCAAGAAAATGCACGGTGTGCTGTGCAGCCACCCTCTGCTCAGGAGAGGGGAATTCAGCAGGAAGGAACAGTGAAGAAGGAAACGGGATGAACAATAACTCCATGGTGTGCAGCACCCGCAGCTCTTCCTGCCTCTGAGCTGCCATTGCAGGGAATTCCAGCTGCTTCAGGGATGCGAACACCCCAACCCAATCCCTGCAGTCAGAATGTGAGTGCAGTCAGGGATGAATGGCTGAGGGGGTGTTAGACACAGCAACAGAGTCACGCACAATTTCATGGCGGAAGCGAGTGTTTGCACCCTCTGTACTAACCTTGCTTAGGGCCAGGGGGTGTTCTGGGCTGTTGGAACTTCAGCGCTAAGGCTGGGGAGATGCAGTTTGGATACTCGGAACCCAAGTAATCGGGGCAGAGAAACCCTTTGTAGAGGTTTCAGTTGCCCCAGCAGCTGGTGGCACCCCCAGGAGAGGAGTGGGTGCAACAGCCACCCCGGAGCTGAGGGTGTAGAAGCTCAGGGAGAACAAAGGCACTTCCATGGTGAGGCCTGACCAGTGCAGAACTGGCAGCGCCAGGACCCAGTAAAGCACAGCATGAGCTAAAGATTAACTCCTGTGGTTTTGGGCTTTTCTCCTTTTCCCCCATGGGCACCACCATATCTCACCGGTGCCACCCTTTAACACACACTTGGCCACAAGGCCCGTGTTTCCAGAGTCCGTGGGTGGCAGAAGGTGAAAGCCAGGTAGAGTTGTGTTGAGGTAACAGAGACCTTGGATTTCCCCCATCCCTCTTCAAGGAGAGCTTGTTCTCACCCCAAGCAACTGATCTTGTGGCAAAGGTCTCCTCTGGCTTCTATTTTGGGGATTGTATGGCAGGTATTCACATGGCAGGGGAACCCCCTCTCTGTGGAGCCAGATAAACATGGACTTAGTTGACAAGAAATCATCTCCTACTGAAGATCTACCCCAAAGACCCACCTGGCCTTTGACCCAAGTGTTCTCCCCACCCCAGAGCTGCCTTGCAGAAGCAATACCTGTGCTGCTCCCTGTGCTGGCGCAGCTGGCCGGGTGATGGGGAGGGACCTTGGAGGGGTCCTGCGGGGTCAGGGATGGGGGGAAAAGAATCACCAGCAGCCTCGTTTTGTTTGGTTGGAATAAATTTATTTCATCTGTCTGTAAACAAGGTGTTTTTAATAGTTATGGCATTTTTTGAAATGCATATTAAATCAGATGAGTTAGACTGTATCCCAGATGTAACAAAGTGCAGGGAAAGAAATGGACAAATCAGCAACAAGAATTTGTTTAAATCTGTACATTATCCACAAGGCCCAACAACAGAAGCAAATACTAGAATGTCCCTAAAGTAGTGCCATTCGAAAGAAACCCTTGTAGTCAGTTAAAATCCATCTCACAATAGCAACAGTTCATTTTTTTTTTTTTAAACAATAGTATGGCACAGAATACATATTAAAAAATTCATCACAAGACAGCCAAGTCAGTTATTCCAACCAATACCATCTCCCATTTATTCTTTTGTATACAGAGTTCTGCAGTTCTCTCTAAATGGACATACAGGTTAGTACCATGCCTGAACTGAGAGTTTGGTTACAGACATTTCAGATGACTCGTGCACAAGGCAGCTCACTCCATGATTTCTGCAGCGAGGGTGTGACAGGCCAAATGAAGAAGATTTTAAATTTGAAATGGCATAATTTTAACAGTTAGCTTTCAAACTACCAACCTTCATCCAAACAAGTGGCTTCAGAGCAGCAAAACTCTTTACCAGTAAGTGATCTGGCAGAAAGACCGGAGCCGGTCAGAGCTCCCCGTGTAGCTGAAGGTGGCAGTTTTCCACAATGACATTGCAGTTTCATATTAAAAAAAAAAAAAAAACCAAACCAAAAGAAAACCCCACGACCCCCAAGCTGCAAATTAAAATTGGTCCTATGAAAAACTGAAACCAGACACACTCCAGATGGTTATGGTGGGTTATCTAATGTCCGTAATGGCAGCCTTTTACTTTCCAACTACAGAACAGGAGCTGGCATTAAAAAAA
>VXBW01006747.1:296452-399038 GCA_013400375.1 Thinocorus orbignyianus
GGGCTCGGCACCCCCAGCCTGTCCCGGGGGAGGCCGCGGCGGCTCGGCGGGATGCGGTGCTGTTTGGTTTCTACCCGTAGCACGTGTAATTTGGCGTAACCGGGGCTGGAGGCGCCGCCGGTGGCGGCCGGGCCGTGCTCCGCACCCCGCTGCTCCCGAGCCCCATCCCGGCTCCCCTCCTGCGGGAAGAGTTCTGGTGCTCGGCATCGCTCCCCTCCTGGCACGCCAGCAGCTGCTGGATTTTACTTCTGCGCGGCTGGCTGTGTAAGTGGTGACTGCAGGTTTTATTCTTTCAGGTTCCACCAAGTTTTGGTAGAAATGGTTGAGTTTCCGTGCTCCTTTGTAAGACAGCCAGGGCCGATGCTGGTGTCTCACTGCCTTGATGGGCATCCCTGGGCAGGATGGCTGCTTGGAAGACCGTCCTACTGCGAGCTGCAGGAGTGGTCTCCTGCCGCCTGTGAAAGGGCATGGTTTGGGTCGTGCTTAATATCGATGTTTGGGGATCACCTTCCGTTTTAGCAGGGAGGTTTTGCCTCCCTGGTTATATCTTGTGATCCTTTGGGAAACAGAGACAAGTGGAATGGGAAGCAGCTGTCCGTGTATTTAACTTTAAAGCTTTCATTCAATAAGTTAGATCTTCTACCTGAATACGCCGAGGCACAGTATACAACAATTGAATATGCCTTTTCCTGAGCTTATATCCCCCAGGAAGAGTATTCACCAGGTATTTATAACATATATCCCCATAGCACACTTCAAGGTGTTCTTAGCCCTTTTTAAACCTAGTTCAGTTTTCACGAGATTGAGCGTTGTTTAGGTACTAATGAGATTGCTTCAATTACTTGATGTTTACAAAAGAGCTTGTTTGCTTCTTGTACCTTAATTCCGTAAGTATTTCCTCTATTTTATTTTTTTGCAGTGCCTTTCTTCATCTGAATTTGGACAGCACCAGAGCTTTGCTTTATCCTTTACCAGCCATCCATGTACACCAAAAACATCCTTGTGTCATTGTGTCTGCCAATGAGTTACAGGCCTTAAATTTGCTCTCAACTTTCTAAATAGCTGAAGGGTTTGGGTTTTCTTTTCTTTTCTTTTCTTTTTTTTTTTTTTTTTTGGTGTGTGTGGTTTTTTTTGAAGTTTCAATTACCTTCGTCATCCTCTCTCCCCAGATTCCTTCTGTGAGAAGGAGAAAAAGTTCTCATCTGTCTGAAGTTGCTATTGAGGGCCATTTCTCTTTTCTTAACATTCTTCCATAGGAGGTCACAGTTTAACACTGTTACTTGCACAGAATGGAATGCATCCATCTTAAATGAACAAGAAGCTGATGGGTTAATTAATTTTAGAGTTCAACCAAAATGCCTTTGGTTTTTGTATATATGTGGTTTGGACTTGTTGTTGGTTTTGCAGGCTGCAATAAGGATTCCAAATTGTTTCACCTTACTAAGTGGATTTAATAAATACAGAGGCAGACAGCTTGTCACCCTGAACCCAGAGGCAGGTCTTGGGAATTTTGGAACTGCCTGTTTGCTGGTGTCATTATCCTTTGATTAATGAGAGGTGGACTTCATATGGACAGCAGGCTGCTTGGTACAAGCATGGAGGTGTTTCATGCAAGAAGCCATGGATTTTCAGGGCTTTAGCCAAAGGCTACAACCTCTTGCCTGGAGGTGTCTTACCTTCCTGCATGCAGTCTTCCACACAGTTGTCCATCCCTTCTGTCCGAGGACCAAGCCTGAGTTTACAAGCCCTCATGAGCTTATGTCCAGTCCTGCTTGGCCACCTCTTTGGTGAACCAAACATTTCACCCAGGTGTGAAAGAATGTGGTGTGGGGCTGGTAATATTGTGGGGAATATCACATTTTTTTTAGTAGCTGCATAAACCCAGTGATGGATAGTGTGAGTGCTACTTATGAGCAGGCTGTGTTAGTGCAGGGACTGCAGTTGTCTGCATTTGATGGTTTAAAGAAGAAATAACTGCATGGAATTCTGCGGTCTCCTGAACATACATGGATGGACAAGAGTAGAGGATTTGCCACCTGCTTGGTAGCTTGGTTTTTAGTCGTGTTATTTGTGAAGTAACTCTAGTGATATATTTAGGAAGTGAAGTCTAAATTGGGTTACAGTTATTTAACGTTACGAAACTACCAGGTAGCTTGTATAATTTGCAGATTCAGCAGTCACCAGTGGTTTTCCTAAAAATCATAATCCTTCAATTCTATTTTCACCGTGAGGTGCCTCATTGGATCGTGTTCTGTGCTGTACATTCATTATCATGCTACTCGTATAGACACCACTGCAACTGCACCTTTGAGACTGTTTGATTTAAGAAAATGAGGGTGTGCTCTGTACCTTACAGACTGTAAGAGAGAGGAGTTCCGGTTCTGTTTTGTTATGAGTCTTAATTGGAATCTGAGACATATGTTATATTAAAGATTTATATGTAAACAAAAATATTGTTAAAATTGACAGATGTGGTGGGTCATTTTAACATCAGTACCTGGTGAAATGGTGCTGTCTCAACATAAGCTATACATGTATGATAAATAGTTGTTAAATTGTGATTTCTTGTATTTTAGTCTCTCTACATTCTGCCTGGTAGTTCTTCTTTCTGGACAGTATTTGCACACTACAGCCACAGTTTGGGGTTTTTTTATGCACCTTGAAACAATTATTAGTGGTTTTGCTTTGGTTCAGAACTTTGTCTAAAGTTTATGTTGGATCGCATCTAAGAAAAAGAATCATTTGGAGAATTTTGAAGTACTGACTGTGCTTAGCCAGGGTGTACTATTTATAGCCTTGTGAGAAACCTCAGCTGCTTTTATATTAGTAACAAAAAAGTTGAAATTGGCCAAAAACTTGAAGAAGAGCCTATGTTTTGTTAGTAAAATAACTTGCTGTTTTCTGTCAGGCTCTGTAACTACCAGAGCTGCTGCTCTGCTCAAAATGGTAGGACAACCAAAGGTGAGGTTTCTTACCATGTTCCAGGTTCTTCCTGTTTTTTCACCAAATTGACCCCTTTGGAGACAACTTTAACCAGCGCTTATGTGTAGACAGGAAGGGCAAGTGACCATCAGCAGAATGCAGCCTGACTTCTTTGTGAACGTTAAGCTTTATGGAGCCACAGATCACTCGATGCGTCATTTGTCTCCAGCTCAAGCCAGCTTGCGGTGCGGCGCTGGTGGCTTCCTCTCCAGACCAGTCTGGGTTTCCCGTGGCAGTCTCTCTCTTTACCACAAGTGCTTTCGGAAGTGCAGAGGGTAAAACTGATTTAGAAGTGTTGCAAGTTCACAGATTGACTTCTGCTGATTAAAAGCCAAGAAGTGAGGAGCAGTCTATCTTGTAACCTCAGGGTGGTGACTGGGAAACAGGCTTTGCAGGGTCCTTCCACAGATATGGAGTGGCTTGGCTGAAACACGAGGAAGCCGCCAAGGGCTGGGACGAGTGTTAGATAGAAATAAATGGTTAAAATGACATATTAACAAGCTGAAAACTTGAAGCTAGCTTTAAAAGAATACGGTGATACAGAATCATTAGACTAAGACCCCAATGCAGTTTCATTGTATAGCGACACCTGGGCAGGAAGAAGTCCTCTCCAGTGATGGCATAGCTATGGTTGTGCCACAGAGAACCCTGTACAGCAGCGCTCAGAAACATCCAGAAAGTTCTGAATTAAAAATGCCATCCTGGTGGATTTTACATGGTTTGGAAAGGTAGTTTAACTCCACGTACAGATGATAGTTTCATCTCTGTAGAGGAAGATTGCCTGGTATGGTTTTACTGGTGTAGATAGCTCTGCAAAACCTTTGTCTGTCTGAGGATTAATTAGGTAAACAGTTAAGAAGAATTTCCCTTCCTTATCCTTTATTTAACCATCAAATTCAAACATAACAAACCTAAAATGTAACTTTTAAAATCAGATGCAATCTTAGGGGTATTGCTATGTCAGATGCTAAGGGTATGAGATTGCTTCCATTTAAGGGGGTTCCAGAAATGCTTTAAATCTGAGGAAAGACAATTCTTTGAGGATCTGATTTATAGACTGGCCAAAGCACTAAAAAAGATGTCTGAAATCGTGGAACTTTGCTCAGCTTTTGGATGTTTAAGGTAAGTTCTTTTTCTCACTGATGACCAGTAAAAAATAAACCTTAATCCTAGAAATTAAAGTATACTATATGTCAATTCTTATTTAGACAGGTAGTTTCCAGTTCATAACAGTGTCTTTGGTGGGAATCCCTGTATGAGATGTGCAGAATTAGGCCTGCATGACCCAGGTTTCTGTGTATTCAAGATTTATGAAGTAGTCAGGCTCCTCAGTGTACATAGATCCTGCGGTATTTTGTTTTGCTTTCAATAAAGCACACAGAACTCAGATCAGTAGTCCTCTATTAACTTTTCAGCTTATGAGACAAGGGTGTGTACTGTCAAACTGAGTTGGTTTGTAGGTAGCTTGACAAGGTGGAGGGAAGGTGGTAGCGTCTTCAATCCAAGCTTTTTTATTTATTTTGTTTTGTTTTGTGCAAGCTCGTGGTGAATCTTACATGCCTTTGTTAACTGATTGTTTTGGTGAGTGACAGGTTGCATAGAAGTTAATCAGAAAAGTGAAAACTAAGAAATCCAGTAAGGGAATTGGAGAAGCACAAAGTTAGAGGGAGAGAAAGCAGAAAGATGGAAAATGAAGCAGAGCAAGCGTGGGCTCATTTTTTTTAATGGATACTTGTGCATTGTGGTTAATCAAGAACAGCTCACAATCTTAGTACTGCCTGAAGTCTTTACCTCTGATCTCTGTGCAGACTTCACTGGCTGCACTGAGAAACAATGTTAAATGAGAAAGAGCAACATTTAGCTATTCCTGTGGTTTCTTCTGTCAGAGTTGATTGGTATATACTTTTACTTCTTTAACAGCCGATTGGCATTTTTGCACTGTGCTGGTACACATTAAGAAACCCCCCAAAAAACTTTTCCTGATGTATTACCTTGAGAGTGCGTTGGGGTAACACCAGAACTCTCTCCTGCTGAACGTGCCCACCGGGTCGGCAGCGCCTTACCGGCCTGTCATGTAGCATCCCAGTCTGTCTCCAGTTCTTGGCCACCAATGGCACTTGTCTTCTGCCTATTGAACTGTCAGGCCTTTGTCTTTTTCTAGCTCAGAGTCTCTTTATGGGATTGTTTTTGCACCACTTTCTGCTGATTATTGAGTCTCCCACGTGATTTGGCCAGGGAACTGGAGTTTTATTTGGTACGTTATTTCCTTCATTGAGCTTTCTTCCAGTGACAGTATCTGTAAATATGTCTATTTGGGTGATGTTTCCTTCTCTGATCACAAATAATTTTGCTGTTGATGCTTGTCATTTAGTAAAAATCAGAAGGATCTTTGGATCACAGATACATAAATTTATCTGTCATACATAATTTCTACCCAAAACTTTCGCTGTCTGCAGAAGCATTTAATAATTCTGAAGTATAAAAAGCCATATTTTCCCAGTGAAATTATACGGTTCCAACTTTACAGTACTCTGTAAAATTACAAATATATATTGTTTTATGAAAGAAGCAGAAATGGCGAACATTTTTTCTTTTTGTTTGCAAAACTCAATTTTTGCTATGAGTAGCAGTCAGGCTGCCTGCTGTCAGCTCACTGAAGAAGAGCCAGTGTATGTATGTGTGTATATATATAATATATTTAATAATTAGAATATTTTTGTGTTAGTTTTTGGTAATTGGAGTGCTACAGTTTCCGCAGCCAGAGAATTATTTTAGCCATAGCTGTAATGCTTCTCTCTCAATAACATTTAGTCAAATAAATATCACATTTTTGAGAAACAAAGTATATGAGAATTATTCTGCTCAAATTTGTCTACATAATCAGAAAAGAAGATCAAAGAAAAATTTAAAATGTATGAATTATGTGCTTGGGAAAAGTGTACTCAATCTGAAAGTCTAATACTGCTGAACTCTAGAGCAGCCACTCTGGTGTGGATGAAAAGAAATGTTAAGGATCTAAAAATGGGAGGAACAGGGAGAAGCAGAAGTGAGTAAAGTGGAGAACAGCCAAAAAATAGTGTGGCTTCATTTAGAAAATTTTCTCTTCTTTTTAAATACTTAACCGAAGGAAACAAATAGTACTGCGTCTTGGCCAGACAGCTATTCATAATGAAAAGTAAACACATTGAGAATGTTACGGGGAAGAAATGTTGCAGAAGGTGGTGGAGCTGAGGCAGATCTCCTCCAGCATCCTGGGAAGCTGGGATCCATGGAGAACTGGTGGATGGCTTCAGGAGGTCATGGGTTTGATTGTGTACCTGTCTTGGGGACATGATTATGTCCCCTGACATCACTGGTTTAAAATTGTCTACATATTAAGTGCCAATGGAGGCAAGCATCTATATCTCAGATTATATGCATTGCAACTGCGCTGGCTTTGGTGGTAGCTTCTGTTATTCAGTAGTGGGAGAGGGTAATCATCCCTGTCAAGTGATTGTTAAAGACGAGCCAAAAACCCCCAAACTTAATAATAAGAAAAAAAAAAAGGTTTGTTTTTAATCGAAATTACTAAATATTTTTGTTTCTATCTTTGTGATTTTAGAAACTGTACGCTGTAACAGAAGAAATACCACAGGAGTTACGTTTATAACCGTAGTATGACCGTGATCACCTCACAGCATGCACAGTAGCACTTTGAGTTTAGCAAAGGTCAGTTGAGCTGTTCTACCATCTCTACGGCAGTTTCCTCCTCCCCTGCCCTTCCCCATGCCGTCCTTTCAGAGCAGCAGACTGCTGTGTACAAACACCTTCTGAAGTTTGTGAAAAAATATTGATTGATTGCTTTCCAGGTAGTTGTGTTTTTTTCTGAAGGGTGTAAAAATAAATACATACAGAGATATCCCAGGTAATTTTCAAAATATAATTAAAATATGGTTTAATTTAATCCACTCTTCAGGTATTTTCAGTATTGGTCAGGAATACCTTTTGTTTTTTTTGCCACAGTGCAACTACTGTTAAATACCACTACAGCCAGAAGTAAACCAGTGACCTTATTTACACACTGCTTCAAGGGTGGTGGCGGGTGTCATCAAGTGTTTTCTGCTGAAAGCAAAGAGAATGTAGCTGGGGCATAGATCCAAAGAATGGAATTCAAGTGCTTAAATCCAGAGTTTCAGACCTAAAATTGTCCTGAGACCTGTTTCGTTTCTGACTAATCTTTAGATGCTGGGACCTGACATGGGCACAGAGCCTGGCAAGGTCCCAGCTCCAGGGGCTGCCGGCAGCTTCCTGGGACACAGCAGAGGCACAGGATCCCTGCCCCGCAGTGCCGGCAGCCGGAGCCAGCACTCCTCCAGCTTGGCTTCTTGGAGAGCGTGACTTGGAGGCTGCTTTTTGGGAACGGCTCACAAATACCAGGGTTTCCTCTGTAAAATGAGGGGGAGTCCAGGTGCCATTGCCCTTTCCACACAACCCTTTGAGAGTGCTCAGCAAGCGATGGGAAGCCTGGGATTCAAATTCTTCTTTTCCTGAGAAGTTGCAAACTTTCCATTTCTGTTGAGGGTGCTGGAGCTCCTGGCAACTGGATTTTGGGAGGAGCGTGCTGCCTTTCCTCGCTCCCTCTTCACCTGAGCCCTGGCTCCAAGGATCCCAAATGGCAGAGTGGTGCCAAGCTCATGGAGCACGGGAAGGTGCTGGGTATGCGCCTGGCTCCACAGGCTGGCACCCCTCGCTGTCACGGGCATGTATTTTGAATATTTTCATGTATGTTCCTGTCCAGGTAGTGCCGTGTTCTCTGCTTGGTCGAAGATAGAGCAGCTTTAAAATGAAGCCCTTATACACTGTAAGAGTAAGTCCAACAGACCTCTCCTCCTTTGCGTGCAACAGCTGTGAGATGCTGGGCTTGCTGCTTCTCTATAGTTTTGTGAGTATGTTTGCTATTTTTGGACTGCAAGTCTTTCAATAACTTCCGAGACCCTGGCACTAGATGGAGCTTTAATCTACTTGCACTTAGAAGTCTATTAATTTTAACCACAAGCTAAAAATAGGGAAGAGTAAATGAAGATGTGTATGCCTGCTGCCACGTTTACAGTGCCCTTTTCCCCTCTTGTTAGCAGGGCGGTGTAAATTATAATTTAAACTTAATTTCAATGAAAATTAAAATACGGCAGCAGAATCTCGTTGATCCAGTAGGTACTTCATAATCACTGTTACTAGCACCCTTTAATGCACCCTCGGGCTCATGGGAGAAGTTGCTGTAAGTTAGATATGCTGCAAATGGGCTGCATATTAAGCTAATAAGTAGGCTGTGCTGAATAAAGGTAATGCCATTTTTCCGAACAAAGTTTCTGTTTGTATTTCAGAATGGGGTGGGGGTGACCAAGCCTTCTGTTTGCTGTGCTCATTCAGTAATGCATTTGTGTTTTCACTTCATGCTACCAAAGCCAACAATTCAGAATCATCTGTTATCAGTCACTTCTTTTTTTTTTTTTTTCTCCATGTGTTACCCTTGAAAATATTGAACAAATAGAAACAAATAAAAACCAGCTTTGAAACTGTAGTGTTTAATACTTTTCATTTAACAAGCTTCATGTCTCACAGGCTGCACAACACGTATCAGAAATTTAAGAGCTTCTCTGCCTACCACGGAAATAACTGGAAGTAGCTTCAGTAGCTTTGGGTGCCTGTGTTGGTACCAGCAAGAGGCTGTTTCAGTCAAAACCATTGTCCAGACACTGAAGTAGCAACCTGTGTAAGCAGTTCCTATTCACAGCCCCTCTGCAATGTTATGAAACGGTTTAATGTAGTAAACCAGGAGATACATATTTGGGGAAATCTCACAAGGCATGCTGTGCTCAGAACACCAGAGGTGATAAAGAAGACAACTTTATAAAGAAGAGATGGATGTTGCATCTCTCTCCCATCGCTTTCTCAAGGCCTAACCCTTCAGTGTCTTTCACCTTTTATCAGCAGGACTCTAGACATAGTACAGAACGAAAAATCTTTGTAGAAAACTTTACATGAATGCCGTATTGCCAATATGAGCAAAAGCTTGTATTTCTGGAAGATTTCTACTCTATTACAGAACTAAAGGAACCATAGTACACATGGAAGAGCACATGCAATATTGTAGACAACAGGGTTTGCATATGGCAGTCTGATTGCAGCATTGGCTGTGCTGGGTTGGGAAACAGCACAAACAGGTTTCAGAAAAAAAGCTGCGGAAGACAGTAATTTTAGAAAGGTGTTTCGCAGTTGACCTGGCAAAATTTTAATTGCCACTTGTGACTAGATTAAGTAGATTCAAAGTCATAATTTCCATATGAATAGATACAAGTTTGATGCTCAAGTATCTTTTAAGAATTTGTTCTGATGAGGTTGTCACCAGTTGCATGCAGACAATAAAATTTCATTAGTACTGGTTTGAGGGGAAGTAGTTTGCCACTCTTTGCAGAAAGAAGTAAGTAGGAGGAATTAATACAGTGATGCTCAGTTCCTCAAATGCATCTGGAGAGCAATGAGGAGTTACCGTTCCTGGTGGCAACACTGATACAGGGCATAAAAAGGTTAAATGTCATTATTTCTTTGCACTTTCATTTCATTTTACGAAAGCAGCTTGGAAGGTTACTAAGGATAAAAGTGTGCTGGGGCATTCTTAGTTATATTTGGCTGCTCCTTTGCTGTTGTGTATGTGGACACTGGTTCACTAAATGAGTAGATGTAGCTGGTTAGCTGTCCTTTGGCACCACCATCATTCTATGGAAAGCGTATCTACAGCAATAGGTGTTGTAAAGTCTGCACAGTGCATAAACTGACTTTTATTTCTTTTTTAGATGCTCTTTATGTCATTGTCCCATGTGCCAGTGGGCTGGGCAGCTGTTCCTTTTTCCTTGTGAGTGCAGAAGAAGATACACTAAATACACTAACATTTCAAAGGTGGGCATAGGATTTATCCACAGAGTTTCCTTTGGCCCAAAGCTTTGAAAGAGTTTCCCCACTGTAAATGTGGAGGTTAGATTGGAGATTAGATGTAAATGTTCAGATAAATAACTGTAAGCCCTGAAGTCTGGATAACATCTTGGCAAGTAAACTACGCTGGTTCAGGGAATGCAGAACAAAGGAATCTGTGGTGGCTGAGGACTGATCAGTTTATACAGAATATGACAGCAAGACCATATATATATCTAGATGTGTGCTGTCTGCTGCTTTGCTGTTCTGCGTTTGACTACTGCCCAGGCTGTGGTTTATTCTTGACAAGCGTACTCCTGTCTGCATGGCTCATTTTTTCAGTCTCCTCTGTAAATGTGGCTATACAAAACTCCGGACACAACTCTGGTGTTGTTCGTGCCAATGCCACAAGCAGAGCTAAAATCACCTCCTTGTCCCTTCTTACTACTCTACACTTGCTCAAGCACAATCAGTTGCTGGAGAGCAATAGGTCAAACTTGACACAGGCAGGTCTGTCATGCTTGGAAGAACTAGGCTGTGCTATTTCTTCTTTATCCATATGTATCCTTTTGTACAAGAGACTAAATCTTCAAGTACAGATATTTAAACTGTAAAATTTTGGGGGGGAAGAAATCAATCTTTTTTTTTTCTTTTTTTCTGCAGCGTGCTGGGGAAATATTCCTATATAATTAATGAGGTTCTCATTAAGTTTTTTAACCTTCAAAGACTACTTTGCACAATTGCACTACTGAATGTGCAATATTGTAAATTCAAACTGGCCACAGAGGGAAATGAAAATAAATCACTTAACAACTCAGGATGATCTTTACTGCTTGCAGGGATCAGGCTCAAGAAATCAAGAAAGGAAGCAGCAAACATGTTCTTACTTTTGTGGGTGTAAACCTTGAATGGAGTGAGTCTGGAGCAGTGTGTGTTAGCATACTCTGGAAGGCAAGCTCTGCCTTCCTGATAATTACCAGTTATTATTAAAATCTGTTTCTTGTAATGTTTTATTTATCTGCTTTTTGGGTCGGATGCATCAGACACTTGAGGACAGCGCACTCTAGGAATTCTCCTTCAGAAAAAGTAGTCGAGGGTTCTTCCCTTTGTTGTGCTGGCACTTTGGGAGGACTGATCACTCCTGGTCTCCAAATGATTCCTGATTCAACAGAATTAGCTCTGTAGTAACTGTGGCAACCCAGACCACAGAAAGCAGCTTATGACCTAAAGCTGGGGTTGCTCCTGAGTATTAATGTGGTCGGTTTTTTCCTTCTAGCTAAGCTATGTTAATTGGCCAAGAAAAGGAAGCAAAACAACTGTTCTTTGATTATGACAGTGCTTTGATGTTTGTATTTTACCCTGACCTAATCTCAGTAATAGGGAAAGCCCAGAAGTTGGGAAATGAAATGATGACAGTGTAAACAAATTTTGCCATTAAAGCATATTTTTTGTTGCTTCACTACAAAACCTGACCTTGAATTTCAATCTTCTTACAGGCCTATCTTTTCAAAGACTTTGCTGTGACCAGTAGGAGTATGTGAGCAGGACAAGTAGGGTGCTGGGAGTCCTCAGCGAGGCATGCTGTTTGTGGTATGCAATTAAACACAACCTGCAAAGCACGCACAAGAAATTGTCATTGTTTTCTCTTCTGACCTTCTTCTTGACATGTAAAAAAAGCTTTGTTTGCTTCTTTAAATAATCTCATTAATTATCTCAGGAATACCTGTGATGCTTAGTATGTGACATTCAAGGAAAGCTTTTTGAAATGCCACACAGAAGCTTTATGGGTTTATCCAATCATTTATTATTGCACCAGGTCTTTGTCACCCTGCAGCTTTCTGGTGAAGGAGGCCTTCAATTTCTGTCATTAAAAAACTCCCACTTATTAATGTAAAACAGAAGCGTGTTCAACCATTTTGGTTCAATCACCTTTTTGTCTCTTCAGTGAGTAAATGGCACAAGCCAAAATCTTTTGTCTCTATCACAGCTGAATATTAATAGGTAAGCAGGAAATAATTTTGTCACATTGCCCCTTTCTGGATGAGATGAAACCACTTCTCAAATATAGGAGGCTTAGGGACAAAAGAGACACTAGGCTGCTCCGCAGTGTTAAGACTGATGTACTTCCCAGTATATTCAGAAGGTCATTTTCTAGGTCTCTGGAGACTGTAACTTCAGAAATGCAGACATTTGTGAGTTTAGGCAGCTCGTAAGCAGGAATGTTAGAGCTCCAGGTCCCTGAAGTGGCTGGACCCTTCCCAGGGCTGTTGTGAGAGAGAGGACGTTTGCCAGTGCAGGAATTGAACTCAGAAGTGAGCCTGGTCCTGTGACCTCTGATTGCTCTTCTCTCTATGGCAGCTGATTTGTATCTTGCATCTTCCCAGGTCATGTACCATTGTGCTTGAGATGGTTTGTGGAATAGCTGGCATGAGACAGTCTGCCACGAGTGTGGAAAGCCCTGTCTTGTGGATAACTCCCAGCCTGACCTTTTGTACTCAGCTGGTTACCAACAGCTGGGAAAGGTCACATCCTCAAAGCTTTCTCTCCTTAGTTGAAGCATGTGGCTGCTTTTAATGGTTTACTGGCCAGGCTTAGGTGTGTTTGGCTGCCATACTGAATTGTAGGACTGTAGCAGTCACCTTGGCAGGCTTCATGCAGTTGTGGGGTTTTCTTTCCCCTTTGCCTCTTCTTCGGCTGGGTTGTTCAGGGGACGGGAGTTGGTGAGCTCTGCCTCTGCTGGCCTCCCAAGGCTTTTCTGGTGCCTCATGCTGCTACAGGACATGGCTGCTTTATCTGCTCCCACATGAATATCAGATTGAGGGCAGAGGCATGGGAGAGCAGCAGCTCTTTTTAAAGGCCGTTCGTAAATCTAAAGGGCTAAATACTAGTTTACTCAGGCAGTTTTTTTCTGGTGGTATTAAAACCAACCCATTTAAATGATTACACTTCCTCTGTATTTCCTTTACATTCCATTTTTCATGGCACACAGCAGTATTAACTGCCTGCCATTGCAATATATTCCAAATGCAGTGGAGCATCTGAGTCTTCTGTCATAGCGCTGCTGCTGAGTAGCTGTTGTGTTTCTACCTAGAAGAGCTCCATCTTGCTGTTATTTCCTTACCTTGACTGTAGAACATAGGCTTTTGGTTCTTGTTGCAAATAAAAACTAGCAATTCATAGAGCAGAAGTATTTCACTTCACTACCAAAGTGTTACTTCTCCTAATGGAACAGCAGACTGCGTTGGGCAAGTGTATGTCAGGATACAAAGATACTGTAGTACCAGCACCTAGCACCATACGTGCCCTTGTTACAGAGAAGATCCTTTGTCCTTCAGTGCATTAATGAGGAATTCCTTTTCCCTTTCAGCTCTGGTAACGGCAACTGTAACACTTGCTCTAGCAACTGATCTAGCTAAGGGAGCAGTTGTTTTGTGTGTTTCTTGGAGGCTAATGCAGTGCGACTGCTACATCCTTACAGCTCTGTCATGTTAATGCCGAAAGAGAGAGAGAGTATTTGATTTTCTTAAAAAAACAAACAAACCGACCACAAACCTTGTCTTTTGTGGTCAGCTCCTCACAAATGCCCTGGACTCTGTTCAGTTGTTTCTATTGAATAATTTCGGCATAAGGCCCTTGTAAAGTTTGCTCTAAAATGGGTTTAGTCCAAACCTTTTGTTAGTTGGTAAAGAACAAGTTATAGTCAGTAGATCTTTCTTTCTTGTTTAATATGTATAAGCTCCTTTTACAAGCTCTATCCAAAGAACGTTCAGTTAATTACTCAAGGCATCTTGTAATTTGGAGCCACTGCTTGTAGGGGAAGTGAAACGGCTTCTTTTGAGAGTGCAAGCAGTTCTTTGTGGGTGTTTTGTTCCCCACTGTACAGCCCAGCTGAGCATGGCATGTTCCTCTCTCACCGAGGGGAGACCCTTGCTGTGTCTGATGCTCTTGGTGCTCTAGGAATAACTGACATTAGGCAAATGGTACTCAGGAACAAAATCAAGCAGCATGAGAGGAGAGCTAGGGTGGATGCCAGGGTAAGGGGAGCTGAATTCTCTGCTTTCCTATCTGGCCAGTCCTTTCCACAGCAGAGTGGAGCTGGACGAGGATGTGGAGGTGGTGCTGGCTGTCACAGGACACTATATGCTTGTTTTTTCTGAAATGGGTCATCAATGTTTCCAGATAAGTGCTGTAAGCTTGTGGTGATTCAGATCTGTTTTTCAGCGTAGCTGCCAGCTGACGGTCAGCCTTTCTCCTTCCAGAAGAGCCTGACTGTTCCCAAAGGCACTGGCATATTGTGTTCCTGTCGCCCTTCTCCCAACCCAGGGATACACCAGTTGAATTGCACGACTTCAGGGGACAGTCAATGATCCCTTGGCATTGGGGTTCTCTGTGCCCATCCTTAGGGTGCCCAAGGAGGTGCATGCTGCAGAAGCCTGGGCAGCAGGTAGAGAGGACCAAATGCAGAGATGTCATAGGCAGGCTATGAGGGCTCGTACCCTTTCATTATTCCTGTTCATAGAATCATAGAGTGGTTAAAGCTGGAAGGGACCTTAAAGATAATCCAGTTCCAGCCCTCCTGGGCTGGGACACCTTCCACTAGACCATGTTGCACAGAGCCCCATCCAGTCTGACCTTGAATACCTCCAGCGATGGAGCATCTGTAACTTCTCTGTGCAGCCTGTGCCAGTGTCTCGCCATACTCAGGGTCAAGAATTTCTTCCTAATAGGTAATCTAAATTTCCCCTCTTTCAGTTTAAAACCATTACGCCTTGTCCTATCGCTACACTCCCTGATCAAGAGTCCCTCCCCACCTTTCCTGTAGCCCCTTTAGTTCTAAGGTCTCCCTGGAGTCCTCTCCAGGCTTAATAACCCCAACTGTCTCAGCCTGTCCTTACAGCAGAGGTGCTCCAGCCCTCTGATCGTTGTGGACCCCTCTGGACCTGCTCCAACAGGCCCAGGTCTTTCTTATGTTCCTAATCCCCTGCTACAGACTGGTAACGTTCGTGCTGCAAGAGCACCATCACAGCTCCTCTGCCTCCCTCATCCCCTGGCATTGGGCCTGGGGAGCTGGGCAGAGCGTTTCTTCTTGCTGCAGCCCACAGACACCAGCCTCCCACTGCAGCCCCGGGCAGCCGGGTGATGCCATGGCCCACAGACATGCAGGTGATCAGCCTGTGTGGCCCACATGCTGTGGGCACATGAGGTGGGAACTTCTTTTCCTCACATACTGCATAATTATACAAAGCGGAGGCTTAATGTTAATCCCCTGTAGAACTGCCTGTTAGGACCGTGGTGGGGCAATTAGAGGCAGGTGATTGGGGGGGGAACATTTGGGCTCTGCTCCGGCGCTGAGGGAGCGGAGCTGGGCTTGAGTGCGAGTCTTGGCTTTGGGTGGAAGCGCAGGACAGAGGGAGGGATCCCTGGGCTGGTTTCCATTCTCAGAGAGAACAAGTGTGGGTCAGTAGCCAGGGCCTGGGGTCCCACTGAGTAGTGGGACAGGAACCCACATGCAGCCACTAGTCCCTTCCCTCCTCAGAGAGCAGCCCAGTGCTCCTGCCTGAACCCTGCTCCACAGACACCCAACAGCCTCCGTGGCCCCTGCAAGGTGTCACCAGCGCCGTGCCCTCAGAGCATATTAGCTCTTTCATGGCAGAAGGCAGGAAGCATCCAACGGCAGCCACGATTGCCTCTCTGTAAATAGCAAACCAAGTGACCTAATTCAGCGAGCAGCAGCTCCTCGGAGGCGTCCCTCAGCAGGCTCCATGGCGGGCCCTGCTGCAGCTGACTCATCACTTCCAGCACAGCAGAGATTGGAGCTTTCGGGCCCCAAGGATTTCACTGCTTCTTTATTAATTTTAAATTGATTAAAATGAATTTTTAAAATAGCAGGAGAGACTTGCCTAAAGAAATGGTTATAAAAAAAGAAGGAAATAGTCTGTGGGAGTTAACCGTGTGCTTAACAATCTCTGGCTCGTACAACTGTGAGCACCCACTGCAGCTTGGAGGAGCCTTATGTCTAACATTCCATCCTGATGGATTAGCAATAACAGGATTAAACTGTCATTATTATACAAAAGTGGGAATTATAAACTGTCTTTCCTTATGCCCAGGGTAGGCCCACCAGTGTCCTCATCCACGGCAAGATGGTCTTACAGGCTTCTCTTCTCAGCTACAAGGCTTTACCCAGAAGTCAAGATCTCCCAGAGAAGTGCATCCCTGCAGGAGCATCCTGTTCTCTCCCAGCATCACCCAGTGTCTGACGCATCTCTTCATATGGTCCAGAGACTCCCTGGGGTAGCCTGTGGGGTGTCTGGTACCAGAACAGGCTGTCAGGTCCTCTGCTCAGCCTCCAAGTAAGGGTGGCAGAGTGACTGTAGGCAGTAACAGATGGGTGGAGGATCCTTTTTCCCTGCTGTCAGAGGGCAGATACAAATGAGCTTGTCCCCTGAGCCATTCTCACTTGCTGCTTGTGGCCTGACCCTGACAGGCAGAAGCTGTCTTACAGTGTGAAACAGGAGGATTTCTGTCCCTTGTGATTTCTGTCTGCTCCAATGGAACTGCACAAGTCAAGGTTATGCAGATATTTAAAGCTTTTCCCTCTGCCTCTCCCCTTTCACAGTGCTGGGGAGGTGGGTGCCGTGTACCGGCCAGCCAGCACCTCAGGGACACCTAAGACAGCTGAGCCAGCACCGTCAAGGAACCTTCCATGCATGGTGGACTCCAGGATGTAGGAATCCCCTCCTTGGAGACTATGGAAACAGAGTTGGAGCCCTCTCCGCACCGGGAATTCTTCCTGAAGGTTCATCCACAGGACTCCATCCATCCCTCAGCATCCCATCTGCTGCTTTGGAGAGGGAAGATGGGCAATGACAGTCACCTCCATGCTGCTGCACTGCATGGAAGCAGTGCAGGGTTTGGCCCTAATTTGTCAGTAGGGATTGTTCTCCATTCCAAGGAAGGCCAGGCCTAGCTCAGACAGTGTAAACAGAGATTAATTGATAAAACTTTTTGTCCAGTGAATGAATACCAACAAATTTAAAAAAAAAAAAAAGGAAAAAGAAAAAGAAAAAAGAAAAAAAAAAAGGAAAAAGGAAAAAGGCAGGTAGAAAGCTCTGTGGTACTCCAGAGAAGACAGAGCAGGATGATGAGCAGAGCCAAGGAGCAGAAAATGCAATTCAGCTGAAGATAACGAAGCAGCAGGTTTTGTCAGGCCCTTTTATGTCTATCTAAAAAAAGAGACCTGCTATTTCAGTGAACTAAAGAATAAAAATACAAAAAACCAGAAAACCTCTGCAAAAACAATTTGACACTCACTATTGATTGAAGTAATGGAGCAAGCGGGTTCTGAGAAGTTGCATAAAACCATCTTTAGTCTGCTTTAAAAATCACTCCGAAAGGTATAGTGATATTACTCATATGCTGTTCGCCTAACTGTCTCTTCTCATCTCTAGGTCTCAAAAGCTGAACTGCTTTAAATCTACATGCCAAAGCAGAACCTGTTTTTCCTGACTGTGGCCTGAGCTCAGCTATCATTCTTGCCTTAAATGCTGTAGAGCAGATATTGCTATGGAAGAGCCCGGCTGATGAGAGACGTGTAGTTCCTGTTCATCTGCTTCAGCATCAAGTGGTGTCAGCTGGGACAACTGGAGAAGCCCATCTCTTTCCCTTGTCCTCTGGTGCCGGGTAGGATGAGTTCTTTCTTCGATCTGGATGTCCCACAGTTAGCAGTAGAGCTTTGTTCTGGGTGGGTCACCACTGCTTTTATTTGTTCCCTTTGGCTTCACATTGTAGACCTATGAAAGATGACAAAGGACTGGTTTATTTTGGACAGCTTGCAGATTGATGTTTTATCTGGGACTGGCCTTTGTGTAGGTTTTAACATGTTTGGGGTTGTTTATTTTTGCAACCAAGGTGCTTTCCAAGTTAATTAATACTAACAAATTCCTTCTTGTGCTTTAATAGACTCAGATTTAGTGTTTTATTCAAATCAGGAAATGATTAAGTAGGGTAAGAAGAACACTGGGTTACAGAGTTCTCTTGCTTCATTCATTTTATCAATTGCCATTTTAGTTTTAATTATTTATAACGCATCATAATGTACTAGTTAATTTACAGTAGCATAATTCTGTACAGTCATGAAATAAGTGACATGAGACTTACAGCAGCACATGCTGTTTACTTTTTGCTGAGTAATATATACATTAATTATGTGCATATTGAATGGCTTTAAAATACATATATAGACTCAGCTGGAGGGTTAAGGTGTTTTAGACTTGCTTGTTCTTCATGTAGTTAAAAATAGTGTCATCTAAGACCTGATCCTAAAGAAGTACATGAAATCAGCATGACTATTTGTGGAAGGAGGGTTCTGGCAATGTGAAATTCTTTCAGTCTCTTTAGAGCCAGGCCTTAGCCAGCAGACGTTTCAGTGTTTTAAGGGCAATGTTATTGTATAAGGTTATCTCATTCCTATTTCATTCTAGTTAAAAGAATGCCTCTCTGTCCCATATGAGCTGCTGCAAACTTCAAACTCTGCTGCTGTTAATGATGAGCACAGGTGTAAAGGCTGGAGAAATACTGGGGCCTGAAATGTGACTTTGAAAAAACAAAATGCTGTCAGATTCACAAGGCAAACAGACTTGAAAATAGAGAAAATATTTTTTCACATTTTTTTAAAGTTTTATCGCTCAGCTGTGCTATTTGTAGTAGTAGTAGACACAACATTTGCAGAAAGAAATGTGACAGATCCATTCAGCTGGCAATACTAAGTTTCTCTGTACTGATACCACATCTTGCCAACAATTCCTATCCTGTGGTGAAAGTTGTGCGTAGTTACCTAACAAGACAACTGGCTGTCTTCATTCTGAATTTCCATTTTTTCAGGCTGGAGATAAGACATGCCCAGCTATGCCAGGAATTAAAACAACCCAACAGGTCCATTCTTGTTTGGTGAAAATGCTGCCCCATATTCTTAGAGCAAAACAATTATATTGTCTGTATTGTCACAGATTCTGCTATTTAGTAGTAATAGCTGTCAAACATCAAAAAACCCTACAACGAAACAAACAGAAAATACCCCAAGGATATTCTTCCTGACAAGCTCCCTCCCTTACTCCCTATTTCGCTTCTTTTAGCTCCAGGCTAATGATACTGCTGCTGAAACAAGAGTGATTCACCCCCTCCAGCTATACCAGCAGCCTGCCTTCTAGGGTTTGGTTCTCCTAGTCACCCTGTTACAATGCCCTGGTATGAAACATGCCTAATCAGTGCTTTCCTGCAGTCCTCACGTGGCCTCAGGAAAGCAAGGACTGGCTGGATGAACAGAGCTCAAGGGGCTTTTCCCTTCAAAATTCAGCATATGTGAATAGGGCACGTCAAGTCATTGAGCTGCGTTTTCTTTCTCCCCAAGGCTTTTCTAGAGGAACACAGAGAGTTTTTTGTTGAGTCACAGAGCTCTGTCTGGGCTCTGCATGACTGAGGGGTGAGTTGCACCCAACACTGCCACATAGGAGGTGGTTATGGGGACTGCTGAAAACAGCCTCCTTTTGCCTTCTGAAGGAGGAGCGGACAGGGTGTGACGCTTTGCCACAAAATTATACCTGGCATTTACATGGGCATCCCAGCCTCTAGCCTCCCTCTTCCACAGGTCAACTCAGCAGACGGGTTTTACAGAAAGTATGTGACTGAGTAAACTCCACATGGTGGGTGGTGGCTCTCCAAATAAACCCCACCAGGGAAGAGCACTCAGTGGAGATGGGCTAGGGTGATGAGATGCTTGGAGAGTAATGCAAAGAAGCTGACTTTATCTCAATGTGAAGGGGACAGAAGGGTGGCCTTTGAGACAGACAGCCATCAACAGCTGAATGGATCAAGCAGTGGTGTAAATATCTCCCTGAGTTAGCCAGACTGGCATGGCAAGGGGGATTATGTGGCTCAGCCCAGCCTAGGGTAAAAAATCTGAACTAGCAGAGGAATTTCAAAGGGAGCAATGGGCTTGAGCAGGCATCAACCCACGTAATTCATGCCTGGGGACGCCCAGTGTCATGGCGGTAAGCGAACTGTGGGTAACAGGAATCACACTGTGGCTTCTTTGTCAGGAAGTGCAGTGTCAGGACAAGGGGTAATGGTTTTAAATTGGAAGAGGGGAGATTTAGACTAGATATTAGGAAGAAATTCTTTCCTGTGAGGGTGGTGAGGCACTGAACAGGTTGCACAGAGAAGTTGTGGATGCCCCATCCCTGGAATTTTTTAAGGCCAGGCTGGATGGGGCTTTGAGCAACCTGTTCTGGTGGGAAGTGTCCTTGCTCATGGCAGGGGGGTTGGAACTCAATGATCTTTAATGTCTCTTCCAACTCTAGCCATTCTATGACTGAACAGTATATTGCAGTTGCAAACTCACATTTGTATTGTGTTTTCAGTCATCCCCTTATCTCTGAGAGTCTGATGCCCATTTATGGACATGACCTTTCCCCAGGAAAACTCTAGAAAGGCATTTGCTTAAGTCTCCACAGAACTAATGTGCAAGGTAGAATTTGGCTCATGGTATTTTATGACAATATCTTGTAAATAATTTTGCTTCTAAGCATAAAGGTGTGGGAAAATAAAAAATTCCACAGCTCCAGATGGAGCAAAGCTAAATTCCCCCTGTTGTTATAATGTGCCATACAGCATGACATGTGGAGGGGATGAGCTGCCCTCATTGTTGAAGCAGAGCATCTTCCGACCGGAACACAAAGTTCACAAGTGGATGGTGAAGATTATTTTTATAGCAGCACCTTTGTCTCACACGTGACCATCCAGATAAATGGGACTCTGTATTGCTTGGTCAGTAACAGATTCTTTGTGATTTAGTCTTGCTGATTTTTAAAAATTGCTAGCATCAAAATACTGGTGGCCTGTGGTTTATCATTATTTCTTGTGCACCACAACCATTCGATATTGGGTTAGTAAAAAAGAGCCATGCCTGAAAAGCTGGTTGCACATGCTCTGTCTGTCATCCTGGCCCCCAGAGCACAGTGCCTGTGCTGCTCATTAGCAGCTCAGTGACTTTCTGGGCTTGTACTAGAGATGCAGGGAGACAGCCAGCACTGACTGTATGGATGGAATGATAATTTATTACAATATTGTCCCCTCTGTCCTCCTATTAGGGAGAAATGACAACAGTTATTTGTGCAAACAATTCAACACAAACTTAGTCAGGACTTTGTTAATCCGTGCTGGGAGACAAAGTCCTTTGGTGGCAGTTTTTTCTTGAAAGAATGTGTGCCTGTGTGTATATATAGGCATAAAGGCAGAAAATAATTGACAGGATTACTCTTTTTCTTTTCTGTTTCTAATTTGGTCATTAGGGATTTGTTGGAAGGCAGTAAGGAGAGCAAGGAAATCTCACCAGTAGCAACACCCACGTGCAGGTACTAAATGCCTCTGTGCACCTGAATTCAATTGATGTAAAGAAGCTGAATTTAAAATACACTAGAGAACAAACCATGGCCAGCTGGAGGATTTCCTATAAGGGAAAGGAAAAGCCTGGGGAGGCAGCAAGCAGAAGCATTGAGCTGTGACGCATTCCTTCTGGCTCTAGGCAGTGTATCTGGAAGGAGGGGAATGGGAATGTCTTGGTTTGGTCATTTGGCCTAGTGAACTCTCGCAGTTAACTTTTCTTTCATCTAGCATTCAAAATTTTGGAACAATTTATATATGTAGTTAAAAATGTATATGCATATATGGGAGTAGGTTAACTAAGTATTTGTTATAAAGGGCTCCAGAAATACTGCGCCTCTGTCTCTGAGTACAAAGAAAAGGATCAGAAGATAGAGAAATCTGTCAGAGTTACTCTGAGATAAGTGACTCACAGCTGTGTAAGTTGTGTCAGTATTTGATCTGAGAAATGCTTTTGTGGTGGGTTATGGTGCTATGCCTGTCGGATTGTCACTCTGCAGAGAGCAGGGAGGTGAGTGCTTGCCTGCCTGTGGTGTCTCCATCTCCCTCCTGGGTAGGGGCTGCTTGCCAGCAGCCAGGGGAAGAGGCGGGCTTGGTTAAGGATCCTGGGAACTGGGAGGTTGGAGGAGCTGGAGGTGGCTGTGGGAGTTTTCAGTGGGAGCCCTTGCTGCTGGGATGCTGCCGCCAACAGGCGTGCATGTGGCATGGTGCAGCCCCTGTCCCATTTTGTCTCAGCATTGCCTCTTCCCTCCATGGTGCAGAGGGGCTGAGGTACCCGGCTGCAGCATTGTGGGGAGCCAACCCCGAGGTGCCAACCCTGCTCCTGTACAGCAGTGATGATGGCAGGTGGCACTCAGCTCCATCAAACACCTCCTCATACGTTTGACTATTTCACAGACTGCTAAAGTTGCTAGGTCTCCAGTATATCCTTTACCAGGCACTAACAAAAAAGCTTCTTTAAGTCAAGTAAAAATGCATTTAATTCAGTACTTATCTTGCAGTCTCAATCTCGTCATGCCTCTAATTTTAACGTAGGCTGAGTCATTTTCATCCCACTGCTTTAAAATCAGGCTATGGAGCATGGTCTTGTTCTGGTATGTTTGAGAAGTAGAACAGTTTTTCTCCCTCTTAGTCAGATCTGCTCTGCCAAGCTTCTACCACTCAGTGCTCTTAGATATAAAAATAACAGATAGCTGGGAATGATTTGCAGAGTTAGTTTTATTACTGTAAGCAAAGTTGAAATGTGAAGGATGCCAGCTTATATTATGCAGACTGATTTATAAAAATAAATTAAATGAAAGTATTAGTCCCAATGAAAAATTTAACTTTGTTTTGACATAATTCCTTGGGGAAGAATTTGCATTGTGTATGCAGTGCAGTAGTGACACAGTACTTGCCTTCTCTGTTTATCTATGGCTACTCTCCTGCTTTCCTGCCTGCCTGTCAACCTTCCTCTGAGGCTGTGGTTATGAATGTTCTTATGTTTAAGGGACTACATTGTTCCCTGTTCTTATTCTTGAAAATAGCTGATTTGGTTACAACTTGAGACAGGCTTTTGGCATGGAAAATGTAGGTGAAACAGTAGTTTATAGCATTGCCAGACTACAACTGGAAATAATTGTGTTTCAAAGCCTTGACAGTAGGTAGAGCTGTTCCAAATGTTGTATCTGCAAGTACGTATCCCTGTATGTATGGGGAGAGAAAACAGAAAATACAGGGGAATGCCACAGTACACATGGGATTGTGGCAGACCTAAAATGCTGCGCTCCTGGGTCCACAGTTTAGGAAGAACATGGTAAGACTGAAATTTTTTTCTGAAAAAAATATTTTACTGAAAACGGGACAGACTTGGCATTGCAGGACTGAACAAGCTTGATCTGTTTATATACATCTGTTTATATATATCTGGTTGTGAATCCAAGCTGATGTGATTTTTGGATTCTCAGGCTGGCTTCTTCACGTGAATTTGAATTGTAAAGCAGTGACTGATTTTTGGATTTTAAATTTATTGCTCTTTGCCTTGAGTTCATTTGAACCTGAGTTCATTGAACTGAGGTCTTCAGAAAACATGGTTTGTAACAGAAGGAATGCGCTGGCGTTCTACCAGCCTGTGGAGGCCTGTTTCACCTGTCGGTGTGTGCTGCCGTTCCAGCCCGGAATGGGGGCTGTTGGTGCTGCACTGGCAGAAGGAGGTGGATGGAAGCTGTGAGACGAGCCCTGGGGCTCAGCTGCGTGGTTGTGATGTTCCTGCCAGGCTGGCACAAGTTTCACCTGCTAATGTTAAAGTGTGGATTTTGGCCCATAACTTGAAGTGAAGCCAGTGAGGACTTGCATTATTTCTGCTATCAAATAGGCATTAATGATTGCTGCTCACTCTCAAATATGTGTCAATTTGCACAACCAAGTAACTTCTGGTTTGCTAGGCTGGTTTTGGTGAGGCTCAGGGATAGTCCTTGCTTGCAGGGACAGGCTAGCAATTGTTAGCTGTGTTAGTGGAAACAACATATCTTTTAAATGGGAAAAGATAACTTGTTTTTAGTTGGCTTTATCAGTTTATTTTCTAGCCTTGAGTTGTGTCAAACCCAATTTACTGGTCTGCTGGGTGGAAGTAAAGCATCTTACAATGGCAAAGAGATCCAATATGTTATTCAATAGGGGGAGTTATTTGTTTCGCACGTGAGTCATTATCCATTATCTGCATAAGAAGTTGTTTTGGTTGAAAAAATGCTGAAAATATTATGTATAATTATGTGTTTTTCAGAGAATGATGCTGTATAAGTGACAAAAAAAGAGTGACAGTAGGAGGTTTTTATTGCCTTATAGGAAGTCACACCAGGATTAAAGTTTCTAGTGTAAAGGGAAATCATATTTTTGCCTCATTGAGGCTTCTTCCTCTTCATTGCTGAAGACCTTAGTGTAAATAGAGAGCAAGCTCCACATGCTCACCAAGGAGAGAAAAGTGCATCTTTGCTCCACCTAGCAGCAAAGGGAGCCAAGGCTTCACTGCACTGCTTTGCTACCACTCAGCTCTCCAGAAACCCAGGTCCCATCATTCTGCACCCAGCCTATGGGAGTCTTGTTCCCCCCAGGAGGACCTGTGAGCTCTCTGCACACCTGTGTGTGCTCTTTGCCTGTTTCAAGCCCAGTTCAAGGAATTAACTAAGACTCTACTGACTTTCTGCCAGCTGCTTGCCCTGGTGTTCAGCCTGCACACAAGGCTGCTGGGGGGAATCTCTGGTGGTTGTGTTCCTGGAGGCCGCAGGATCTGCACCAAAGACCAGGCCTGCTGGAGCAACCACTGGACAAATATGAAGCAGGAAACAAATGCAAGCAGTTGTGGGAGATGTTTGTGCATTGTCTACTTGCTTGCTGGTTGAGAACTGGGTTGGGGTGATAGGTATCCTCTTGCAGTAGCTATATCACCTGGCCATGCCTTTCAGTCGTTTACAAGCAGGTGTCAGCCATTGAAACAGGCTGTGTGTCATTGCCGCTTCCCTAAAAGCTTCCATCTGCAAAAGCTACTTTTCTATTTCTGGTTACTGGTTTACTTGCCATTTTTAAAAACCTTGCACAAGTGGGTATCCAGCCAGCTAGGCAGACACAAGCTTGCATGTTAACTGAATTTCTTTCCCTAGAGATTGCTGCCTACTGCATTCCATATTGTACATGGAGCATTCCAGGTTTCTTGTGAAATGAGGTGATGGAGCATATAGCAACACTGACTAATGTGACTTCTCAGGTGCCTTCTAAAGGACAAGGTGAAGCTGAGTGTTTGTAATAGACACAAGAAGATACATTAGCCTGAATTTCTCCATGGCTTCAGTGCAACAATAGAAAGGGTGCTATCAGAAACACCACTTCCAATATCGAAGGTAAATTTATTATAACAAATGTAGACTACAACAAAGGAAAACTTAAACTATTAAAAGGCAGGCAAAGGTGGATCCTGTGAGTAGTGAGTGTCGGGTCATAGCTTCAAGTAGATGGTCCCTTTGCACCACATACTTAACTAGATCTGGCTTCTACATAATTAAACCCAAACTCTTTGCTACTTCAGAGTTTGAAAGATTTAAGTTTTTGAAAGCAAATTCGCCACTTGCAATGTAACTGGTAAAAATGCTGACCATTTTGGGTATTTTAGGGTATTTCACTTCTGCCTAGATGTGTAGCAAGTTAAATTCATTAGTCTTGAGATCAGATTTCTTTTCTTACCGGTCTGCTCCATTGAGCTTTCTTTAAGATTGCAAAACCTTTCTACAGAACAAAGACTTTTCCCAGGGGATAGCAAAAAAAAAAAGGTTGTGATGTTTTCTGCTGCCAAGACTCAAACCAGCTAGTTTGCTGGCAGGAACAAGGTCACAGTGCCTTCCCCTTCCCCAGTTACCCAATGTAGTGGATATTTTTCTATTCTGCTGTTCTAGGGAGCATTGTCGTTTTGGCTTGTGGCCTGTTGATGATAAGACAGAATGACTATGCCCGCTGACTCCCGCAGCTCTCCATCTGTCTGTGTACACCTTCCTTCTTTGGGAACCTCTGTCTACAGATCTTTATTCCAGCCCACTGCCAGCTTCTTGCTGTGGCGGCTCCACCTGTGCAAGGACTCACTGGAGATGTCTAGACTGAAACCACCCATTCTCTGCTCTGTCATCCAAACGGGAGAGGCTACTCTACTGAAGCCACTGTCTGCTCCTTTCCTCTGTGTTGGCATGGACTGGCAGCTTGGTGGAGTAGCAGGGCTCTGGATATGTTTGTGGTCAGTGCTTTTTGAGCTCTCTTTGTATGGGGTAGAACCAAAAGGAGAACAGAGTGACTAACCACCACTGGTGGCCTCACCTTCTAAGGAATCCACAGCTGATTACTTAGGGAAGCTTTGCTGTCTTTCCACATCCTGAGGCAGTGAGGAGGACTGAAGCAGGGTCTGAAGTCTGAGGAGAAGTAGAGGAGCTCTAATTCAGCAGAGATTGGGGGCCAAACTATTCTTCAAAGAAGAAATTGTTTTTTGGCAATGTTGCTTTTGCTTCTTTTACTGTATGAAACTGCTGCCACTGAGGCGAAGACACAAATCTTCAGAGTCAAAAGTTTTGTGCTTGGTGTCTCAAATGAAATGATGATGAAGTGATTATACCTACAGTGATGGATTCCGGTTACACTGTGGAAGTGATGAAAGTAAGCCTTTGTACTATTAATAATCACAAGGTGTGCAGAGGCCTGCAGTCATGTCCTGAATAGCAGCAACGTGTCAGATATGTCAGTGAACTGGCTGTTGCTACATATTACTGGATATCTATCCACTGAAGCCTTTAACCTGACAACATTTTACTTACAAAGTTGGAGGAATGTTTCTATGCTCTTGCTGTGATTCCTGCTATGGTTGCAGCAGAGATTTGTTTCAGTATTAGTGTGCTGTCTAGGGCTGTGCTTAAATCACAGGTGGCTGTGCTCTGAGCTGGACAGAGGAGGCAAAGCTTCACAATCACTTTGCTGGTCCATCTGGCAGCATGCACCACAGCTTCACCTTGACTCTCATTTTCCTTAACTGGATACATATGCCACAACCTGCTTGTGCCAGGTTGGATCATAATGTCTGTGCTCAGCTGATCAGAAAGAGAAGGTAGTGAGCTACTGAGCAACATCTCTGTGTCCTACAGCCCTTACCCGTGGTTCATCTCCAGTGCCTGTTGGCAGAGTATTTTTCAAATGCAAAGGGAGAGCTATTGTGGTCAGCCTTCCCACAGGCTGATCTGCAGAAACACATGGCAAACAGGAGAGTTTGCCACTTCAGTTCAGTGATCTGCACAGTTTTGTGGAACCAGATAGGAAGACATGAGTGTATGTGCTGAAGAGTGAGAAGATAATAGGTATGATTCAGATGACCACAGTTTACCTTGGATTATAATAAACCATGCATAGTTGAACAGCATGTAACAAAGTCGCATTTTTACAGGTTTTAGTTTTAACTAAATGAACTGAAAAAGAACTTATAGAAACTCCAAGCAGCTTTTGAGGAATTCATGGACTGCGTTAAATTGTGTCTTCGTTGACCATAGGCAAAATCTGAGTTTTCAGCTTTCAGAAAGTTGTGACTTTCACTTTTTTAATCAGCTTTTCTAGCTCTGCAATAATGAAATCTACCAGAATAATGTTTCTTAAAAGATGCATTGTTCTTCTGAGCCTTATAAAGCCACTTCAGAGCCTTTCACATGCTACAGATATGAAAAAAAAAAAAAGTTGGTGTTTGGGGTTGTGGGGGAGCAGAAAATTGAGGGAGGAGGGAAGATATCTTTTAAGTTGCTGAAATATGATAGGAAGTCAGTTCCCCTCTGATGCAAGATTAGTATCAACCAGGCAATCCTGTTAGCTGTTTACCTGTTTTCCTCTTTAAATCTGCTGCTGGTGGGATTCCATGATCTCTTCCAGCACTTAAATAGTTCTACCTGTAGAAACTCAATCTACATCTTCTTTCCCTGAAATTAGCCTAGATACTTCTTCTATACTGGGAAGAAGAAACATGCAACACTGCCTTCAAAAGCAACTGTTATGCACATCCTTGGCTTTTTCATTTTAGACTAAACGTGTCATGTTTTCCTATTTTTCGCAGAACATAAGGATAGCTGAGGTTGGAAGGGACCTCTGGAGATCATTTAGTCCAACTCTTCTCTTCAAAGCAGGGGCAACTACAGCAGGTTATGCAGAGCTCTGTCAGACGAGTTGAGGATCTCTCAGGCATGGAGACTGTACAGCCTCCCCGGTGACCTATCCCAGTGTTTGACCAGCCTCACAGGAAAAAGAATTTCTCTTCTGCTCAGATGGATCTTCCTGTATTTCAGTTTGTGCCCATCACTTGCTTTTCTGACACTGCCCACCACTGAGAAGACTGGCTCCGTCCTGTTTACTTCCACATGAGTAATTACACATGGATAAAATCTCCCCAAGCCTGCTCTTCTCAAGTCTGCATGCTCCCAGCACTCTCAGCCTTTCACTGTATGGCATGTGCTTCTATCCCTTCATCATCCTTGTGACCCTCTGCCGGACTCTCTGGTATGTCCAAGTCTCTCCAGTACTAAGTGATGTTTAATATTGCCAAATCTTCAGATTGCACCAGTCACAAATGCTGTTCTGTCACCTAGGAAGAGTCATATACACAAATACAATTCCTTCTTGGTGTTTTATTGTATTTCTTATAGGGAAATGCTCTGTTAGTCACTCTACTCTCTGCTTTAACTCTTACGTAAGCCTTTTTCTGGCTGGTGATTGTGAAATGAGATGCTATGAATTGCAGCTGAGCAACAAAAATTAGGATTTCTTCTCTCCCTGCTACCAGCAGGTTGGTCACTTCGGTCTCCCTTCATGAATATGGACTTTAAAGGTAGAGTTACAGATTTCAGAGGCAGAAGATTAAAAGGTTTAGGAAATCCTAGGAAAATTCCTGTTTCTGACTGTGGTAGAAAAGTTGGAACCCATCTGATCCATCTTTAGATACAGAACTCATGTATCTCAAATAGCCAAGTTAACTACAGGTTTGGGGGAACCACAATGTGTGCTTCTCAAAGAAGCTTCTCTAAATGGGAAAAGTAGCAAAACTAAAATAGGGTTTGTGTGTGGTGGCCAGAATTGGGTAGTGCAAACTGGAAAGGTTTGAGTCCTAGTCTCAATCTCTCCCTTCCTCATTGGTCTTGACCAGGTTTCAGTAAATGGGCAGTTGTTTTGTTGCAAGGCCCTGGTGGAGTCCCAGAGGTGTTCCAACCTTTTGATGTGTTAGCGCAGTGGTGGGGCAGGGAGCTGGAGAAGAGCACAGAAAGATGTGAGCTGGCTCAGGTGTGCAGCAGCTGTATTGCATGGTGAGGCATGGGTTCGAGGGGCAGCAGAAAGGTTTAGCAGGGCTGGGGGGACTTGGTTTTTTTCCTAATCTCTGCTAGCTCTGCAAGTGCAGCCAGGGTCCCTGGAGTATCTCCACATGGATAACTTCATATGCAGGATGCCAGAAAGTGAGCACGTAGCTCACAAGTTATCCTAAGTTAAGTCTTCACAGTGACTGTGTCTGACAGTGGGGTAAGCTGCCTTTCCACCCAGCACATGCTGAGGATGTGTCTGTGAGGAATTCCTCTGCTGTTGGTTCGTGCTGTAGCTGACTGCATGCTGACTTCTTCAGGCAGGCTGGCTCCGAGACCCACACCAGATCCTCAACATGTCCCTGACCTCTACCAGCAGCAGGGGTGCCATCAGGCATGCCAGTCCAGTGGCACAAGTGGTTTTCTTTGTGTTGTGTAACCTGCAGCTCTGGCATTTTAACAATGGTTTTGTTGGCAATGGCAAAATACTGCAGTGATGGGACTATTGTAACTCATGATTGCTCCTCCACTGGAGTGATGCTTGGAGAAGGCATGCTGATTTCTATTTGCTCCACTGATACAGTTTTGGGGGAAAAAAACAGTGTAGGAGGTCTGCCCCCTACACTGGAGAAGCAGCAGAGGACTTCAGACTGGGTATAAGTATAGTAATTGCCCTGGATCTACCTGAATTGAGTTAATTGTGTAATTGATTTATCAGAGAGGGTGTCCAATGGAAGGGTCTTTGCTGACTGAGTGAGGGGTGAGAACTATAGCTGTTAAGGAGTAGAGACAGGGGAAGAGTCAATGGCTTGCACTCCTGTGTTCACTTGGGATTAATGTGGTAAACACAGAGCTAACGCAAGTGATTATTGGCATTCAAAGGCAGCTGATCTGGTGATTGAGAAAGTGCCATTTTGTGTCCTTGTCTTCAGGAGGAACTTACTTTCTTGTCTCTAAACAGGGGATGACAACCCTTGTCCAGAAGCCTCACCATACTGTATGTTAGCAGTCACTGAGCTGCTGTCGCTGTCTGAAGCTATTTGTCACAATTCATTTCATGGGAATAACAGCATTTCCGTTTGTCAAAGGTACAGCTAACCTAGAAGTGAAGGAGTGAAAACAGCAAGTGTGAGATTGTGTATTGTGCAGAAAGAGGAGACAGCTCATCCCAATAAACCATGAGGTGGTAGCATGTTGAGGTGGAGCTGTGAATCTAGTCTGCAGAATGCAATCTAGGATCTGCCTGAGCTTTACCAGTATGTGGTAAACAGACAGGGGTCATGTTTTCTGCTGCCATGCCTGCCAGTATTTTAGAAAAGAGCTTTGGCACAGGTATCTGACAGTGGGTGCGTGAATTTAGTTAAATGACAAAAAAAAACACTCTGAACACAGCAGGTAAAGACTGTCATGTCTCCTCTGTGGAGACTCCTGTTTATTGCAGTGGAGGCTGAGGCTTGTATTTCAGAGTAGAGCCTGGTGTGTTGTGGGGTTTGCTGGTGCAGAGCCTTTTCCTGGGTTTAGTGCTGCCTACCTGCCTTGCCTGCACCAGGTCTGGCAGAATTTTCTTCTGATGATTTCTGGGCATGTGCTGCTTGTATTTGCTGATGTAGAAGCAGCAGGAGAGAAAACATGGAGGTTTCTGATGCTCATGGTGTATGTATCCCTTTTCTTTTAACCTTCTCCTTCCACAAACTATCCAGTCACGGTTTAGCAGTTCAGTGCAACCTCTAGTTTCACAGAAGTTTTAGACTTGTTGCCTCCAGTTTTCCTCATTCTTTCATGCTTCAATATTTTTTGTGTTTTTTTTTTTCTTACCAGTTTGTCTTCTAAAATCATGTCCTCTTTTCCTACCTGCCTTCTCCACCTTTCTGTCCAAGTTCCAGGCTCTGGTGTGTGGGTGGCCAGTGACTAGTCAAAGCACATGGTATATCTAGCAGAGGAAAGTGGATGTTTCTCACCTGAGTCAGCCCTGGGGGGCAGCCACAGTAAAGAAAGATTTTTCCGGATTTGGTCTGCAGTGTATTCTGATACTGAAGCATGGATGTTTTGGTGTAAACTATGCAGATCAGAGCCCTCTTTTATGGAAGAATGAAATCCTGCCAAACTGCAGCAGCAGAACTAACAGCACCCTGAGGTCATGCAGAGCTGGATTCTGGCTTCGGGCAGCAGGAACTGGAAGCGAATAAGACTGTAGGAGCCTGTTGCCGTTGTTTGACTGGGATGGAACAGGCTTGATTATTTGTGGTCAGTTGATTCTTGCTGGACACCAAGTGCCCACCAAAGCTTCTCTATCAGTCTCCATCTCAACTGGACAGTGGAGAGAAACTATAATGAAAGGCTTGTGGGTCAAGATGAGGACAGGGAGAGATCACTCAGCAATTACTGTCACAGGCAAAACAGACTCGACTTGGGGAAAATCAGCCAGCAAACCTGCTCCAGTGTGGGCTTCCCATGGGGTCACAGCCTCCTTCAGGCAGATTCACCTGCTCCAGCGTGGGGCCCTCCATGGACTGCAGGAGGACAGTCTGTCTACCATGGTCTTCCCCATGGGCTGCAGGGGAATCTCTGCTCCAGTGACTGGAGCACCTTCTCCCCCTCCTTCACTGACATGGGTGTCTACAGAGTTGTTGCGGTCACATTCTCACTCCTATCTCCAGCTGTGGTTGCACAGTAACTTTTTCCCCTTCTGAACCACGTTATCTCAGAGGTGCTACCGTTGTTGCTGATGGGCTTGGCCTTGGCCAGCAGTGGGTCCCTCCTGGAGCCAGCTGGCATTGGCTTCTGTAGGGAAGCTTCTACAAGCTTCTCGCAGAAGCCACCCCCTGTAGCACCCCCGCTTCCGAAACCTTGCCCTGCAAACCCAGTGTGCTGTTGTAACAGCCCCCTCCGCTCCTGCAGCTGTGGGAAGGAAAACCCTGCTGCAGTTACCTGCTGAAGAGCTGTGTGAAACTAAGGGCTTTTCGGGTTCCAGCATTCAGCTGGTGTTTCCTTCCAGAGGCTGTTCTGTGTCTGTAGCTCAGAGGATTGCAGGCCGACACAGGGCGTGCCGGATCGAGTGACGTGCTGTCTGGCATGGCCGAGGCAGTTTCAGTGAAACTCCTGTTGCTGAGACACTTTAGCTGACATCACCCCGTGCCACGGGCTGGCTGATATGCTGCTTTGCAAGGGCTGTGTCAGCACCAGAGCTCCCTGAGCTGCTGCCTGGGGCTTGCTGTAACATCAGTTGTAAGTGGGAATTTCTTTCCGCTGTTGGTAGACTGCATCCCGTGCTGTTACCAGGTGGAGCTTCTTTAAAAAAAAAAAAAATCAGTGGCCTACATCACCAGACCCAGCAACATGGGCTGTCTTTAACTGTGGGAGTATTCTTCTATAACCATCTCCACACCAAACAGCGCTTGGCATGCTGCTTCTCTTGCACAGCGATGCTGTGAGGATGAATCCAGTCAGTTATGTCAGGGGCATCTACTTCCACAGCATCCAGACACTTCACAGGCATTTGATTATAGTAACGTCTGCCTCGTCAAACGCCTGGAGGGACAAAATTTAAGAAGATGCTGTTCCTTTTCTGGCATTTAATTTATCTTGGGTTAGAGACTTTGTTCCAAACATAGCCCAAACTGCCTTTGAAATCACAAATGTGACTGCACCCAGGTGCACCACGTTATTTCCTTCCTTTTTGAGATAGTCTAATTCTTTTTCTTCCTTGCTTCTCAAAGCAAGGAATCTCTGGGGTATTTTGCAGTACTACTGATGTTTAGCATGAAGAGGCTGAGAAACTGATGTATGTAGTGATTAAGTCACTTTCACAAGGTCATGCGGCGAATCACTGGTGATGCCAAGAATAGCACCCCAAGTCTCTTGGCTCTCTCTAGCCCACCCTCAGCACTACAGCCTGCCTTTTTCCTGGTGAGCATGATCTGTTTCATAATGCAGCAGTTCTGCTGTAAGGCTGGCTACCTCTCTATGAGCCATCTCTGCTGCTGCAGAGAAAAGCTGTGAGGCTGAGGGAGCAGCAGAGATTGCACATGTCTGTAGCAAAAAGTCTAAACCCAGGAACGGTGTTTAATAGCTTACCTTATCTACAAATAAGCTTATAAAATGGACTGACTGATTAAAAATAGGTTTTTAAAGTTCTTGGCAAGCATCTCCAACTTTATATTCTTTGGTTTTTTGCTGCAGAACAAAAATACCATTTCAATGATTCTCTTTCACATTGGCTTTCTCTGGTCTTTCTGGAAAAGTACCAAATTATTGATGGGTGTTTTTTGCTTTTAGTTGTGCTCTTGAGTGCTAAACCTATTCCTGCTATTTGCTTGCAGTATGTTTAGGCTATGTTTAGGCAAATGCGAATGGAAGTGGTTATTCAGTGCCTTTGGCACGTTGAACAGAATGTACGGAACTCCCGGGGCTTTTACAAAGCCTCAGCCTCCAGCAATAACAAAGCTTGTGCAGTCAATAGCTAAAATATAATAACTACCTGGGCTTGACAGAGGGAATTCAGAGGATCTGGGATGATGATGGAGCATGAACTCGAGCCCAGTTTTTCTGCTGTGGATTGGGTAAATGAAATAAGGGGACTCCTGCCCATGTACTGGCAGCTTAGGGTGTGCTCACGAGTGCCATGCTGTGCCTGCCTGCACTGCTGGGGCCAGGATGGGTTGACACTGTGGTCTGTAGATCCTTTTGCAGCATGTAGTTTACCAATGGAGTTCTTGTCTGGCTGTATCAACACTCAGCTCTGCATATTCCTGAATCCATTATGGAGGCTTTCCTTCTACGAACACCACAGTCTTTGGAAGTGAAGTGAAACAGTGCGAAGCTGCTGCCTGCTGTGTGTCCGTTGGCAGCAGCTTGGGATTTTTCAGTTGTTTGCCTTGTTACTTTAACCTATTTTAAGCTCTGATGGAATAAGGATGGCATTTGATCACAGTACTGTGCACAACTGTTTGGCATTCATAACCCATGTTTTAAACTGGAGGCTTTTTCCGTATATGCTTGTGTCTTCAAATAACTTTAGACTCACGGTTTTGGACTTGTGTATTCTTTTGCTGGCCTTTTCTGTTCCCTCTTATGAGAGAGCTCCTGAATTTCACCCAGATGGGTGTTGTTTAGCCAGGTGAGAATTCCACAAAGGAGGGAGCATAGCAGTGACCGGGGGAGCGTGTAGACTTGCCAGCGTTCATCTGTGATCTGGTTCTTGTGGTGGGAGTTAAAGATGTCTTGGTATCTCTGTCTTTTTATTGGATTTTTCTTTATCATCTCTACATGTGTGCCAGTGTCTTCTGATCTTGGGTTTCTTGAGTAGGTGGCATGCTATATAAAGGCTTTCATATCTAGTGCTACAGGATAAATCTCTCCACAGTGGGAATGATCAGCTGCTAGTGCTGGTTCTGTGTTCATCTACCTCTAGTATGCTGAATGAGTGCCCTCCTTCTATTGCATAAAATACTCTTAAAACCAGTGCTCTGCATTTTACCCACAGCACTGAGAGACTTCTGAGAGCAGCTTGTCCTGCAAGCTCAGTTTCTCAACTTCACTGCTAACCGTAAATGTATCTAATCCACTAAAAAGTTGAATCTGGTGTAATTTGTTCTATTACTGTGTAGAGCAAGGCAGAAGGGCTTGTTTCTTCTTGCAAGTGAATGTAGCCAGGGATGAATGTTTGCCATCTGGGAGGAAAACCAGAACTGGCAGAAACATGATGTCAGGGCTGGAGGAAAGAAAAGGGAATCACTTGGTTAAGAGCGGGCCAGAGTGCAGACAGGAGGGAGGAGCAGGTAGTGAGATGGCCGTCGTGGCTGTCTTGTCTCTCCTCTCCTTATATAATCATCGAAGAAACTCAGGAAATTAAATTACCAAAGCTGCTGCTTTACACTTGCTTTACAGGTAATCTTTGGGTGGCAAGGAAAACCACAGGACCTCTTACCTGCTTTATTCCATGTAAGTGGTTTTCAAGACCCACACAGATAACTAACGCACATAAAACTAACACACATTTACTGTGATTTGAAATTACTTGTATATTCTTCTGCTTTCGTGTTTTGATGGCCAAGTTTTTAATCAAAACTCTGCCTTTTTTAATATATATTTCCAAGCTGCACGGGCATGTATCAGCATTAGGGTAATTGCACACAACGTTCATATACACAAATATTTGACACTTGTGACACCCTGGGACCGGGGGTGGAAACCTGCTCTAGTCTCTGAAACCAGGAGCCCAGCTATGGGACTGCTGGGTTATTGTGCAAGCTGGTACTTGATGCGTGAAAGAATCACATTCTGCATGAAGTAAAATTACAGCTGCTGAAACCTCTATGCTGTGCATAATGTAGGTTAGAAAGAAATCTGGAACAGCTGGTACGTTACAGTAAACTACAGTTTGTGCTGTTGGGGCCTAAGGGACAGCCTGTTACTGCAAATTCTGTTTCCTCCCAGAAAACTTTCACTTGCAGTAGAGAGACAAACCAGCATTTCAGCCAAACACAGGTACTGAACACCCCAAAAGCCGTGTATGCAGTCACTAAAGACAATGCTGTTTGAACCAGCTTTTAATGAGAAATGTGAAGAATTTGATAATTTAAAATAATAAAAATATATAGCTAATTCATTGCCTAAACTTAGAATACAGCCAAATGAACCAAAAGCTAACACAAAAGCAAGTTCAAGCCATTTGTGGGAATGGAAATGTCCTTTGCTGCCACCTCCTTAGTATCCCCAGTAGCATCCAGGACTGAATATGCATTATGTACCCAGGAAAAAACCGTAATGCCCCATCTCTGGAGGTGTTCAAGGCTGCAGCAGGCCCCTTGTGCATGTTTGTTCCTCATGCTTTCATAACCAAGTCTGGAAATGGACTTATGCTGTGGGGGAAACAGGCTTAGTTGGGCATGATGGTGGGGAGCTGCATCACCATGGGTCCCTCTGTCAGTGACCATGTGGAACAGGCACTGGGGCAGGGAGCTGCAGGTGTCCCTGGCCATGGCCCCTCATTCCTGCTCCCTAGTCCCAGAGACAGGGTGGGCAGTGGGTTTTGTGTAGCCCCTCTGTGCAGGGCTAGGGCTGGCTGCACTCCCTGTGCCACTGGGCAGTGAGTGCTGTGCTGGGTTTGCAGCCACAGCTGGGGCACTGGCAGGCTGCTGTACCAACCTGGCATCCAGGACCAGCATTTGGGAACCTGCTGTAACGTGGGATCAGAAGACTGATTTTTGTCTTTTCCCCATAGAACTTAAAAGGGTGAGGACAATGGTGCTGCTGTCGAGTGTGTGTTTCATGATTCCATGCTCTGCAGCTTGCTGGAGGCAGCAGCAGGGGATCCTGGATAGCCCTGGGGGATCAACCTGGCCACCCTCTTGGGGTCTCTGGTGCTCCAGGGCCAGCCACAGCCAAGTGTGGGCAAACTGCCTCAGAGCAAAACGTGGAGGGACTTTGCAGCTCAGAACCATTTAAGACAAGGCTAAGGTCACATCCCATCCTGGTTTAATGAAACCAAGACTTCCTCTTTCCCCTGTGGATCTTGTTCTTACACGTTTCATGGCTATGTTCTTTCTGTTGTTTTTCAGGTTTATGAACCTTCCTGCAGCAAGATTTGAAAACACCAGATTGCAGCTTGGATCAAAGTGTGTAAGATTCACTTGTGATTCCCAGTAAGGCTTTAAGTTTTCCTGTAACATTATGAAGTCATAAACTTTTATTTTGGGTGTCTGAAATGCCACAGGAATTTCCTGATGAGGGTGCCTTTAAAGAGTTATTATGCTTTAGTGTTATGCTTTTTGCTTGTAACTTCCAAAATGACCTGTGTCCTGTAAAAACTATTTTTTGCAAAGCTTTCAATGTGTTTTCCAGTATTTCCTGGGAGTGTGCCTGATCCAAACTCTGCTTTGATGTGAATGTATAAGAAGCTCAAAATGAAGCTCATTGCCTTCTGCATCTTGCATCCATTT
The DNA here is from genome assembly GCA_013400375.1 of Thinocorus orbignyianus. Taxonomy (NCBI): domain Eukaryota; kingdom Metazoa; phylum Chordata; class Aves; order Ciconiiformes; family Thinocoridae; genus Thinocorus; species Thinocorus orbignyianus. The sequence continues at coordinate 333,588 of VXBW01006747.1, forward strand.
TTTCTCTCGTGCTAGGGGCCATAAAGCAGAAAAGCAATTGAAAAATGGTAGCTTAACAGTGTCATATATGCACTTGAGAGAGCTGGTGGCCTTTCCTCTTTCTTGTCTCTTTACCCTGCTGTTAATGGATTTAGATAGGAAACAGAAGATTTTTGTTTCCCTGATGCAGGCTGGCTGGCAGCTCCTCTTGGCGCTGCTGCTGGCAGCCTCCTCTGGCCCATGAGCTGCTGGCCCCAGGACAGCCTGCCTGTCCTGCAGTCACTGCAGCAGCTGACTGCTGGGTGACCAGCTTGCTTTACTTAGAAGGCTGGGACATCCATAGGCTGTAACACGATAAATAGTGAGCAGCTGAAGACTCTGGAGCATACAAAGAACAACACAGAGAGGCTGGATTTTGTTGCATTTTGAGCTCTATCCATAGAAAGCAAGAAGAATACTGTGGTTTTCCTTATTTGTGTGGTCCTGATGCAGAGTATTGTGACTTGTGAAGAACGGTTGAAGCAGACAATGTTTGTGCTAGTATGGGGGTTGAAATATTTCCTGTCATGGAAAAGATGAACAGGCCCATTCTTTCCTGAGACCTGCAAGTACTGTCAGTGTTGCTGCTATTTTAATTTATGAGCTGCTGCCCTGTGTGGTATTCACACCATTGCCATGCATAGTCAAGTGTTGCCTCCGCAGGAGTGGCATGAAGGGAGTCAGAGGGCACAAGCCCTCCCAGTACTCCCTCCACCTGTCTCCTGTTCTTCATGTTTTGCTGTACTGCACACCATTTGAGCCAAAGCAGGTGCAGGAGAGTGCAGACCGAAGGTGTCAGCAGAAGACAAAGGCATAAAGGGACCAACAGGAGGGTAAATGCAGGAGCAATAGGCAGAGATGGTCAGGACACTATTCTCGGTGCCAAAAATCTTTCTGTGGCCTTGGTCAGCACTCTGTGCTGAGAGAAAAGCAGGCCTTCAGAAGTATTCCCTGTCCTTCCTAGCTGGTGACAAGACTGGCTGCAGTAGCCTGTACGTTAAGCAGGGAGATAGAGCCATCCCTTCTTCCTCATGGATGGAAGAACCTGGCCAGCCCTGAAAAAATACATCCCGTGTGTGACCCCTCTGGTCAGCACTGTGGGAGTTGAACCTCCTGCTCTGGCAAGTTTGGAGTGATGTTAGTGGAAGACTAGTGATAAACTAGCCTTATGTAGCTCTGAGCTTTTTGAAGCTCTTGATCCCAATCAGACATGATATAAAAGCCTTATTCTACTGATGGGTGATGCAGTACCAATAGGTGATGTCTCTGTAAGGATTAAATTGTCAGCTAAATTCTGCTTTTGGAGACCTTATACACATGGATGACAGCAGCTATGTTAGCTGGAAGCACCTAGAAGACAGAACTCTCAGATAGTCTCTTGGCTTCTGATCTGGACAGCTCTGGCCAGGAAACACCGAAACATTAAATAGAAGAACTTGCAGGGTCTTTTTGAGGTTATTTTTTCTTTCTGCAGTTGCAGGCATAGAGGACCATATTTTTCTGGAGTGTACAGTGAAAAGCCCTGAATGCAGTTGCCATTGTTATGGGCAATCAGTATCAGGCCTGACTGAAAAAGCAGCTTGTGTGTGTGCAACAGGTGCTTTTAGCCCAGCCTCAGAGAACAAGATGTTGATAGTTCCTAAGGCTGTTGTTTTCACAGGTGATCTGAAAGGAACAGTTGGACAGAAATCCCTTTTAGTAAATCTGAGACACTTGAGTCTTTTTTTTCTGTTGAAGAGGGAAGATAGACTGATTGTCATTTTTGTAGTCATCACTCAAAGCACTGGTGAATCATCTTGAGCCAGCAAATACGGCCACCCTGCAATGGATGTCGGTGGGTAGACAACCAGACAGCCAAGAGAATTGTTGGAGTGTTTCCTTTTGCTTCCCTGGGAGCAGAAGCGGTTCCCTGTCACTCTCAGGTATCAGGAGCAGCTCTTCCCTAGACTGATGGATCCTTAACATCAGCAATGTTGCTCTGTCTGCTCTGTCTCCACTCAGTTTGCCCCTTATTATTCAACTTGCTCAAGCAGGGACGCAGCCAAAAGCTTTCTACAGCTTGGTACCTTTGAAAGTCTCCTGACGTACGTGGGCCCGATGGTCTCTGAAGAGGAGAGGTGATTCAGTGGGGAAGCTGGCAGAGCCTGCCTGTACTTTGTATTAGAGCTTGTTCCTCTGTGTGTGCATGCACTCATGCATATCTCCTCTTCAGCACTTTATCTCCCTCTTCTCTTTAGTGCTTTATCTCACTCCTGCTCTTTAGTGCCCATTATCTCTTGTCAGCTATCTGCATTACAGGGTGTAGGACACTATTTAGGAGGAGTGCTGTGAATCAGCCTTATCTATCATCTCTAAGAGTTGCGCATGCGCAGGTGATGCGTGTCTCACCTGAGTGTGCTTTTCCTAGGACAGTAAAACATAAAGATGTATGTGATCTGGCTGCTGTAGCACATCACATACTTTCCATCTCTGCTTGGGTTGTTTTTTGTGGACAACTGAAGCTAAGTAATCTGGCTGCTGTCTGTCTGCAGTTTCACCATCCTGATTTGCTTTTCTCTATCATTCATTAACGGGTGAATACCTCATGCAAGCACTATTGATTAGCTTCACCAACCACCTGTCTGTAAATCATTTTCCATCTCTGGTTGTGAGTAATATCTGTATGCTTTGTTCATCTTCCATGTAATGACCCTGGCTCTTCTCCTGTTTCTCAGCAACGTGAATTCACTGCACATGAGGAAATTAAGCAGGGGGCAAGCTGGAGTGAGTAAGGAAGACTGTCCTCATACTGTTTTATGCTCTTCATGGATACGTGAAGTAGCCAGAGAAAGTGGCTGGTGTCTAGGATATGCAAGTGCAAGTGTGTGTCAAATGAACCAGTTGTCTGATTTTTTGGTGAATTAAGTGAAGCAGTTGTACTCAACCAGGCAGTGTGCTGGGGAAGGGTCCTCCTATGTTCCTGAGGCCACAGGAAACTCATCTGCTGAAATGGAAGCCTGGTGAGCAGAGTCCAACGGATTTTTGTGCCCAGCGCAGTGTTATTGCTTGCGGGCTGCTGCCCTCGGCCTGCGGTTGCAAAAGATGAATAGCTGGCAGGAAGGCTGCAAGAATGTGCTACTTAAACATACATTGCCTAATGGCTGTCTTCCCAGTGCCCAGATGTATGGCTTGCTCTAGGACGCTGGGACCTCCCTCTCTGCTGCGGTAGACACTTCTATTATTAGCTCAGTGGCAGCTTTCCATATGCCAATGCTCGTGACTGCAGGACTGTTTAATTTTCACTTCTCTGAAGTATTTAATTTGTCAGCTGTTGACTTCTATTCATTAAAAACCAAACCTCAAAGTCCTTACCTAGATTTTTGCTCTGTTAGTGCTGAAGCACAGGATGAACAGACCATTAGTATCTACACAGAATCAGAGGCAGGATAACGTCTTAAATCTAGGAAGTCAGTCACTACTCGCCTAATCAGTAGAAAACCCCTGTCTTCAGAGATGGGGGGGTGTAGTCTCCCTTCTTCTGTTAACTTCTGTCCAGAGAAATGAAAAATCAGTTCTGCTAGAAGTACTGCCTGCTTGTGTTTCAGTGTCTGACAGTGAAGATGTGGTACGCAGTTACCAGTGCCTGTCTGCAGGTGCTGGCACTTCTCTGGTGGCTGAAGATATCTGCTGCTGTGAGATAATCACCCAGCAATTCACTGCTGGGGGCCTCTCTTTAATTATTGAATGCCAGAATAGATATATATTGAATTACCTTGCTGGCAAATATCATCTCCAGCATCTCACATAACTCTACAATATTCCGTTTTCTTACTTGCATGACATGAAATCTTCTCCAAAGAATCTAAAAAAACCCCACTCAAAATACGTTTTAATACATTGCTTATATAGCAGTATGTGTTTTCATGGAATAACAAGTTGCAGACTGGCTTTCAAGGTAGCCTTTCCTGGCAGTCAGTAGCATGTGATTACTCTTGTTTAGTCAAGCCTGCCCTTGGATGTGCAGCAGAATGAAGCAGGATGTGCATTATCAAACCAACCAACAGAAAAAAAAAAAAAAGTAACCTAATTTTGCTCTCACTTCTCTGAAGTATTTTAACTTGTCAGCTGATGCAAAAGATCTGGCTAACATGTTCTGAGGAAACTGCAACCTGTAGTCCCGGTCCTGTGGTACACAACATTGAGAAGGCCGCCTGTGTCTCTGCAGGGTCCTGCTGGAGTCACTTGCAGGAACACTTGAAGGCAGGGGGAGAAAGAAAATCAGTATTCACATTTGTAATTTTTCCCAGCTGGCAGAGATTTGAGTAAATGCCAGTGTTCCCCCTCATCCCTCCTCTGTCCTACTAATACATACAAATTGCAGGTGTTAGATCTGCAAGCAGTGGTTCAGAAATTGGCCGAGAATCCCTTGACCTTTAGTTCCTGCAGAATCCTCTGGATAACGTCCTCAGTGCTCACAGACATGAGACAGTTTTTATATATGTTCTCTCCAAATGTGTCAAGCAAAATTTGTCATTCCTTGCTTTTCAAGAGAAATAAAATATGCCTTTTCATTTCCCAAACTGTGCTGAACTCCATGTGATCCTGGTAACAATTTACGAAAGAAAGGGAAAATATTATACAATGCTTAACTGGAAGGAAAGGCAGTACTGTGTTTATTCAAACGTTTTTGTCATTTATAAGTTTCAGGGAATTTTGTGCTGCTGAATGATGTCAGGCAGGCGCCCGTGGAGCCCGAGATTCCTCCTTTGTAACCACCACGATATGTCATATGCAGCAGCCCTAGCAGGTGCTGGCAGAATAATTACAGTGCTGGAATTGGTAATACTGCAGGCATTAATGGACTCCTGAAGCTGGTGAAAGGAGAGCTCCATCTACCGTTGTACAAAGAGAAGGCAAAAATAGCTAGAATGGCCTGCCTGTGCACACACTGGAAAACCACTGGATACTGTACTGCTTCCCCCCCTGCACTTCCTCCTGTGGCTTATAGGGCCCTCTGCTTGAAATACTGTTCCCTGCTTTGGGTACGGTGCAGGTACCCAGCTGGGGACAATCCCTACTTAACCATCCCCAAGCTGGCAAGGGAGACAAAGGATTTGAACACAGCAGCATGGAAACTAAGTGTCTTTTATGTGCACATGTGTAATCAGGAGCAGAACCAGATGCTCACACCAATTTCTGGTCCCTTTCCTTGGCAGGACGGGGTTCAGTTTCCAAAATGTGTTGAATGCAGAGATTTCTCGGAAGGCTGCAGGCAGCGCTGGCTTTAGAGCTACAGAAGCAGGGAGAAGCTCTAGATAGCACCTAGTTCTGTGGCTTTATACTTGGTTTGCCTCTGGTATTTCTGAACTTACTGTATCTTAGACAACCAAAGTATTTCTTGCGTCAGCATACATAGGTGTTTATATGAGAATTGAGCCCTGCACAATACCTGGATCCCATTTCTACAAAGCTTGAGGATGCAATGAGGGGTGTGAGCCCTGAACCAAGGTCTGGGTATGAATTCTGCGTGTAATTTCCATCCTCAATAGTTTCAGCTAAAATCTTACTTTCTGCCTCTCTGATTATGCTTTTAATAGTGGTAGTGCAAGTTTAAAACTAAGTATTTTTCACTGATCTTTACCTTTGTAATAGGCTGCATTAGAACCTGCTGTTCAAGCATCAGTTGTGCTAGCCTGTTATATAGAGCCGTTGCTGGCCAGTCTTAATAGCTTCTAAAGGACGATGTGTACAGTTTAGTTCTAAAAAATCCTGAAGCTTTCAGGATTTACAACACTTGTAAAAAGTGCTAATTTTTCTCTTTGAGTGGTTTGCTGACAGTGAAAACATGTTGTTATTCTGTGCTTGCAGGGAACATCAGAAGTGTCTGAATTCTTAGATTTCCACAGAAAGTTTAACTGGTAGTTGTTCTACACTGATGTTGGGAAGAGTTTGTGCTTCTGTTAACTGTGAGAGCTCATCTCAAGTTATGTGAACAGATGTTTCAGATTTGAGCTCAGCCTGGCAAAAGAGAGAGAACAGTCTAGTTCTCAGCATTTTTCAATCTTTCATAGTATTACTGCAACCTCATGTCTCCCAGAGATGCTCTCAGATACCACATTTTCTGCAAATATTTGCATTCCCCTCCCTGTCCCTCTTCTCCTCCCCCGCAAAAAAAATAATCAGTGATTTATTTTTTTTTTTTAGTTTTTTTGACTGGGTTTTTCTTTACCGTGAAACTGAAATGAAAATTCCTTGAAAGGAAAAAGAAAGATTCACTTTTATCCAGCCTAGTACTTCTTGCTTGGCACTGTATTGATGAAATGTGTGTGTAGAGGGTGTTGAGTGTCCCAAGAGTCATATAGGCCAGGACCTGAATGTTACATTGGCTGTATGTATATGGAGGTTTCTATATCTAGGTATGTGTCTGCTTTGGAGTGAGACTTTCCATGGATACAGGACCCATCAAGGACAGCACAAGTAACAGGAAAACATAATTTTTGCAAGTTTTCCAGTTTTCGTAACTCTGATAAATGTGTTACTAGCATTGCGTTTTCCTTTGTGAAATGACCCAGAGCTGCCTGAGTACATTACATACAGTCATTGTGCTAAGTAACTCTGTACTTCCTTATCAATAATCTGTAATTTCAGAGCTTCACACCTGCCTGCTCAAATGCCTTTTACTTGTTTAGAGTTTTAATGTATGGAGCTGTGACTCTCTCTGTAAAACTGTAACAAATAATTAAGCCCCCCAATACCGTAGAAGTCATCTTCTGCTTTCTACATCCTGGTGCGTGGTACACAGTCAAGCAGTCCTGAGCATAGCAACTAGTATGTATGCAGCAAGAGCGAAAACAAAAGAAACATAAAATACTGCTCAGGACACAGCTGTCAACAATTAAACTGTGTGAGGCTTTGCTAGTAGAGGTTATGAAGAAGCCCACGGAAATCTGAAACAGCTTTCAAAAGAAAGCACTGAAAATATACGCCAGAAACCAAGGAATAGATTGCAGATGGCAAATGTATGTCTCCACAGACTGTCAGGGAACAATTTGGTTTGACAAATGGCTATGATCTACCATGGAGTTGTGCACAAGATGAACCACCAGACTGCAGAGTGGCATGTACAAAAATAATTAAGCAAGATTAAGCATGCCTGATACTGACTTTTGTGGGAGAATTCACCCCTATATTCAATGGCCAGATCCCAGAACCTGCTGGGAGTTGGAGAACCCTCCACTCCCACAAGCAATGTGGTTAAAATTTTTATACCATGCTTATAATCTGTAAACCCTCAGGATATCTTTTAAGAAAGAAGATATGGTGGTGTTCATCCATGAACTGGGGCACAGCAGTAAAATGGTCCATTAAAGACTGGAGGGTGATGGTACTGGAAAGATGCATCAAAGCCTTGTAGCTCTTGGTGTGGTCCCTGCAGGGCTGGAGGAGATCAAGCCTGTTGTAAGCAGGGAACGAAGAGGTAAAACTTCAGGGAAGCTCTCGCAGCAACTTTGGCCCCAGCACACTAGTGGACCACATGGGGTGGCAGCCCCGTTTTTCCGGCAGAACTAGGCTGGGCAGCCACGTAGCTTGGATAGAAATAAACTCATGTTGTTTTGGGTTTTGCCACTGACCCCTGCAGCTGAGCTGCAGACTAAACATGGCTGTGAACAATATCTCAGGAGTTAGGAAAACCTGGGGAGTAGAGGAAGCAAAGCTGAAGGGCTGTACGTGTTCCAAGAGGCTGCTGAAGCCAGTGTGTCAGAGCTGATCCCATCCTCAGAACAACTTTGCTTTGGGTGGGAGATCTCTCAGTAGCAATGGAGCTCAGAAGGTCTTAATTGATTATAGGCCTTCATTTACATGGCAGTGGGGTCAGGCTGTAGACACTATGAGGTCACTGGAAGTTTGCTTCTGCTGCAGCAGTGTTTGTAGCTTGCTCCCTGGGCTTCCCAGTGCTTTCGGCACTGTGTAGCTGGGAGAACAGCTTGCCCTTTCCTTGGTCAACTGTTTATCTCACAAAGTTTTTGCTGGAGTCTCCTGAATTAATAATTTACTTGACTCTTTAATGCTGCAGACTAAACTTTGCCTATGGTAGGGCAGCCCATTAATGACAGAGGGTTTGAATAAAACTGGAAGTTTCCAGGTCCTGAGACTCATCCATGTTGCTGTGCTCGGAGAGGGTGTGAGGGTGGTGGGAGGTGACGATCTGCAGGGCTGCAGCAAGTAGGTCTGAAGTTGCATCTAAAATAGCTGAACTGTGACATTTTCTCTTAACAGAAGCGGTAAGAGAGACCACAGACACTTCCTTTTTGTGATTCAGAAACTTGAAAATCTTCTTTGATTCACACCTTATAAGTAAAATTAGCCTGTGCCTTGCTGTTGCCAAACCTTTTCAGAGCAGAGATATTTGTACAAAGGAATTCAGCAACAGAAATGGAATTCACTCGTGGATCAGATTACTGTTATTTCTGGCTGGAAGCAGCACCAGAAATACTTGCAGGGATTTCCACTTTGTGTTTGGAAAGAAGTTGTGCATATTGTTGGTAGAAAAGGAGCTATTTGGGAGGATAATTCATATACGTTAAGAGACTGAGAGGGAGATGAGCCTCACGAGGCTGTCATAGCCGTGAAACAAGTGTTTAGCTTTGCATTGTAACATGCAGTCGCTTTTGAAATGAAGAACTTCAGCTGTTGTTGAGAATGTTGTGACGTGGGCTGCAATTGCTGCTGCTAAGGAGAAGACAATTCCAGCCCAAAGTCTAAGCTTTCATTCAAAACACAGCTCTTTCAGCTGCGAATGGCATCCTAGAGAGTTGTCAGACATCTTCCTGCGTGTGGGGTCTCTGCAGATGATGCTTAATGAAGAGATATATTTTAATGATAGTTAAAGCGGCGATTGTTTGTGACACTGACAAAGGTGATGTTACCTTAAAACATGAATTTACCCATCAGCTGGGAGTGTCAGTCAAAAACAGTCTGGCATTTAAAATATGTGCTGGTCACTGGTCTACATTTTGCGGCCATCTTTAAGTAAAACTTCAGTCATACTTGGTGATGCTCTCCTTGGGGGCAGAGACATCATCTGAACCTGGGCTCAGGGCCAGCAGCCCAAGGAGGGGAGCAGGGTGCTGGGAGAGTTATGGGCCTCAGCACCATTGGCAGCAAGATGTTGTGTTCCCCTTCAGATGCCGGGATGGAGCAGATGTCTCCAAGAGCATCAGCTACCTGCAGTAGCCGAGGACAGCCATACACTAGATTTCTAACAAACAGATAAACGATTGCTCATAATACACAAAGACAATTTTTAGAATAAAGTTGGAGTCCTCTGGTGGTAGTCTTAAGTGCTGATAAAATGGTGGAGTAAACAGATGTCCGTAATACAATATGGAAGGATGTCCTTATTCCTGTTAAACTGAGAATTTTAAAACAAAAGAGCATTAAAACATTTTACTTAAGAAAAAGTTAGGCATTTAATGTTGGAAATGCGTGGTTATATTAATTTACTTCAAAATATCTCTGAATGTCAACTGAAGTCTTAATAAGCAACAGTGTGTTTTTGAGACCATTTTGGCTATGTTTCTTCATTCTGCTGGATGGACTGTGCACAAAGAAGTGTATCTCCACAAAGTGGATGTTTTGGCTCTTTGGAAATGCATGTGAAAGGGTTCAGCAACATATGGACTTAGTGTACCTCCGGAGATGACTGCAGGAGCCTGGGAACATTTTGTGCCTGCAGCAAGTGTAGGAAGAAGGAGGAGAAGAGGTGACCAACCAGCTGCAGTGAGCTGAATTACATGGCTGCTTGTTGTAGGAGCAGTACCAGAGGGGTCCAGCTATACTAACCTGGCTGTGCAGGCAGGTCCTTACCACAGTCAAGGTGAAGAACAGGCCTTGTATCCTGCTCTTTCCAATGTACCATGTTGCCACGGGCAGCATCTGGACCAGGGGGTGCAAATAAAATTACTGGCCAGACCAAAATCAAGCCAGATGTGAGGAAAGAACAGAAGAGGGACTGGTTCAGAAGCTTAGTGTTGTCAGTGATTGAAGGCTTCAGGTGCAAGTGGAGGTGGGAGCACCCCATAGCTGTTCCAAATGTGCCACCATAAGGAGACGTATTTATGGATCAGAAACTCCAAATGTTGTACAGAATAATGAACTAAAAATAAAACTGTAGCAATTTTGCAGAAATTGCAGGTAAGCACACCACAGGCAGAAGGATGTACACAGAGTACTTGCATTGAAAGCCTGCAAGAGTCTGTATGTTGCCATATACTTCACAGCAGGTCTTCAACACATTTACTCTCTCTGAGATAGAGAGAGAGCAATTGCTTAGTTCTTCAGTGGTATGACTTTGTGGCTGTAATAGCAGTATGTTGGGAACTACAGGTCTCATTCTGGATCTTAAAGAAAAACCACCTCGACTTGTAACATGTACAATTAAACAAGGGTGCCTTTTCCTTTGCTTAAAATGTGTGACATAACCTAGAGAGGTCAATAGATTTCATTGCATACCTTAAAAGAAGACCTTCTGATTTATTTACCACACGTGCTCATAGAGCCTGGGACTGTTTTTCTCTCTGACACTCTAATCTGGTGTTTAGCAGGAGATACTTTCACTTCCTTAGTTGTTAATATTAGCATCTGTCTATTTTGTCAGCAGCAGCAGCACAACCCTGACATCACTTCCAGACTTACCTGCACGTAGGAGCAAGTGACGCCGCAACAACTGCATCTCACGATCGGGTCCCCGGTGCTCTCTTACCCTGCAGCTGTAGACACCGCATGAGGTGGTGGTGGTGAGGAAATGGAGAAACTTGCCTGGATCTAGGTGAGACCTACTTCTTGAGAAAGAAGTAGTCTTGACAATAGTATTAGTGTAAATCTATGCTTATTGTCTTTCAGCCTGTATATTAACTAGCTCTTTGTTATCTTGTGGAGAACTAATTGCATGACATTGTCCAAGAACTACAGAAATCTGAATTCATTCTTCAATATTTGCTTAACTTCAGTGGACCAGAACTACATCACAAAAATATTAGTGCACAAAAAGGAAGTAACTTCTAGAACTAGCAGATGAACCAAGTTCCTGCTTGAGAAATAATGTGTAACACCAGGCTGTCCTGCAGAGCAGAGGACTTGGAATGGGAATCTAATCTCGGGCTTGACAGCAGGACAGCTGACGAGGCTCTTCCAGCATGCACCCATGTGGATCCCCCAACCTAGTCCTTATCTCTGATTCTTGAATGGCCCAAGTAAATAAGCAAATAACTTTTTCCTTCTCAAGTGACGAGGCAAATTCAGAACACAATCTCTTTCCAGGTCTGTTCCTACCTCAGTAACTGCTGGGAAGAGCAAGAGCGCTGGCAGAGGTGTCAGATGGACTCCCTGTGTGTGAGGTGTGCCAACTTACCAGGGCTTTTCCTTGTGAGGCAGGGAGAAGCATGAATGGGAGCTAATTTTATGATGATTTCAGCCTGGAAAAATCAGGGATATGAATTGCTGAACCATCGTCAATTTCAGTGACTGCATGCAAAATTAAGCCTCTAATTTTAGTTTCATGCTAATGATATTGTCAGATCTTTCTGTGAAGCAGGTGATGCAGATATTGGAGCTGCTTGGATTGGATTGCCTGGTTCCTACAACCTGACAGTCAGCAGGAGTATCAGGACAGCATTTGGAAATGCTTTAAAAGACCCTGGACTTATTACATTGTTTTTCTACTGCCACCCTGCTGCTGCTCCACCATGACCCATAGAGGCATCAGCCCTGGTAAGGCACAGTATCACCTCAGCCATGGCTGACCCCCTGTTTGGCAAAAGATAAAGGTTTGCTTAAGACAATTATATTAGAGCAATCTAATTCACAGATCTGAAACAGGAAGGCTTCCCATTTCAAGACGTGCACTGCTCCATCCTCCTACCTGTGAGTGGTGATTAAGGATACAAGTGTCCCTTCATCTGTAGCCACCAGCAGGTCTCTGCTGTGTGAGCCCTGGGGCACACCAGGATGGAGGGTGTCAGGGCAAGGGACGGCAGTGGGTTCCACTCCCTCCTGCTCCTGGTGTGATCCCAGCACAGCCTGGTGTTCTTCTGAGTGTAACGTGCTTTGCTTGGTGCAGCCCTGCTCTGGATCACAGCACGGCCACAGCAGCACACGAGCCCAGCCTGCCGAGGGACTGTTGACACTGCCAAGAGTAGGAATTTCCACTGTGACTCTGCTTCACAGCATCACATTTGCTTGCAGGTGTTTCTGCATGGCTCCGGTCTCCCCTGTGTTACCACACATGGATCTTAAACTAGCATAAACGTTGTGCCTGACAGGGTAACCTGGGCCCTCTAGAAAACACCTGAACATGGTGGGGTTTAGAGCAGAGTGGGGAGATTTGTTCTTTTCTGGAAGATACTAAACATGTAGATGGGAGCGTATGGGAGACAAGTGCCCAGCATCCCTGCCAGGAGCACTCAGCACCTCCATCCATTAGAGCCATGGGATGGGAAAATATTCCAAAAAATGTAGAAGTTTATTTAAACCTAGTGATTAATGTCAATGAGCTGGACCCACAGCATAGGTTTTCTAACTTCAAAGATTGACTGCGTTGAAATTCTGCTGACATAGACTAGCTGAGCTGTATTTGCAGAGAAACATTACTCTCCAGTCAGTTTGCAGGTAGGAGCACAGCATCATGTTGACTTAGGACCTGTTTCGGCTTCTCTGTTACCCTCTCAGACATCTCAGAGGATGCACATACAGACCAGAAGATGACAAGAATACTGTAACAAGTTTTCCACAAAGGAAACCAAACTTTTTGAAGCTTCAAAAATCTCCACTGCCTTGTGCTATTTCTGAGATACATCTAAGATGGTGGTCACATATGAGACCTTCCAGTTCCTCTTGAAGCTCTGATGGCTTCGTTTCCAGGAGAAAAGCCGATCTGAGCATTATTTGTGCTGGACTGAACTTCAAACAAAATTGCTGCTAGGAACTGACAGCAGACTCTGTATGACAGCTAGTGGTATGTAACACAGCCCTGTCAGTGGATGGATAATCCCCCATCCTTAAATATACTTTCTATTTATGTTGGCAGTGTACAGACTTCTAGGGATTTTACCAGTTATCCCAGACATAACACTTCAAAAGCACCACTGAGGAAACATCTATGCAAATCTCTTTCTATTTCAAAATTCTTAACTAAATAATGTGAACAGGCAAATATGTTGCAGCTTGTTGGGGCTTAAAGTAGAAAAATGTTCAAAAGTAAAAGGAAAATATTTGGAGAGTATTTTCTTACTATCACACAGTCCTGGAAACTGTATCAACTGAGGAGATATACCAATTGATCTTGCAGCTTAATTTTCCCTGGTTAATTTATTTTTCATGTTTATCAGAATTCCAAGGTACCAAATCAAACCCCTTCCTAACATTCCTCTTGAATCAACAGCCTGCTCCTGCGCGGTCCCCCTTTGTAGAGCTGTTGCTGGCCTTGGGATCCCTGCTTGGGTGCTGGGAGGAGACCCTGAACCGAAAGCAGCCCCTGAACGCAGTTCCTGTGCAGCCAGAGAGCGGGACCTGATGAGCCCTGCCGAGGGCAAGATTTTCCATCTGCCAAACAACGGTGTGCCGAGCTCTGCAGCCTTGCCTTGCTAAATATATTGCATGTTGGAAGTGACCTGGTGGGATCACTATCCATCATTGGCCCTGCCAGTATTAACAGGATTTTTTTTCTGTTACAGCTGCACTGTGAACTTGATTCACGTTAGCAGGGTGCTAAGAAGATAACTCACTCACTGCAGGCAAATTTTCTTGCCTCGTTAAGGTCCATAGGGCTGTTGATTTCCTTTCTTGGGCGTAGATGAGCCTGTTGTAACAGAAGTCCTTGAGCAGCACAGGGCATCCTCTACTCACAGCCACAGTCAAGCTGTCCCGCCAGCTGAGTAGCCCCAAGTGCATTCTAACAGGGCTTGCAAAGGTTGGCAGAGGGCTGCACCAGCGCCGTTGTATTTGCACATTCCTTGGATTTGGCCTCAAGTTCTTCTGGTTCTGGTGCTGCTACCCAAACGTGCTGAAGAGCCGCATCTGTGTAAACACCGGCAGCTGAGTGTCAGGTTTCCTCCTCTTCCTCACATTTGTTTGCAAAAACCAGCTAATGGTGTTAGTGGAATTAGATGTTTTGTGAGTTTGGGGAAAGAGAGACCTGGTATTACACCCCCTCAGTTCTGTAACTGTATATTGGATGCTGTTTAGACTTTCTGTTGTTTGTGTTCTAAAGAAATTACATTGAAATGAAATTACAGTTGAATGAAATCAAGTATCTGACTGATGAGACATTTATATAATTTCCATTTGTTTTTGTCTCAAAAACAAAGTAAGCTTAAATATTGTAATTTTTTTTTTTTTTTTGTGGGAATAAAACTCCAAACAAGAGTCAGGAACGTCTTCTTTATTTAAGTGAAACATTTCAATGTTCCCAGACTCAATAGTGTTCAGTTTGTTGAACCAGCTTCAAAGTCAATTTCCACTTGAAGTCTTTTCCCTCTCAAAATGCATTTTTCAGCTAATACCTCAGGAACCTAAATCTCTCCAAGTGTCGGGCTCCCCAGGGAGAGGTCAGCAGCTCCCAGGGTGCGTTGAGCAGATTGGCCATCAGGACATCTGCATTGCGTTAGGGGAAACATGATCTTCCTGGAGGCTCTGCAGCTCTAACAGCCTACGAGTAAGGAGATGGAGCATAACGTTTGCTTGAACTGACACATAACAGACCAGAATAAAGGAAAAAATATCTAGTGAAGTGGTGAAATTTATTGCTTCCATTTTCTCAGCAAAAAGATGAGCCTTTTCAGAAAAAAAAAAAAAAAAAAAAAAAAAGAAAGATGCTTTTCCACACCATTTTGTGGAAACTGTTGAAGATACTGTGTCGCTCAGTAACAGCAGCGTAGACTGGTAACCATACCAAAAAGTTACAGTGGAGACTTCCTTTAGTTTTAACATCTGCATCCAGGAATCTGGCTTCTGGCTTTCTCTTGTGCTGACTGGTGCGATCACCACAGGCCTGACTGTAGTTAATTGAATTAAATGGGAAGCTTGCCAGAGACTCCAGTTATCTTGGTTCGGTCATTAGCACAAAAGCAGTGTATGGATTAGCTGTTGTTTGCTGTCTCAGGTGTTAGTGGTGATACCAGCCAACAAGTTAACGTCTCCTCAGAAGCAGTATAGTCCGGAAGAGACAACAGCCTTTCTGACATAATATAAGTATCAATTTTTTAAAGTGCAAGTATTCATCATTGGAATAATTTTATTTCTCCCTTTGAATAGTTTAATTAGTTTCATATGTTCTCTTTTTGTTTCTCTTTTGTTCTCTTGCTCTTGCGTTTTATGGGATTTTGCAAACTGGTGAGGCAGATTTACTCATCTTTCTGACTGACAGCGCTTCTGAAAGACGTACTTTCCAACCCTTTGTGGCTGGCTTCGCTGGGCCCCTTGGAGAGCGATGAGCGATGCGGGTGGTGAGTGATACAGCTGCCAGGCTGAGTCACTGGTGTCGCGTGAACCTTGCAGGGAAGGGAGGAAGGAGCTGGGCTTCTTGATTCTGAGGGATAGTGCTTTAACAAAAAAAAGAACAACAGATTTAACTGCTGCAGGAAGAGTGAGCTTTTGCTGTTTTGTGTTCTAGATGAGAAATTCTGGTCCTGAAAGTCTGTACAATTACTGAGGAAGCAATGAGAGAAGTAACATCCTTGAGGGCCCTAAGAGACCCTCTAGCAAATCAAGGCAGACTTAACATTCCTTAAATGCTTCTTAAACAAGGGGGGGAAAAATCCAAACTTGTTCCTTCTCTGGCTCCCCAGCATTTCAGACCTCTGTTCTGTTTTATAAATAAGCAAAACAGGAAATAAAGTAAACTTGTGATCCCTTTGTGAAAGGCTTTTTGCCTCGCGCTGAGAAACCTGTCCTGGAGGGCTGCATGTATCCCTGCAGGGTCCCAGAGAGCAGAGCTGGCCACAGTCCCCACATCCCACCCTCAGCAGTGCCTGCATCCCACCTGCAATGGTACCTGCTCTCTGTGGCCCACCTGGAAGTGAAGCACAGCTGTGTTCTTGGGCTTGGGAGCGCTAATTAATGAGCACAACCAATGATAACAGTACTGCATGAACTGCTGAAATCAGATGTTTCCCCTGTCCAGAGTTTATGGGAGGTGATTGCAGCTGGGCTGTAAAACTAGGCTTGGGAAGTACTTCAGAAGCAGACCAGCCATCCCCACAGCTGGAGCAGTTTCTAGTGCTACTGGATGTCACCCCATAAAACCTCTCTGGGTCAGTCTTTTTGACTGTGTCTTTTTGAAAGTGAAGTCCTGCCAGGAGCCAGAGAAGCTGTTGCTCCTGTGTGCCAAAGCTTGGTCCATGCTGGGCTTGGCCTGCAGTGGGTGAGAATAGCCAGGGGTGGTTCCACATCAAACCCTCGACCCATGTTTCTTAATGGATTCATTCTTCCATAAACCACTTCTTAAAAGGCACTACTCTGTGCAACGGGCTTTGCAGTTACACTGCGAGCCCATGATTTGCAATAATAACTTCAGTGCTTTCTGAATGTTGTGAAAGGCCCTTTGCTTTAGGGAGTCGTTTTAAACTTTTTGAGAGGCCTTAAAGATTTCTGAACTTTCAAACTAAATTCTTGTGATTGAATATTTATTGTTGAACTCAGCATGAAATATAGAACAAAGTCTAAATCGAGGGATGCTCTTGACTTTGGCAGTAAACAATGACAGGATTTTTAATATATACTGTATTTTAGTAGTGAATGCTTAAAATTCTTCTTGTGTTTTGCATCCTCAGCTCTCTTTTTCTCTGCTGTGGTTAGCCCTAGTTTCTGCATTGGAATGAGAACATGCAGAGATCTAAGGCTTATGATAAGCTTAGCCTAGACTAGTCTAATACACGCTTTGTTGGAAAGTATAGATATTTTCTGGCGATGCCATGGAGTTTTTTCTCTTTTGCTTTTTAATGTACAGTTCCACATGCATGTTAAAAATAAATGTAAATACCTTAACAGCCAGTGTAATAAGTCTAGCAAATGTAGTAGACAAAGAAACCTGTTGCTGGTACTACTCAATGTCACACAGCTCTGCGAAGGCTGTCACTGGCACAGCCACCAGCACGGCATGCAGTGTCCTGCAGCAGGCTGCTGGTGAGGTCAGGAGCTGTGGCCACAGTGCTCTGACATGTCAGGCTGGGTTGTACCGTCCTGTGAGCCCCAGAGGCAGAGCTGCCCCATGGGGTGAGCCTACAGAGCCCTTCTACTTGGGTCAAGGCACCAGACTGACTCTACGAAAGAGCTTGTGCGAGGGTGAAGGTCCCAGCCCTGTGGGGAGGTCTGCAGTGTGGCAGATGGGCTGTGCTTTTGTGGGCGCCTTTTTATTACTGTGTGCAGTCACCATAGACTGAGCCAGCCTGTTTGGTCACAACCTCTGTTACGGACCTTTCATGTTCAGGAGGAACGGCTGCCGCTTTCATTTGTGCTTGCAAGACTTTAACAGGACTCGACTCTTACCTAGTTAGACGCTGCCTGTCCAAGATCACTATTTTCAGTCCATTCTGTCATTGGAAAATTGTTCATTCTCATGGATAAGTCAGAATTAATGTTCTGTGGCGGTGGGAATAGGGTTCAGAACAGGGTCAGTGTGGTGCTGATTGACAGCCTAAGGCTACGGGCCTTGACCTGAGGTCTGGCCTGCCAGGGCTACTACAGTTTCCAAGGCACAGTTGTTAATTTCTCGTATACTCTGGAGTATTATCAAGAAATACAAAATATACAAGACTTAGGCAGATAGAAAAATCCACAAAATGCCTTTTGTACTGTTTGACAAAATCACATAAATGTTTCTTCCATGTAAAATATCCTTGGTGTTTTGCTGATTCCAGAGAGAAACGCGTTCGAAGCGGTAACTGCAGTAACTAGTAAATAGAATTATAACTGCTTACTGAAAGAAAAAACACACTGTAATGATATAAGAGCAGAGCTGGTTACAAAAAATAGTCTTCATTAGCGTCAAAATGCGACAGATGTGAAACATTATGCTAGTATTTCCTCAAGGGTAGCACTTAAGTAGTTCTTTGCTTACAGAGATGTATCACAGAGGGTTTGTACCAAAGTAATGTTAGCCTAAGTTATTTGTGTAAGAGGCGATAACCATCTCTTTTTGGAATTTCATAGATAGGCTTATCAGATATGAGAAATATGGCAGAGAAGTAATGAGAGCTTTCAAAAGGTGCTCTTTGTCCCTGGCCCTTTCTCTGGAGAACATAATGTCCTGAGGGGACACTGAAACAACGGTTGTCTGTATTAAGTGAAAAAGCAGGTATGTTCAAATTACGGTGTTAAAGAAGGTGCACAGCTCGCCAATGGGTAACAAACCAGGATCCAGAAGCTCCAGGTTGAGGTTAAGGTGCTTTCCAGTGAGACTCGAGCACTCCCATGTTATCTGTAATGTCCAGGCAGCCTTTGGCTGCGTGACTGTGCTGTGCATGAGCTCCTTGGTCTTGCTGTCATGACTCTGTACCTGGGTCTCCTTTACATTAAAGCTACAGCACAAGTGAGCAAATGCCTGCTTCTCCTCCTGAAATGGCAACCAAATGTAGGTGATGTCTTGGACATTCTCTGGGAGGAGGGTGATGGGTGTAGGGTCACAAAAGGCTGGCAGTGCCCGAGCACAGGGACTATGAAGCCCTGGATCCCCAGAACCTCTCTGCTCCCTCTCCTGAACTGGGTATATTGTGGATTCTTCTGGTCCTTGAGCCAGCCATACGGGACTCCAGGACTCTGCTCTCAGCCCTGCTTTCCTCTGCAACAAGCCAAAGGGGGACCTGAGGGGAATTCAGGGATCCAGCTTTCCAGGAGTGAAAAAAAGTTGAAGAAAATGTCTCTGTTCCTCCAGCTCACCCTTTGAGCGAGTGTCAGAAAGAAAAAGGGCAAGTTAAGCATGCTGCATTGCACCAGGCCCATTTTCAAATGAACACTAGCTATAAAAATGAGTGAAATTTGAAGAACTGTGCAAAGTTGAACTAGTTAACTGAAGATGTTTTGTAAATTGATTTCACTGGTTCAAAATCCCCATCAAATCTTGTCATGAGTTAATGTGGAGCTGCCTCAGCAATATTATATTATGCTCATTGAGGATAACTTTAAGCTAAAGTCATTACCTGATGAGAGTATGTCTATGCCAGGCTTTATGCCAATTGAATAGTTAGTTTTGGTTTAAGAACCAGTGCTTGGTACAACTTGTGGCCAAAGGCTCTGGTCTGTCTGTGGGCAGAGAGAGATGCTATCATTTCATTTAATGAAGTCTGATGATTTCCATCAATGAATCCGAAATACAAAAAAAGAACCGTCCAGAACACCAACCTCTCACACAAATGACTTCCCAAAAATTCCCCTTGGGATTTCTGCCCCAAAGGGTTCCAGCTCTTTCTAGCTGTGCTGTTTTGTTTTAGTAACTGTTCTGTGACATCCATGTGTTTTAATGTCGAAAGTGTTGGCTGGGGTTAAAACACCTGCTTTTATTTCTGAGCAAGAAATCAAGGGGCAAGAAGACAGGACTGGATTCCAGAGGAATGAAAAGGCCCTCAGAGACTGATAAAGCTGTTTTGGAGATAAAGAAGTGTCTTGGAGATACCATAGAAGAAGCCAGAGGGTGCCCATAACTTTCCAAAACTTGGTGTGTTAGCATTTGTCCCCCTGGCACAACTCTAGGCTACAAGGAGAGCTGAAGCATTTCTACAGGGGAATTTTGGGAGAGAATGGCTTATATCAGGCATTCAAACTGCACAGTAGTTAAACTGTAACAGTAAGGGAGTTAAGAAAAGCTGAAGTTTAGTAGCTGTTGCCTTTTAGCAGACGTATCCTCAGGTTAAGCCACTGCTTTGGCATCCGAAAAAAAGCTTTCCAGCAATCTCACTTAGGTAGCATGGATAACCTTTCTGCATCTGCTCCCTTTTATAAAATGCAAATTTCCCTTCTCCTAAGCAGGCTTGTTTGGTTCTAGAACTGCCTCTTAGGGTATAAAAATCCTGCCTGGCACCTAAAGACCTGACCTGGGTTCGGGTCTGTGAGTGCTGCTGCAGTGCAAATAATAGCAGGAACATCCAGCCGTGCAGGCAGTGCGACACTTGCCAGCACAGAGGGCAAAGGGAGGATGTTTACCTGGCTGAAGCCAGGCTCTGAAGAGCCTGATTTTGAGTGTTTCTATGAAGAACATTCTTAGAAGCTAAGGAGAAACGTCATGCTTCAAAAACAGCTATTAATATGTAATTACCAAATTATTTCTTCTTTTTAAATTTTAACGCAGAAGTGAACAAACTTTGTACATTAATGCAAACACATTAAAAAAAAAAAAGTAAAAAAAAAAAAAAAGTGCTAGACTAGAATTACCAATCCATGATTCTATTAGACTTTGAAATAGAAATGTGCTGGGGTTTCTTTGAATTTATATTCCAAGTCTTTTCTGAATTCTGTAGAAGTTTTCCATAAGAGGGCTTTGTTTTCAGCTGTAGTGCCTGGTTTTCCCCAAGAGCACGGTGCAGGAGATGGTTAGGTATGGCATCATACTCAGTTGGTCGTCTTAGCAAATTCTTTTCTAAAAGGAGGTGTCAGGTTGTTCAGTGAGTTGAAGTAATCCAGTTGGCAGGAGAGTGACTTAATTCAATAAGCAGAATTCTAAAAACGCTGTGGTTCTTTGTTTGACAGCCAGATTCTACAAAATTAGCTCCAGCTTTGAAATAATTTCTCTCCCCACCCTGCCTGTACTATCCCCCTTCCGCTCCGCATCTCTCCTCGCTGCCTTGTTTTGTCTGGGACCAATCTGAACTGGAATCTTTCTGCACATCCCCTGTGCCACCCACTCAGCCCAGACTCGTTCTGCATGTCCCCTGTGCCAGCCCTGGGCTTGGCGTCAGGTCAAGGCACCTGCGTTCTCAATGTGAGCTCAGAGAGACAGACAGCTGAAAAGGACACCGGCACCTCACTGCCTGATCCTCCTGTCCTGCTCTGCTTGCCCCATGCAGTAATTCACTTTGCTCTGAAGGGAGTGCCAGGTGTCTAAAATAAATCCTCGGCGGGAATGTGTGACTTGTGCAGGCAGATGACAGAGCTCCATCTAAATCTATCTATAGACAGGGCTGGGCAGGGAGGACCCATGTCCCTTCAGCGCTAGGGAGGAAGAGCTTACACCCACAGAGTCCTGCTGGATTTCACAGGAGGGACCTTTTGTGTAGGGTTGAGCTCAATCACCATGAGCAAGGAGCATGCTTTGACCTGTTGTTGCTGTCACACTGTGAACACTGACAACCAGTAAACCCAGTGGAAGTTAAGAACACTCAGGACCCACAGACAGCTTTGCAAGGAGAGAGAGCCTGCTACGCAGCTGCATTTCCCAGGAAAATGCCTTGTTCCCTTGTCTTTTTTTTGATTTCTTCTTTTCTTGTTTATTGAGATGGACAAGAACATGAGTTACCCACCTGCTGCTGCTGGGAGTTACTGGTAGGGGTAGGGTGGGTCCACTGCTGCTCAGAGATGCTTCTTAACCTTCTCTTCTCTCTTTTTTTAATTTTTTTTTTATTTTTTTGGTCTTTCCAGACTGCTGTTTGTTTGTGCACCAACCAGATTCAAGTTTGTGCATTTTGTATCAGCAGCAGCTCTGGAGATTTTTTCCAAAGATATTTCTTCCCTTCTCCTTGCTTGTGCTCCTCTTCATACCTTTACTATTTCGAGAAAAGCATCAGTGTTGGCTAGTGGGTTTCTCTTTAGTGGGGATTATCACTTTGATCTGTATGACTTGAAACCATGCAAAGTTTGTTCCAAAGCGTGTCCTGTAGGGAAGGGGCTCTGAGACTATTGGTCACAGCTGGCGTGACCTAAATCTCCCATGCGTTTTCCCTCTACGGTGCTCTGCTGGCTTTCCTTTCCTGCAGTGTGCATCCAGCAGCAAGAGCTGGGGAGATGAGATCGTGATGGAAGGCAGGGCACCAGCTACCATTTCACACTGAGCATCCTCACAGGGCAGGCAGCTACTCAGGGGCAGCGGCCACTTGCTCCAGGTCTTCACTGCAAACCTGCCCTCAGGTTGCTGTTGGAGGAGCATCCCAGGACAGCACCAGGGAAGGTGGGGGAACAACACAGACCCCTGTGCTGTTTGGGAAGGGAGATGGCTCCAGGTCCATGGTTGATGGAGGATGAAGGTACACAGCCAGTATTGTTCCTGTCTCGGTCTGGCTCTGTCTCATGTTCTTTTCTTCTTTTCTACTACCTCAGTTTGATTTATCACTTGCTTTCAATTTCAGGTCTGCTGTTTTCTGGTTGGAACATTTTCAATAGTCCACAATATTAAATGGACGACAAACTACAGGCATTTTCCCATTCTTCTGGGCAAAGGGTGGCCTGCCTTCTTCAAGCATCCAGACCCGTTACAGAATATATGAGGTAAGAATAGAAAGCAGAGTACTAAAACAAAGAGGGAGTAAAGATTTACATGGGGACTTGGTGGCCTAAATATAGACAGTTCTGCCCCTCTCCAGTGACTTACAGTAACAGAGAATATTCTGCAGACAGCACAAATTGGCCAATACCCAAAATATAGCACAGAGATCTGACAGCAGGGATTGCAGCTATAAAACATGGCATTCTCTTTGGCACAGCTGTCATATTATACTAAGCCAGTTACTTCCCTTTAATCCTAATTAATGTTCTCTCTTTCCACTCTGAGCCAGGTTCTCTGGTCAGTAGCAGTTCTGGGGGGTCTGTTCCTGCTTTCTTCAGGCAGCCTGTTCCTTTGTGCTCCTTCCATGAAGGAACCACTGAAATCATGAATGAAACGTTACTGTTACTAAAGAAAACTCCTGGCTTCCACCCCAGTAGAAGAAATCAACTTATAATTCATTAAAGATACCCATACTTAATCAGGGAACACATGCTGGGCGATGGTAGCAGTTCAGGGTTGCCATCAGAGGAAGAGGGAGATGGAGAGGGAGAGGTTCACCTCTGCTAAATACAGACTCCTTCCGTGCCTGCCAAAACCATCCCAGCCCTTGGGTTGCCCTGAGGGTGCTTGCTCATCTCCCAAGTAGCCTGGGAGAGACGCCACCCGACCTCTTCCAGCTAGGGCTGCTTTCAACCCCAAACCACTAAGTAATGTACAAAATAAATGTATTTGTGGGAGAGAGGGAGGAAGCCAAGCTGAGATCCAGTATCTAGATGCCATACTCTTTTAAGTAGCACTGATACTCACAGATAGTGTTTTATTCCCTGTGTTTTTCAAATTGTATGTTTTACCACAGTTTGCAAATACAAACAGTAACCAAAAGTTATTAAATATAGCTGATTTTAAAGAACAATGTGTCTTTAACAAATGCTGCATATATGCTATATACATATCCATATACTTTATAGTTTTAGACTGCTATTAATCAGGACAAGCAACATGTTTGTAGTCTGAGAATACTGAAATGGTTTGATCTCTATTTTTTTCTAATTATAGAATTTCATATTTACTTAAAATAGATCTCCCTGTGCATGTTTGAAATATTTCATTCCAAACACAAGCACAAGATAAATGCAGTTGGAGTGGATCTTGACTTGCATCAAGAAATCAAAGCAGGCTTGAAGGAAAGGGAGTACTGTACATCAAGCAGCAGTTCCTTAAGCATGCCGAAAGGGCTGATGGAAAGATGTTGTGTTCATGTGTGCGTATGATGGGCAGTCATATTAGAAATAATTAGAATTAGCACACTTTTTCTTATTTCTTAAAGAACATGTATTTCTGTAGAGCAGTACCAGCACAGGATGATGCTGAGTGACACTGAGTGGCGTGTGGTGCTCGACTGCGTGATGTCTTCTGCCCACAGTTCGTAGCCATACCTAAGCAGGGCACGGGCTGCAGCTGGCAGGCATGCTGCATCATGTGTTACTGTCACTCGGGGACACCCCATCTCACACAATGGTCAGCCAGGGTTATTCCATCCCACTCACCACAGGTTTTTCCATCCCACTCACCGCAGGAGAGGGCTGATGGCTCTTCCTGCAGCTGCAAAAGGGTGCTGTGCAGCAAGGGTCCATTTCACCTGTGCTCCTGCAGCACAAGCAAGGGGAGAAGGGAAGCTGCCTGCAGCAGTGTGTGGTGAGCTGAATGTCACCAGTGAACAAGGAGGGTCCAGTTCAGTGAGTATTCCTTGAGCTGCCCTCCTCCTTACAACAGTTGAATGTTTCAGTGCTTCCCTCAGCCCAGGAGTGCCTGGTCCCTTTCCTTGGAGCTTGCCAATTGACAAAAACACCCTGAAAACATCTGATTCTGTCTCCCACTCTCTTACTTGCAGCCCCTTTATGGAGCCCAGCATTTCCAGCTCATCTACCATCTATTTTGGCACCTGAGGATCTTCCCAGCCCGTGCAAAGCACACAGCTTTGTGACTGGTAAGTTTTGTGCAGCAGCAGCAGCGTGTCTTACTGTGACTATTGTGTGGGGCGAGATGAGTCCACCATATGTTGGTAGCTGTGGCATCATGCAAATTTTTTTTGTCTATGAAAGGTACCTAATTAAGTCATGTTCCTTAAACACTTCAAGTGGGGTTTCTCAGAAGTTGTTTTTGATATGGTGCTCGCTGCTGTTCGCAGCACATGTCTGGGGAGCAGCTTAGCTCCGTGTGCTGCCGAGCAGCCTGGCTGATGGCTGTGTGTGAAGGGAGCACACGGGAGGCCCAGCTCCCAGGTGCCATGAATCCCTGTGTCTGCGCCTTCCAGGGGGGCATTTGAGCAGGACCTTCTCTCAGAAGAACCACACTTCACTGGGTGAGCAGGTGGATCCCTCTCCACTTCAGCCAAGGAGCAGCAAAGCTGAACTGAATAACAAAACTCCAAAACTAGGGCTTTTCTGCTTAAGAATTCTAGGAAAATGTGCAACTGGCACTGCTCAGCTAACTGCAGTGTGGATCTCACCATGTAAGTCAGCACTGATGGCTGAGAAATGGAAGGCCATAGATGCAGTTAAGCCTTTCAGAAGGCTTCAGAGATAATCCATTGATTTGATGATTTAATGTCAAGCTTTTTTACCAAACAACCTCTTGGGAACTGCATTTGTGTAATTATTATTTCTATTCCTTTATGGTCTGCAAAACGTTGGGAATAGAAAATACTTTCCAGAAGATTGGAAACGTTTTTGAGGTCTGATGCCTCTACTGGAAATCTTAGAAATAGTCTGCAGGAATGTGGTTAAAGTGATACAGTCAGCTCCGAGTGCTTCAGTTGCCTTCCCCTGAGGAGCTGATAATGACAGCTCTTGGAGACACTGTTGGGCTGGATGAACCTCAGACAAATTTTGTGTCCATATGTCTTCGACAGTGTCTAAAGCCCAAGGCAGTCTGCGTTCTCCAGAAGAGCTCGATACAGAGGAGTTGCTTTCATCATCTTGATTTGTGCAACATTTTCCCAGTAGAGGTGCAGATCCTTGTGCAATAAGGGCAACTTGCAAAAGTTGCTTTTTGGGGAAACTCTAGAAATAATCAACAGATCTCAGTGGTCCAGGGGCATAGGCAGGCAGAGGGAGGTGCAGAGCACTGCTACGCTTTATCTTGATTTGCTTCTGTTTAGTACATGTCCCCAAAGGACATCCTTGAGTTTTCCAGTCATTTTGCCTCTGACAGCTACTCCAAAAGCAACAAATGCATCTAGCAAGCATCTGAATGCCCTGAAAACCAGCGAGTTTTATCTTCAACTCAAATCTGGAGCAATTGTAGTGAATAAATTCTGGTTTTCTAGATTTCCCCCTTGTATGGCAGATGATTACTTTGCCTGGTACAGCCTTAATGACTATATCCAGGAAGAGCAGCAACAGTAGGTTCAGATGACAACCAGTAATGCTTGTTCAGCACAGCCACCTAGAGACATAGGCAGCGTTAGTCATCTGGAGCACACAGAAAGCCTCATGAAGCTTCACAGGATAGCTTTGGATGTTCCGTGTGCTTCAGAGTCCTGCAGTAGCATCCCCAGAGAAAACACAGTGAAATGAATAGTTTAATTGCCAGGCAGTAGCATGTTTGTCACTGAAGAGTGTATTTCTTCCAGGCTTGAATCTGCGCTTTTATTTTCTCTCTCTAAGCCAACACCTCTCTGTGCTCTGCCCCTGCTGCGCTGCTGAGGGACTCCATCCCAGCCTGCAGTTCGCTCCCTTTGTTCCCTGGAAGCACATGCCTGCGGGAACTTTATCACTCCGATCACTATCAGTCCTTGCCGGATGCTGCATTCCTTTAGGATAAAGATTTAGAAGGGCTTTTGTGGGGGTCCATCAATGAGGCAAACAGATCTGACAGGCCCAAGAGCAGCTGTGCCGAGGCAGTGACTGGTTTTCTTCTTCTTTACCATGTTGGGAGGGCATTTGGCAGCTTCTTTTTTGTTAATTCTTGCCAAAGCTTCCTTTCCTCTCCCAAGCAGGGTGGCACAGGAGTGTGAGCTGAATCTTTAAATGGTGTATGGAGTTCTGCTGGCATTTATGTATTTTAAACACAGTTTTAACTCTCTGGCTGGAGCAGAGCACCATGCTGGGGACAGTGAGTCTGAAGCACTGAGTGAAGTAAGGCTTTCTGGCAGCAGCCAGGGCAGAGGTGGGACTGTCACCTTTCTGGAGGAGCAAGTAGATGGCTCCCATATCCCCCACCCACAGCCCATGGGGGCTGGAGTCCGTGAGGGAAAAGCATTTGTACCCAGTTACAGTCCAGTGTGCAATGGGAAATGGAGCTCAGCTCTCGGCAGGTGCTGCCGGGTTCAGGACGTGGAGCTCAGCTCTTCTCTTCTTGGGTCACCTGCATCAGCCAGGGCGCTCCCCTGCGCAGCCACGCTGGGGGTTAGCAGTCAATGCACTGGCATTGCATTAAAATTACTTTTGTAAATATATTTGTCAACATTCATGTTTTCCTTAGTTAGAATGAGCCCATTTCAGCATATACCTGCCCATTCATGTGCGTCTGTATGCAAATGTCTAACCATGACTGCCACCAGGTTTGGGTTTGCATAATGATTGTTGCCCAGAGTCTGGAAATACTTGTGCACATTCACAGTCATGTGCAGGAGAGGAATCCTGTGCCGTGCAAACTCTGCACAACCTCTGTAGCATCTGGAACAACAGTGAAGAATTTGGGACTGGGAACTCACCGCACTGTTATTTATTGGTATTGCATTCCTGAGTGGACAAACCAGGGCCTTGTTGTGCAAGGTTCTGTAATCTGAAAAAGCCTTTGCTTTGACGAGTTTACAGCCTAAGTGGCATTGTTCTGTTCTCGATTACAAGTTGTTTTTCAGAAACAAGTCCAGTTTATTAAATTAAAATCCCTGCTAAAATAGAAATTTTATTTAGCAAAGTTCCTCTGTGCTTGCATTCTTAGCATAAAACTAATTTATTTACTTCTGTAGTTGAAATTGCACATATTAAAGAAGAGCATAAAGTTTCTTTAATTTTGTTTGACGTTCTTTGTCTAGTTTTGTATGAAAGTGGGGATTATGTGACCATCTTGTGGCTGTAAAATTCTTGTGCCCGTGTCGGTTCATTTAAATCAATGTTTTAATTTCTTACTTATTATCACAAAGTTTCTTGGTTTGTTATTGGTAATACACAAATTTCTAATGCCTGGAAGGAAAAGCTGCAGTATGACCTCACCTGTAACACTTGACATTGGAGAAATTATGCAGAAAGTGGCCAGAGAGTGCTGGGTTCAAAAGCACTCTGGTTTGTTTGTCTGTTTGTTTCAGAGGTGATTTTTAGATTGTTTTTCATGTCATGATGCAAACATAAAGTAAGCCTTTTTTTTTTTTTTTTTTTTTTGAAAAAGCTTGGAAGTGACTTGGAAGTGTAAGAATCTATAGAGAAGGGTATTTGAAAATCTCAGTCATTCTCTGGGCATTGGTGAATGATGCAAATTTTGCACAAACTTGTGGAGAGTTGTGAAGGTGGACAACTTGGAACAAAACCATAGAAGGTAAACGTGCAGGGGTGTGGGGCAGGAGGATTCATGGGGCCAGTGAATTGGAGACTTTTACAGAGCCACCTTGATCTTTTCCCGGTTTCAGTGGGCTCTCGTTTAACAAAGAATGTAGCTGGAAAAATTACCCAGAAATATTTGACCTTCAAAAAGGCCTCTAAGGCACAATTACCTGATGTTCACTGAACTGGTTCACGTGGTTCCCACTCTAAATGACTTTCTAGGTTCACCCATGTGTGGAGAGGGGTCTGATTATATGGAGGAGGGCAAATGGGAAAAGAAACTTCAGGAAGGAAAGAAATACGCTGGGGACTTTTACTGGTTATGTTTGCTTCAAGGGAAGGAAAGGGCAAATAAATGTTGCCAACCTGAAGTAGCTTTTAGGCTTTGAGCTTCAAAAGAAAGTAATATAGGAGAGGTGTGGGATATCAATAGCACTTGATATAAGCTGTTTCATAGAGTTAGGTAGGAATTGTAGAATACATCACACTTGGCTTTCTCAGCCAGGTGACAATTTATTTTTTTTCCTGAAGTATGACAAAAATATAACAAAACCCATGTTTCCCCTCCATGTTGGTTGTCCTGCCACCAGTGTTCATGCCACGGTCCGGCCATGCCCTCTCTGCAGTAGTTTCAGCTCTTCCCACGGCGTGCTCCTGTCACTGGAACACAGCAAGTGCATTATCTAGGGCTGCAATCTCTATTAGGCTTTAGGGAAAATACTTTCTAAGGAAATAAATTCCATGGTTGGCACAAAAGTGCTTGTACCGTGCACTCTTTTCAATGGCAGGTGTAACCAGGGGCACGTAAAATAATGTATTGACTTAAATAGTTTAGATTGACAGAGACACAAAGCAGCATTTCACGTACTGGGCTTCTGCTCTGAGCTGCGAGCAGAATTGCATGGGTGCCCAGAGATGGGACTTTGATGTGAGAGCACAGTGTGCAATAGGAAGTACACCTGTGTGGCAACAAAATATTTTAAATAACCTTGGAACTTGAAGACTTTAATGAACAAAAGTGAGTAGTCAGTATCCCTTTGCTCTGAATTATTTAACAAAAGGAACAATTTCTCTAAAGCGGGGTGGAGAGATGAGAGAATCAGCATGATAATTGTACCACTGAAGCAGTTTCTAATTATTTGACCAAGTATCTTTGTGAGAAAAAATGTATTCAGATTTTACATTTGAGACAGCAGCTTGAAACTTGAAATTCTAAATCCAGACAGGTAACAATCAGAATTTTTGAGTACTCCAGTCTTTCAATCTTGCTTTATACAATAATGGTAACCTCCAGGATCTACAGGGTATTTGATGTCATATCTAGGAAAAGAAATTTATTTCTGAAAAATTTTCTTATTTAGGCTTCTTCTTTTATTTACAATGTATTCCTATTTTTTTTCCTGCCTCCCTAGACTGAGGCAAATCCTGCACAGAGTTGCTCGTGCATTTGATGGAACAAACACACCGCCTCAGCTTTCAGATCTTACATGAGCACTTGTTTGTTACCTGTTTTGGTTTTCCCCCAAGGGGCGACTTTATTCCAAGTTGATGAACTTGTGCTGAAAAAATATAGAATATTTCCTAAGTCTGAAAATTCTGTGGAATCTTGAGTTTAACGCTTTGGGTTCAAATTTAGACTCAGCATGTTGAGCCCATGTAACACCATGTGGAATAATCTCATGTCAACAAGAAGGGTGCAGCAGTTCCAGCCTTTTGGGACAGTTAAATCAAAGCTGAATGGTGCCTGAGGAGAGCACTCAAGCACACGGTCACGACAGCTCTCAGACCCCCTCTGACAGCAGCCCCTCTGGAAGGTTGGTTTCGTTTCAGCTCATAGCAGCATAAATATGGGATGATGTGGAGTTCATCAGGCTCGTGCCTCCTACTTTTGGAGGCTCAACAATGCACACATGTCTGTGCACCCAAATTTGTCCCTGTTCTGGTGATTTGTTTGCCTGATCCTTAAATGTATGTATTCATCTTGGTCTACACCGAGTGCACCAAGCTCTGCCAAGCCCACAGCCGAGCTGGTGGATGCCTCTACTTACTGGAGGTACTGTGTGGAAGTTCTCTGCTTTCCTGCAATGCCTGCTGCTTGTTAACAGCTGATCCCAAAAAGGAGCTGACATAGGGGCACTGAGGAGCATGGCTTTACAGAAATGCACTCCCTGCATTTCTGACTAAAGGGTATGTGCTGAGTAGTTAAACTACAGCAGAGAGACGGAAATATTTGAGAGGTTTCTACTGGAGCCTGCTTTTAACTCTCTGCAGCCCTGTTTGGAAAAGGGCTGTCGTTAGTACACGCCTTTAGCTTGAATTTGCACTTCTGCAGTCTGAGAGGAAGAATGGAAGAAATGTTCTGAGAGCAAATTCCATGTACGACTTCTGCCATCTGCTAATAGCATGTGTGAGCAGCTCTGCTGCCAGAAACCGAGGAACAAAGATACCATCGTTGTGGAGAAAATTGCAGTGCTCTGAAAATGAGACTCTCACTCCAGATGACTTGATAGCTCAGCACCCGCTGGGGCCGAGTCTGAGGCCAACTTCCACTCACCAGCACTTGCACAGACCCAGGGTAACATCGCTCAAACTAGCGTGAGCCCTTACAGGGGCAACGTTGTTCCTGTGAGCCTGAAGAGCAAGTAAGTTTTATAATCTGTTTAGTATAATGGCCTTGTTGGAATCACAGAAATGAAATCATTTAGGGCAGGAAGATGGACAAAAGCCGAAGAGCTTCTCCACTGAAACCACATGTAGGCAACGTGCAGAAAAAATGATGTGAAGAGTCCAGACAGCACTGAAGTCCCGAGTAAACAGTCAGGGTTCACCTTCCCGTGTCTCTTTTTTGCTTCAAGTCTCATTCATGTGATGCACATGTCAGTGCACCCTTTTAATGACAGCATCCAAGCCACCCTGGTCCCACAGTGCGAGTCAGAGCCGCTGCCTCCCTCCTGCTGTGCAGCAGGTATGCAGGGCAAGGCATAACTGTGACAACCCAGATTCCCAGGTGTGGATTCTGAGCTCTAATGCAGTCTCTCTCCTCACCGTGCAGCTGGCACAATGAAGTCCACCACACGCAGAGAAATTCTGTGCAGTGCTGTTCTTCCAACCCCTCTGCTGCGCACTGGTTTGCAGTGGCTGGGTAACAGACAAGGCTGGTCATCAGGGAGGAAAACAATAAAACGTAATCGTGTGAGATGTGCAGGTAATATGGCAAAAAGGTCTAAAAATGGTGACAGGATTTTTGTTTGATTGATACAGCATGTTAGAAAAGACCCTGGTAAATAGCACTGTCAGTAATTCTGCCTGTGATATTTCAGGAAAAAATGGTATTAGTAGATCTCAGAAATGTTTAAATTTCAGTGTGGAGCTGGTACAAAGACAGTGTGGTTGCTCTGACAGTCACATCAAAGGCAGAACAAAGAGGAAGAAGATCTGCTTTTTGCCTTAGCAGCCTGGAGTGTATATTTATACCGTCACTGCTGGAGCAGGAGGGAGATGAAATACAAGGTGGTTTTCTGCAGGGCTCATGTGTTTTGTGTGGCTCCTTTGCCTGCTTGGAAAGCTTCCATCATTTTTAAGTGTCATCTCTAGAGCTTGAAACTGACACCGAATTTCCTGCTTGATGTTATATTATGAAATAGTTAATGACATTTTTAGGAAGAGAGGGGAGCTGTTTATAAACAGCTTTTGCTTCTTTCATGTCTCTTTTTCCCCCGTTGGTGTTGGCATAATTATTTGTGACGGTGCTAATGATTGCAGGACCAGTGTGAGCTGGAGTAACGTGGTTGCAGCAGGTCTCCACGGTGTGATCTAACACGCTGGCCCTGGCTCTGTGTTCCCTGGACACCCAAAGGGTGGGTCAGGCAGTGATGACATACGTGCAGGGAATGCAGAGTTTCTACCAAGGATGTGTAAGCTCCTAGTTCTTGCATCAGTCCTGAAATCCTAGTATAATAGAACAAAGAAATCCTAGAATAGTATTACAGAGTTTCTCAGGAAAGTGCTTACGTGTGCTATTGCATGTGTTGATGAATCGCACATTCCTTCTGGACTTACAAAAACTTCTCTGGCTGAAATTGTGTCTGTGGGAGATGCAAATTCAGCATTCCTAAATGGTGGCATTTTCTTCTCAACAAAACCAAATGGTCTAGTGACAAGAAGGCACCAAGCAAATCTCCCACATCTAAAGATGGCTTTTTTTATATTCAAAGCAAGCAGTCGTGTCCCTGGAGAGATGAATTCTTGTGTCTACTCTCCGTCCTCTTGGTGCTGAGAAGTTATCTTTTGAAGGAGCCCCAACCCTTTATCCCACCAAGCCCACTGGCAAGTGAAGGACACGCCAGTCAGGTGGAAGGCTGGTGGTGTGCAGAAGGTGGGAATGAATGGGGCCAGGGGAGCGCAGGAGCAGCTGCCACCATGAATGAAACCTGGGAGGCCAGTGTGAATGTCAAGAGGCAAAGAAAGAAGGCAAGGAACAGCACGGTGGAGGAGAAGGAGGGGAAGGAGAGGGTAAGGAAGAAAAAGGAGCACTGTATTCTTGCAGCAAGGACAGGTGCCAAGGAAAGGAACGTAGTCATCATGACATGAAAACTGTCTTCTGTTGATGTCCAAGCTTTCAGGCTTCACCCCTCCTCTCTGTGTCAAGGCTTTCTCATTCCTCCTCTCCTAGAAGCTGTCCCTAGTCCTGCTCTTGGGATCCCTTACCAGGCCAGGAAGGACATGCTGTGCCACCAGTCAAATGCACATTCACCCCTGAATCAGGCATTTCTTCATCTACCTACCGCCTACTTAATACAGGGAAAGGCAAAGGAGGTTAAAGGATATTAACAACTGTTGTCCTGCCAGGTAAATCTGCTGTTTTGAAAACTAATATAATGGCAGAGTATTCTAGGTGTGCAGCTCTTCAAAAGTAAACATCCATTTACAGCAGGATCATAAAAATCTTTGAGGCACTCAACAGCAAGTTACCTGTGGCTTTTCCCCCTTGTATCTCCAGAGGTTATTGCTCAATGAGGGAATATGTGGTGTTTTGTGTCAACCGAGAGGTAATTGTGAGCAACTACTTAAATAGCCCTAATTATGTTTGGAGAAGGCTGTTCCCTGAAAGCAGCTAGAATCTGTGAATAAACATATTGCCACAGGTGACCACCTGATCTGTGCGTACGGACCTAAAAAAAGCCAGTTTGCTAAGTTTAAACACCTCAAAATAAAGCTGAGCAGACACCAGACGCCAATAGCTATCCCTGCTCCCTGAACGCTCCCAAAAGCAGCATTGTATGGGGAGTTTGCAGGGGGGGAAAGTGCAGCTCAGGTCCTTGTGGCATTGCAGACGACCACATAATGTTTAGCCAGCCCGTAATGCACTCCTGAGGGGACCATGAGCTTAAAATACAGGCCTGTAAATACCACACAGACAAAGAAAGATGAAGAAGTGACGAGGCCCCATCAACAGGGGGGATGGAGAAACCCAGAAGCCAACTTTGCTTAATCCTTTTGCAAACGCACTCAATGTCTGTTCAAGTCCAGCAGCAGCCCCTGCCTTCACCAGTGCCGTCCCCGCAGTCGTCCTACAGTTCCCTGGGCCCCCCTTCCCACCCGTAGCTGCCTCAGCCCCAGGTCACCCCAGGGAGCAATGCCCAGTGGATGTGAGACCTTACAAGGCACCTGGAGAGCACTTGCTTTCCCTGGACAGGGTCTCTTTCTCCACCAAAGGTGCCTGTCCAGGAGCCAGGAACATGGCCTAGGTGGCCCCCGGCCCCCCTGGCTGTGCCTGAGCATTGGGAGGATCCAGAGGACTGGCAGTACAGCCGCTTGGCAGCTCAGGGAGGATTGGGTGTCAGAGTACTCTCCAGCCTCATGGCAAAGCTTGGTTGAACACCATCTTGCTCGCCTGTGCTACCAGCCTGGAGAGGAGCAGGCTGGGACCTGCTTGGCTCTGCAGAGCCCACTGCCTGGCCAGGGAGGTCAGCGAGATGTTGGGGAACACAGAGAAACAGTGTCATCCAGCACTTGCCTGTGGCAGTTGGGCAGGGAGTGGTGAGTGGGGCTCAGGCGAGCGGGGCTGAGCCCTCAGGAGCCGGCTTCCAGCGTGGCTGCAGCCCTACACTGCCACAATGTTTGAAAGAGAAAGTCCATGACGGAGGGGACAAATGTGAAGCTGTTCAACGTCTGTGAGGGTTGAAGAGTTCAACGTGACAGCTGAGATGATACCGGCCCCGGCTGTGGCCCCGAGCCCTCCCTGCTCTGCCGGCCGCCTCTGCCTGGAGCGAGCGCCCAGCTGCCTCACCCCACCATTAACCGTGTGTGGCTTCAGTGTCACTTAAAATTAACAGCTATGCACAAAACCAGCACATAATTATTATATATTATTATATGGAAGTGCAGTAGGTCTAGAAATAAACTCTGTGCCTTTTTGAAATAACCTGGCAGCTCTCGGAACAGCTAGAAAAAAGAAATCTCAATATCTGTGGTAGTCAGTCACATCTTCTTCCTCTTTGTCCTGTTTTGATCAATAGTTGTTTTCAGCACTCCTTGTGCACAGCTGTGGGAGGAGGCGTGCTCAGAGCCCCGGCTACTTTCCCTGGGATGCTGAGGAGACACCACTTCTATCATCATTCCTCTGGGCAGGTGACGGTGACGCCAAGACGCTCCTGGCATCGGCCCATACAAGACAAGGTCACCCACCAAAATGAGGATGAGCTGCGTTACTCAGAGTGATGTCCCAGCATTAGGCTATACCAGTCTATTGCCTTACTCACAAGAAGTCCAGAATTCGGTGAGCTTTAACATATTACTTTTTTTTAACACTTTTAAAAGAAGTCCTTAGGAATACAATTTAAAATAAACTATAGGCAAAAATTTTTGGTAGCAAACTTCTGAAGAGATTTTTACAGAATTGTTTTAGAGCAATTGTGGAATTACGGTTGAAGTAACTTAGGAAAGAAATATAGATGGAAGGGAAAAGACAGTATATCAACTCAAATAACAACGAGCTGGGAATGAGAATAAGGGTGAGTTTTAGCGGGATGAGTAATACACACCAGAGGGACGAAGGACTGGCACCAGTCTTCTGGATGGTCAGTTTGTCGGGGTCTTCGTTTGGGGCAGCCCTTGCACCTGGAATAGCCATAAGGTACGGCAGCAGGTGGGGGCCGGTTTCAGATGGGTGGGGAGCTGTGCTGGTCTGCGTTACACAGCCTGCACTTGGGTTCGGGGCCTTCACAGCCCTGCTGTCTCCTGCTTGCAGCTCCAGTATCACCTTGGGCTACAGGGAGAAAAAGTTCATTGACTACCATTGCCTGTTTGCTAGACAAACCCCAGAAAAATGACTCGCACCCAAAATGTGAGGGATTTCCTGACAACTTCCAAACATTCGCTTCATTTCATGCCTGGACATCAATCAGTGAATTTCCAAGATAACAGGTAAATGGAGACAATTATGAATCACAATATCTGGTGTTTCCTGTGCAGAGCTTCATGCGTGTTCCACCAGACAGGGGAACAGGTCCTGTGTGACTCTGTCACCGGCTGAAATCTGTGCCATCCAGGGGACAGCTGATCCTCTAGTTTAAGCTTTGTGAAACTATAATGAAAACCAGACAAAATACCAGAACACAGTAACATCCAGTGAAGGTGCAGACATGAACCCGACGTGCTAAGGCAGTCGCTGCTTAAATAAGGATACCATTCAGTGGGATGTCTTTTCTGATGCTATTCCTGAGACCAGAGACCCAGGACGTTAGAGTCAGCGTATGAAAGCAGATCTGTCTCCCTGCTTGTTTACACAGACTCTCACATCCGTGAGCGTCAGTGATCACTCAGAGCAGTGGCTCTAAATATCCACAACCAGCACCACATCCCTCTTTCAGAGAAGTGTTTTGAAACAGTCGTCCAGACTTCTCAGTGAGGAGCAACTATTATCAGAAAGGGAATAGCAACACAAAATTAGAAAAAAAGCAAGCTGTGGTAGAACAGGCAGACTACCTGACTCTTCAGCTGCGTGTCAGAGATTTATCATGCTCTTAAAGGAGTCTCAGCTATGTTTCTGCAGGCAGAAGGCCTAGAGACGGGATAGGTTTCAATGGCTGTGTACTTCTTACAGCTTTAGCATTGTAGTAGCAGCTGTAGCTGTCTCAGCAACGGCAAGGCCACGTGGTGAGGAGCTGGATTGCTCTAACATGTCTCTTCACTCTTCATGCATTCTTTGAACCCAACCCAGAGATGTTTTTTGCTGCCTGATCCTTACTGGGTCCCTCCTAGAGATCAGTCTTGTTTTTCTTCCATGGCTTCTCTATAATTATAGAGTGTGAAGCCAGTAAATGGGATACAGGATTGCTGCTGGCCAGTTCCCCATACTGGAGACGTGCAGGCAGAGGCAGAGCTGCTCAGACTGACTCCTTTGAAGGGCGGTATTCAGCTCCTTGGTAAATCTATCATGGTGTAGTTGGACGATGATTCACGTGCTGTGGTGGACTGAACTGCACGCCCAAAGCTTTCATGACCACAGGCTGCCTTCCACATCACTGCCTCGGAGGCTGCTGGCCTAAAGCAAGAATAGGTGAGTAGGACACACAACAGCCTCTGAAAAGCCACACTTTATAGTCTGGTGTAACACAGACCATCCTGCATCAGACAAAGCGAAACCAGTAAGAAAATGGCAAACATAGCTGCCATTTCCCCCCTGCTAATCGTCCAGTCTTTAATATTTTCAGTTCAGGAGATTTTATGAGCTGGTTGTGGTCTCTTTGGTAATTCCCACTGCTTCTCTTCCATGTATTTGACCATTTTTCCCTTGAGTCCCTGAGAAAATTTTGCATGTTTTGGCCAATGCCCTTTGCAAAGCATTCTAGCATTCTAGCACTAGCACAGGGCTCGTGCTGCTGTATGAGAAATCAGCCTCTGACTTGCTCTGAACCTGGTTCTTAAGATCCTTTGCTATTTGTAGGCACCCTTACCCACCCTGTTCCACAGCTTCCAGCACGTTGCCTTTCTCTGAATCTTCTGCAGTTCCAGTATATCTGTTGGAGATGAGACAACCAGAACTGCTCAATGTGTGGCTGAACCCTGGATTTGTACCTTGCCATAACCATCTTCTGTTTTGGTCCCCTAATAATTGCCAGTGTTAAATTTGCCAAGTTTTTTGACCACTGAGCTGATGTTCTCACACTAGCGCAAGCTCGAGGCATCACTCCTGTGTGGTGATGATGAGCTAATTTTATAGGTGAAGCTATAACTTTTTCTAGTTACATTACAGTTATATACATTAAATATAAATTGTTGTTGCATTGCCCTGTATCACTTTTGCTAGGGTCTTACGCATTTCTTTTTAGTCAACTCTTACTGCTGCAATATATTGAAATAAGTGCAGGTAATCTTTAGAGCGCCGGGCTGTGAGCTGCGCTGAGTCGGGAGGTGCTGGAAGGCCTATTCAGCATTTTCCCTCCAGCGTTAGCAACATCCAAGAGAGTCAAGGCAGGAAACTGGGGATGGTTACAGCATCACTCATCTCAGTTTAATTTACTGACAGGTGTAAATCAATGCTTTATCACTGTGCTAAAATCTCTGTGATCTCTGCAGTGGATAAAACTGTCTGGTCAGGCCAAGTAGCCAGTTTTAAACCAGTCATTATAATCCCCCTTTTCACCAAAGGAGGTGATTTTGTAATTGCTGTGTATACTAGATCTCACCAGGAAATCATTGTTCTATAACGTTAGCTGCAGCACTAAATTTACTTTGGCCTTTGCTAGAGTGCATGGTGTTAGTTTGCTTTGTTCTCACATCACAAACTGCACTGACACGTGACACACAAAGCTAAATTTCTTTGCACTGTTATATGAACGAAAAAGATTAGAGTAGCGTCTTTTCAAGAATGATGAGCAGGCATCTTTACTTAGATGAAGACGGGAAGTCTTGTGGTTAGACACCCACTTAGGAGCCACAGGATTTGGCTTGTTTCCAGTACTGAACAGATTTTTTACATTATCTTTGAGCCCCAGCTTCCCCATTCAGGAATCCTGTGAAGTTCAAGTGATTCATATTTCCTAAGTTGATTTCTCCCTTCCTCCTATAACCATTTTGGCTGACTAGGCTTGTTCTTCTTCTCTTGCAACAATTAGATTTAAATATGAGTCAACCTGGAAGAAATCAGTAGCACAGGATGCACTAGCTTTTACCCCTACATTTCAAGAATTAGAGTTTAATTGTGGTGTTACTGCACTGCCCACATACAAGGTGATCTTCGCTTTTCTCAGCTGACACAAATCTGCTCAGTTCAGAAAAGCTGGGGACTCGGCAGACAACTGCTGTGATGATGCTCATTTTCCTCTTGGGTAGGGATATGCAAAGTTCCTGTAAAGGAATGACTAACATGCCTTTCTCCCGCTGCATTACAGCAGCTTTCCAAGCACCAACCCATGAGAACAGAAGAACTCACAAGCCAAATACCATGAGCCTCTAGACCCCTCGCTTATTCCCAGGAAACTTACATAGTGATGAGAACCTTCTTTTCATTCCTCCTGGCACATCTACTGAAGGATATGATTCAGAGATGGCCTCTTATTGTGGACAGGATGGCATTTCTTAGCTTTCACAATAACCACACGTTAAAATATAGATGAATGTACCACAGCAGCCCTTTTTTTTTTTTTTTTTTTTTTTGAATGACAATGATAACATTTGGCACATACCTCACGTTTTCAAGAAAAAGCCCTTGTTGCATTACCCCAGAACAGAGTACAGCATGTGCTTCCCCTTCCTCCTGATGTGCCCATTTGCCAACACACTGGGAAGGGCAGGGCAGAAACTTGCAGTGACTCTGGGTACTGCAGAGGAAGAAACATCCTCAGGAGGCTGTTGGCACCCTATACTCAATGTCTCCGCACCAGCAGAGCTGGGTTAGTGACAAGACAAATAAAAGAATAAGGCCCAAAGTTGGCAGACAGCCAGGGCAACCACTGAAGATGTCTGCTTTCAGTAGCTGAATCTGGCTGGCTTTTTTAAGGAACCAAAAATCCTGTCTGGTAGTAAACATCTGAAATTACCATACCAAAAAAAAACCCCCAAAAAACAAACCAAAAAACAAAAACAAAACCCAAACAAAAAACCCACAAACCCCCCACCCCAAAAGCACAAAAAAGAAAAAAGCCCCAAACGATCATCTAGTCAAGTCTTTGGGATGGAAAACCTCAAAAGTGTAGATGAGATAGACAGGATATGTCTCCTGCCTGGAATACCTGGGACAGTTTGTTTGTAGCATGCCTGATCATGTAGTGCTGGTTGGACACGGGGCCAAGCCCACAGCTGTTCCCTCAACAGCTGCGTGATCCCTGTCCCTCCTTCTGGCTGCAGGAGAAGCAGGTAACGCCTGGGTGGGACAAGCGCCAGGCATTAGGAAAGACCACTTACACCCATGGTTCATTTCCCAGGCAAGGCATACCTTGTTCCCAGGTGCAAAGCACTGATTGCAGCCTGTGTGTCCACCACTGTGCTATGACTGTTCTCAGGAGTAAGCTACAGCACTTTGTGGTGGTGCAGGACCACTGAAGGGGACTGAAACCAACCAAGCAAATAAGGTGAATGACACCAAACCTTTTTTGGGGAAGCAATTTTGCTGCAATATTGACCACTGATACTTCAGACTCATTCTTTGCAGCAAGGCAATGTGGGCAGGCAGAGCAGTGTTCATGTACGGATTGTGTAGGTCCCTTCGTTATGGCATGGCTGAGCACATACAATGGAGAAAGAGAGACTCTCAAGTCAGTTGCAGGGGTGAAAAGGCAGGTTCAGATCCTGCCATAGCTTTGACTTGCAATCTGACAGAGTCCATACGTTCCAAGTTGCAGAACTCAAGCTTTTCATATTTCAGCTCTATGAATGCTAGACAGTGTTTTTGACACATTTTATCTATCAGATTTCTCAGTTTTACCCACTTTCTATCAGAGTAAATTAAGCCCCTAATTTTGCTGCCTTTCCTCGCCTGTAAATGGGTGACAAGGAGGTCAGCTTCAAAGAGGCATTGTGAAGAGAAGGGTAGTAAAAACTATGGAGTGCTCTGTCCTGTAAAGTCTCCAACGAAAGACAGGATGGCTGTGCAAAGTATTGTAAAGTCTTTGAAAATTAAGATAACAACAAGACAGGCCCATATCTTTTGCTAGTCTGTAGGATTCAGAATCACTGCTGCAGAACAGCATTTCCATGCCAGGAACCTGCACCAGCTGCTACAGCCACAGATCAGTCCTTCAGTTGATACCACAGCATGGGCTGTGCTCCAGTTCTTGGACTCCTTCACCTCTGTATCACCAGGATTTCTTCAACACAGTCATTAACAGCTCACACATACCTGCCACACCTTCCAGCACACGCCTCTGCATTCCTCACCCTGTTCCAAGACATGCCTTCTTCATGGACTTGTCCTCTCGGAGCTCACGTTTGCTGTCTTATTCATGTGGTCCTACGAAGTGCTGTTAAGCTGTGGTCATGATGAATTTAGCCCACAGTGACCCTGTCCTTGCAAGAACAGGTCAAGTGTAGTTTAGCTGTCACCTAAGCAGTACTTTTGGTATTTTGTAAGTATTTTACAACTTACATAAAGAAAATAAGTGCTGGAAGCACCTCATCTGTAGTGACAACCTCTGGGCCTTATAACACATATAATACAAGCTAACATCCTTAATTTAATGCATTTTTGTCTGTTCTCTGAGCTGTGACTGGAACTTTCTCCCAGCCTTTTTTTTCAGTTTATAAAGCTTTTCCTACCATCTCTTAAATTTACCAAGTCTCCAGTTCCCAAGTGCTGTTGATATTTCCAGCTCTCAGAGTTTCTGTGGCAGAGACAGCTCTGTCTTCCAGGGGATGCAGTACCTGGTAGATCTGACGGAACAAGCTGGGGGTCACAGCACCCAACCCTGGAGGGTACCTTGATTCTGAACCTTGGCACAGGCCAGCCAAAAAATAATCCACACCTTCCTCCCTTCTCATTGTTCTTCTTATGTGGTGCAGCAAATGAACACCTCAGATCGGCACAAACTCCTATTGTTGCTTGATTTGCAGTCCAGAAAAAAAAAAATTAAAAAAATCAAGCTCCGCATTTCCATACAGCAAGTGGGAACCAGCAGTGCTTGGCAACTTTCTAGCCTTGGCCAAGGGCAAAGGAAACAGTTAATCTATCACTCCTTTGAAACACAAATCTCTCTGCTTCTCAGCAGGACAAGATCTGAGTCCCTGACTAATGTTAAAGTGCTCGGCGCAGGCCAATTTCATTTCCCATTTTTTTGTTCTAGTCTCAAATTTTTTGCCTTTTTTTAAGGTTTATGTGGCATCAACTCCTTCTCAAAACCACTCATTCTGTCCATTAATTAGATTTCTAGCTGTTTACCTAACATGTTACCTAAATGTAATTGAAACAATATTTTGTTCTGAAAAAAAAATATCTAAGAGGTGATTATCTCAAGAGTTTGTTAGATTTCTACGGTAGAAAAGGTGTCCCCAGGCTCTGGGTGGGAAAGATGTCTCACCGATTACCCTTATTTTCTTCCAGTCACCTTTCTGTGCATGCACGTCCTGCTGACCATTAGATATGAGGGTCGTGGCAGGTTAAGGTTTGTATTTTGAGAACTTGTTTATGGTAAATAAGACATCACTGACAGATTCCCCTCAGCCCCTTCGCAAAAGAGTTTCATTTAGGAGGGATGCCCAGGATGAGGGATGGAGACACACAGAGGGCTCAGAGGCTGTTGGGGCAGAGAAGCCCCTCTTGTCACCTCTGTGAAGGTTTGTAGTCCTGCTGCAGGGCAGGTCCTCTGCAAGTCTTCCTGGGGGAAGAATGACCTGATAGTGGGAAGGGCTTTTCTCTGGGATGGATCCAACCCACGCTTGCTTTGAGGCTGTGGATTTCTGTCGCTAGTTCCCTGCGATACTGTTTTGATTTAGGAAGCTGACACACCTTGAGATGCGATATCACTTGTCTGATTATAGCAGAAACTCTTCTGACCACACGCCAGTGCGAGGCTTTCCAGCTCTCTCAGTTTAATTTTCTGTGCTCAGCTTTGCATTCTTACGTCCATGCTATAGTGTCACACACAAAACTGCACTTTAAAAGTGGTCGATCTGTTTTCACTGAAAAAAATCCCTCCTTCTGGTATTTCTGCTAGCATCAGTCTCCAGGACATAATCCCTAGTGCAGGGAACATGTTCCCCACTGATGTGCCAGACAAAAGTTCATGGCTTTGTCTTGGTGAAAATGAAGTCTTGATTATTCATGCAGTTCCCAATGAGTCACTCCACACCCTTGAATTATTTCTGACAGATGTAAAATGCCTTATGCTGAATTCCTACTCCAAAGGGCCTTTTGCATGACCGGTTTATCAGTGAATGTGAGCAGACTCATGATTACAGTGCTTCATCATCATGGCATGTGAAATACTAAGCATGATGACTAGGGAAACCAGACCCACCTATTTTTTGCCATAGGCTCACAGCTTCCAAAATCTCCCAGCAGCCGCACAAGAGACATTCATGCCAGGCAGGTGTGTGCAGGCAGACCCTATATTACCTGGTGGATTTCAACACAGCTATGCAGATGAAAGAAAACTAATCAGCTGAGGGTATATGAATTCACTCCCAGGGGTGATATAGAGACTGAAGTACTAACCTAAAGGCCTGTTTCTGTCACTTTTCACTTTTTTGGTTTCTCTTTGCTGACAAAAGTGGACTTACCACTGGCTAAAATACTCAGCTGTGGTGCACGTGATGGATGGTCACTGCCCTTGTGCATGAGCAGTGGAGGCCAGATCTCTTCAGCTGTGAGCTAAAGCTCAGCTCTGCTCCTTCAGCCTGCCTTGCTGGCCTTACCTCCTTTGAGCTGGAAGTACACTCTTGGCTGTGTTTACCCCCAAACGCAGTTAGCTCACATCAGTACACAGCCAGGAGATGCAGATAAACTTTCCTCCACAGCCTGTGGAAGACAGGTGTGGGCTGTTTCCCAATTGCTCTGTGGCTTCTTCCTGAAATGGGGCATCCCTAGGCTGGCCTGAGGATTTTCACAATTCTGCCTTCTCCCACAAAGAAAAGTTCTTGTGGGGGCTCCAACTCTTCTCCATATTGAACCTCCTCCAAAGCAAGAAGGTAGTTGCAGTAAGGATGCCCTGAGGGGTACTGAAATCTTGGAGCTCCCCCTGTGACCCAATGCTGATCTTGAGTGCAGCTCCACTGTGCACTGCTCCCATATCCGTGGTAACTCAGCTGTGAACTTTGAGATAATGCTAACACCACGAGCTTTAGTCTGGGCAGACACAATCGGCACTGCAAGTGTCTCACAAGAAACAGTGTGATTTCTTATAAAAGGGAGCTCAGCTGAGCACTCACCATCAGGAAAGACCAGGCAGAAATTCCTGTTGCAGGCATCAGCAGCTGCAAGCATTTCAGTGACCTTCCCCAGCAGACAGCCCATTCTGGCACAGTATGAGGCTGAAGACATTACCTCTGCAATGTGAGATTTTAGGCTGGGACTTCACATTTTTCTCCTACGAAAATCTCTGTCACTGCAAAACACAATGACAGCACCCAAACCCATGTTAAGCAGTCATTTTAGCAATTCTGAAATCTGCAATCATCTGGCTAATTAAAAAAAAATCCTCCTCCTTTTTGTTCACAGATGGTCATGATGATACCTTTTCGTTAAATAATTAGTCATTTTTGTGTCAGGTTTGACTTGTTTTAGGGATTTAGACTGAGTGTCTTGTTCAAGGAAATTTGTAATTGAGACACAAATCTCTGCACCTGTGAAAGACTTCAACATTTGTGCAGATGACGGAGTATATGTTTTTAAACATATACTTTA
Source organism: Thinocorus orbignyianus (assembly GCA_013400375.1). Classification (NCBI taxonomy): domain Eukaryota; kingdom Metazoa; phylum Chordata; class Aves; order Ciconiiformes; family Thinocoridae; genus Thinocorus; species Thinocorus orbignyianus. Next base: position 377,428 of record VXBW01006747.1, read on the forward strand.
CTACCTTATAGGCATTTACACAGGATATTAGTAAAGGCTGATCTGTCATCTCTGTCTTGTCAGTAGATCCACTGGATTCTGACAGCTGAATAGAGGCTATTAATTAGAACTGCCAGGTTTTGTCAGACTTCTGTCATGCTCCCTAGATAATTCAGTCTTATGCATTTCAAGCAGCTTCAGTGCGAATATGACCAAGCCATTTGATTTCCCTCCTAAATTCTGTGCCCTCCCTTTCTAAGAAAGAAGATTTATTCCTGCAATAATAATGCTTTGCGTTTTTTGGGGTCAGTGTAGCCCAGTGCTGCACTAAGGAGTGCCCAGGTTTGAGCTGACACCTTGAGCTAGGAGCAGCTGTGCAAAGGTTCTGGTATTAACTCCCCACCCTCATGAAGGTTACAGAGGATAATGCCACAAGTTTTGCAGGAATAAAGAGGCTTTTTCTTGCTTTTCTAAGGAGGATCTATGCTAGAATAAGCAAACAAAAATTGGACCTGGTTTCACATCCCTCTGCTCCCACACTAGTCAGTAACTCTGCTAGTGTGGACACAGTACATGGTATAATGACTCCTAGCTATTCATTCTTAAAGGAGAAGTGTTATTTTTGCGTGTAACTATGACCTATTTTTTAATTTTGCTATATATACAAACTTACTTTTTGAAGCACGTCTATGAATCCTTTGAAATGCATGTGATGCAAAGCAAACGATAGGCCCTTAGAGGTATATTTAGAAAATGCCAGTTTTGTTTTTTGTACATATTTATAATCATCTCTGGCCATACTATTGATGATTTTCCACAGTAGCTTTCAAAGTAATGTTGCTTTGTCTGGATATTCAACATTGCTGAAAAGCACTTAAAATGTCAAATGCAAGAACAGCTTGTTTTTTCTCACTACTACAGCCTAATACATATTTGAACCATGAACCATCTCGCTACAGCTTTTGAAATCAAAGTAAAGCTAGATAATTTATAGCATATTACAAACACAGCCTGTAAAAATAGAGAAGTATCTTTCATGAATCCATAGCATGCAAATGGAGGGACTTTGTAATACTTCCTCCTTGTATTTTCAGCACATGCTTGCTTTTGTTTCAAAGGCACTTGAAAATAAAATTGTTTGGGTTGAGAGACTGGTTTGGGAAGAGATAATAACCTGTAGTTGTAATGGACAGGTCTTTTATTATGCTGCTTATTTTCTAAATTATCCTCATGAGAGCTTTCCCTTAAACATTTAATTATCTCTGCTCTTCTGCACTCCCCAGACTTGTCTAATCAGTGGGTACTGAACTGGGTTTATAAGTGGATTCATATGAAAATAAAAAAACTTCATTGCTAGAGTAGAAACAACTTTTCCTTCCCTGTAGCTATACCAGAGTACTTTTTTAGATTTTATTTTCTGTAAGAGATCATTTTATTTATTGTAGCTGAAGTAGCACTAATAAATAATTTATATTTAAGCACATAAATAATTTATATATTAAGCATATTGTAATTCTGTTTATTTATTTGCTTGCATAGCTTTTTACCCAGCCTCACTGGAGGAAGGATGCTGATTTATAGAAAATCCAGAATAAGATATTGTTTCAACTGGAAAAAAATTTGGGAGACACATCACCATCAAGCTACAACACTGATGCACCCAAGCGCAGCCCCAGCTGGGAGTAGGGTGGCTGGTGCCTGCCCCCCCACTGGGGGTCACACAGCCCTTCTGCAAGGTCAGCTCAGGTGAGAGGCCTTTCACCACTGTTCGCTCATGCAGGACACGGTGCAACAAAACTGCCCTTCTCATGTGTTCCCCCTGCTTTGTCCTGTCCCAGAACAGCCTCTGTGCCCCCGTAGCAGGGAGCTCTCTCCAGCACATGTTGGGTGGAAGCTCTCTCTACTCATCAGAATTCATATAATAATCGTATCCTACCATAGCAATGTATAATTATATTAATTAATAGGATTATTCAGGGACTGTAATCTTCTCAGATAGTAGAAGTGATTGCCACCAAGGAGTCTACACCTAAATGCCCCTGTCCCTAAATGCCACTGAAGTTATCCTTTGAGCACACTGGGAACCCCAGAACCCAGCTCTCAACTACCCATGCTGTTGAGAACTAGAGCAACCAATGTGGTAGTCAGGTTATCTGCTCTTGGTTCCTTCTCATGGGCCTGCCCAGGCAATGAGGGACTCAGGTCCAGCCTTGGGCCACCTCATGTCAGGCCCAGCCTACCTGAGGAGCTTGCTTGTATTCCTGATGCAATGGTGGCATCTCGTAACTTGCTGTTAATTTCTGCAGTGCATAACGCAGTGTAAGGGCTGAGTATAAAGCTCAATTACAAAGTGGTGTGAAGAAGAGCATCTGCCAACGTTTGCATATATATGAGGTCAGTGGGTTTACATTCCTCCAGGTCAGAAAACAGAACAAGTGTGATCTCATCCCCATGCCAGTTTCTCCACATTACAAAGTCACCGCAAGACATGACGACACATCGTTCCTTCTCTGGGAGGATGGAACTGAGGGCTTGTCTGCATTGCTTGGAAGAACAAACTGGAAAGAACAAACATGCACAAGAAATCCTGAGGTAAGAATGCAGCAGAGATCAAGAACACTGGTTTTCCCACAGCATGAAACAGCCGAGCTCACATTATATACCTCAAAAAAAAAACTTAAATGCATGGCCTTTACTATGTTTTTATGATAGCTATTCTTGCCCCTTAGTAAAACCACACCGTATTTATGAGGGACTGCAAGATCTTAGTGACCACACTTGCTTAGTGTTTGCTTACCTGGTGGGCAAAAAAGGTCTCCCACTTTAACATGATTTAGTGTGCAGCCCTGATGACCAGTGACGAAGAGGAAGGCAAAATGAGGAGGCAGTTCTGCAAAACCTCCACAAAGGAACTGTATTTTCCCACTCCTCGTGTTATTCTGTGTGGTAATGTATTAATTCCTTCACTAAACTCGTTTGATTGTTTTTATAACCCTTACTGATGTCACTCTGAATATTACTGTTATCCTTACAAATACACAGTCCTCTTTCTGAAGAAATTTTAGCCATCCAGCTAACATGCCCTATGACTTTGAAATCAGTACAGTAAATTCACCAACAAAATTGAAAATAAAATTAAGCCCTGGATGAAAACTACACTGTGTATCCCTAAGGCTTATAAATTTGGTCTGGTCCAAGCTATAAGTACACAACCCTAAAATTAATATTATTCTGATGGATTTTATGTGTTTCTTAGAGAGGACTAAAAAATTTCAGAGGCATACATATGCATGTAAAATGAAGTTATGGTTATAAAGGCATGTCCTGAGTAAAGGTAGCAAATGTTATATCCACAGATTTACATTAAGAATGGAAATTGCTCAAAATTCATGTGGATGAAGCATACCTTTAAATTTTATTCACTTTGGCAGTACCCAAAGGATCAGACTCAATCTTGCACACCTTTGCTCCCTGTGAGCAAGCTTGCTACGACATAATCTGTCTCAAGTGGACGCATAGCTCTGGGTCTGGCCAGTGTGTATCCAGCTCTGATGGGCAGCAAACAGCCAAGCTAATGTTGACACAGAGCTTGGCCACAGCCAGGGAACCTGCTGTGTGGATGGCCACGCTGTAACAGATGATGGAGAAATTTTTCTGCTGCAAACTTACTGTAAGGCCACCATATGCACGGGTCTGTCATAGGCAAGAGTAAGCAACAAAGAGGGACAATAACACTGGCACTGTCAGGATTGGGCTGTCAGGTTTACTGGAATGCCAAGCCACTGCACAATGTCTTAAAGGCCTGGATGGTCTTGATTCTAGAAACAGGAATGCATCCATTCTCTCCCAGTTTAATACAAAAACTACTGGACTCTCCTTAAGCATGCCACGTGTGGGAGTTGAAGTGAATGTTGGTGAACAGTGAACATGCCTCTGACACCCCTTTGGATCATGTTCCGTTGCAAAAGGATTGTTTTCATAGAGACTGCTACTGATTATACATTCAGGACCAACTTTCCATGCTCAGAGATAAAGTTTCCTACTTTTTTTTTACAAAAGCTACAGAACTTCAACATACTTGCTATCTTTGGGCCAGCCCTGTAAATCTTGAGCCCACGAATAATGAATGTTATTCATAAACATTCTCGTCCCATGAGAAAAAGTTCTTATGGAATCATGTTTTGTAAGTACTAGTGAAAAGCTAAGACAGATAGTACCTAGATAAGACAGTGATGAATACATGTAATAAGTTTTTGTAGTTATAGCCAGATCCTAACACCCACAAAATGACCATACATATTGTGTAATAAACAAATGAAGTTTCTGAAGACCTACTTGGACAACACAATTATTATGTTCAATGCATAAAACTTGAATAAGGCTCTGGGAATTAGCAACATAAAAATAATTAAGATGGTGATGAATTTAAAATGTCGTCCAAACAAGGAATTGAGGAAGTCTTTAGAGAGGTCTTGTGGTGAACTTGATAAATCTTTCCACAGTTTTTAATTCTGAGTATTACTTATTTCATAATCTATAGTGCTTACTTAGCAACTGCTACAGGCTACTGAATAAACTATCACGGCAACACAGCTTTTGCCATAGGCCAGGATCACGAAACTACATGTGCATCATTTGTCATCCTGAATGTGCCCATGCTGCTGTTATTTTATAGCTGCAGATCTCAAGATGATTAACAATGATGGATGTTCATCAACCTTATTTCGAAAATGGAGTAACTCTGAGGTAATGAGATGAAGAAATTCGCTTGATATCATTGAATCAATTAGTATCCATACAAGGATTAGAACGCATTTCCTTATCCCTTATGCTATCCATAATCCCACTGCACAAGAATGCCAGATCCATTTCTTATTACCATTTATGTTTCAACAGACTAGAGCATCGAAGGACTAGACATTGAATCTTCTTCACTTTTCAGAAGGTTTTTTTTAACAAACTCTTTTATGACTAAAAAGAGGACTTCAGCACCTGGAGAGAAAAGGCCATGACGTGCATTCTCACACCATACCGTTCCTCTCACAGGTCTACCTCTCTGTTCCCTCACTCTGTCCTTGTGAAGAACTGTGAGTCCAACCAAGCGTTAAGGCCTGCACTGACATTGCTGTGACAGATTTTTGCGGTTCATGACCTTAGAGGAACACAGCACGTAGCCAACGCAGCTGTGATACAGGATTTTGCATTTCTTCTTGTTGAATTTCCTAAAGGCCAGTGCTTCAGCCTCAGTATTGCTGAGTGGCAGCTCTGTGTATTTTTTTTCCAGTGATAATAATTTGGATTGTGGTGTATTGCAACGGGAATCCTTCAAGTACAAAGATAACACCTTGTTTCAAGGGTAGCTTTGCTTGAGTAAGGATTGTTGTTATTTAGCTAAGATTATCACGGCTTTTTAGGGACTGAAATTCAGATTCTTCAAAAGCTCATACAAATTGAAGACAAGGATCATATTTACACGGAGGTGGTTTTCTCTATGTGTGGAAGTGTGGGGTTTTGTAGTCCTTATAAGCTTCAGGAAGACGCTGAGGAGAATAAAATAAGAACATATAGCCATTTCCTTTCTTGGGCCTTTGGTGGGTAGTTGACACATGGTTAAAAAAACTGTGGTGGAAAATGCAAATGTAGGAAATTGAAGCAACTGATAAGCAAATCAAATTTTTATGGATATCCGCTGAGTCCTTCTGAGGTCCTTTGTGTTACCAGAAGGCAATTTTAGCAGTCAGACTGTGTACAATTTCTGTATTACTTCCAGGCTATAGTGCAGTTACTCCAGACAGATACCAGCACAATTAAGAACAAGGTTTGTCTTACTAGTGAATTGTCTTTGTCTTATTCAATGAATCTGGAAGCACTCTGGACATCAAATTTCTTTGCCTTTGTTGTTTTCTTCTAAGCACCTTTACAATGCACTGTTGTAAATTTCTAAAAAACTCTGCTAATGCTCATAACATTTATAAAGAAAAACAATGCTGAAATATTCTTTTCTTCTTGTTTTGGAACCTATGAAAATAAGCTCATAAAACTTTAACACATCTTTAACTTCCAAGCCTTCTCAGATATTCTGATATCTTTTCTTTGCGACACAGCATGGAGGAGACTGAGGACAAGTGCTTTCAAGTTTACTCATTATCTGTCTGAGCTGTGCTGTCAGCTTGTAATTCAGGTTGTGTGTCATCTGGGAAAAACTGTAGAATGCTCATCTCTGCCCCCTGCATCCACCCAGGTGTGGTATCAGGTTCTGATCGCTTTCATCATTCAAACTTTTTGTTGTTATTTGAATTAGCATACTGTCTAGATAGATTCCTTACAGACCAGAATGTTACTATGCTGTACATTACTCAGCTTTATCTGCCCTGCATTTGTAGACCACCAAATCGCTTAATTTACCATGTGTCAGTCCCTATAAATGTTACTTAAAAATAAAGGAAGAAGCATTGTCCTGCAGTCATGATCTTACCGTCAGCGCCCTGTCATAAGGCTCTTTCTTTTACAGTTGAGTGGGTTAGTGCCAGAAACTACTGCAGAGAGGAATTCATCCAGGCTGGAATGAGGGTCAGCGGGGACTGTGAGGGTGTGGCTTTTCCTTTTAGTATTTCATCAAGATGAAGCTGAAAGGTATTAAGTCTAATGATTTACAAAGCGAAAACAGGTTACAACGTTCCTATCTATGTGCAGCTGTATATGAATCATGGAAGGAAGTACTACACAGTACATTCTACAGGGTAAAGTCATAGGAACTTGTCACTTGGGGTTTCCATCAGGTTCCTGTTACCGACTTTATTTCGCATCCCACAGCTTGTCTTTGTGAATACTGGCCAAGTAAAATCCCAGATCTAACTACTGTTTTCAGTTATGCTGACTTGACCTAAATGCACATTCTATGTAAAATCTCTAGCGATCTGCTAGGAAGACAGAAGACCTTGGCTTGCAGCCCTCAAAGTGCTGTGCTCAAGAACTTTGATGACCGAGCATGAGACCACCAGCTCCAGGAAGCCACTGCAGCAACACTGCCTACCATTGGGGAACCTTACACCAGGGACCTAGCAAATTTCCTGCTGCTGCCACACAGGCAAAGGAAGAAGCAGGAACGAGAAAGGAAATGCAATAGGGAAAGATATAAACAGAAAATGTGGGAGGGAACTGAAAGCATCTCCCTCCTCCTTGGACAACTTTATCTCCAGCTTTCCAGGTTTCTTCTCTGTATCACCTCTGTCATAAGCAGAACCTGGTTTCCCTTCTTGTCTGAGAAGACACAAAGCAGTATAGGCTCAAAAATCCTGTAGTAATTTAGCATTCAAAATTACTTTTCCCCTCATATCCCATGTGGTGGGATCCCATCTGCAAAAATGCAGAAACAACAGACTAGTACAACGTATTATACAATGCACATACATGTTCAAGACAGACAACACAATGCACTGGTTAGTGTTCACAGTGGTAGGCAAAAGATCAAGAAGTCCTAGATTTTAATTTTACTTTGGACGCTGATTTGGTCTGCAGCTTTGAGTGAATCACTTGCAGTTTATGTTTCAGGTTTATTACCTGAAAAAATTGGGAGATGTTATTTATAAGTCTTGTAAAGCTTCCCGGAAACTCCCCTAAAAACTTGTTAATTACATTTCTACAGAAACTGAAATGTTTCTGCATACCGTTCACGGAAGCAGCACTACAGAAACAGACAGTACCTGATACAGAAGATACGGCATATTTCTTTTAACAATTGGGTGTATAATGGTGTTGAAGGCCTGGTTCTGTGAAGTGCATTGGAAGAAAAGCAGGAGTTTTCTTATGCATTGAGCTACAGATTAAGAAATTTGAATATGCTAGAACGCTTGCAAAGAGTAATTTCAAATGAATTATTATGTGCATACTGTCATGCTAATTTGAACAGCATGCTTGCATGTACATTTTAACTTCAAAAACACCTCAACCCCCTTTCTGCTACTTGTGCTTACATTGATATCATTTAACCTTCATATTCTCACAGAGCTCACCCTGAACTTTCCTACATGCTACATCTATCCTACTATATATTTACCTACCATTATAAAAGTCTTTTACCACATGAGTAAATACTGAAATATTTACACAGGTTAACCATGATATTGGTCTACATAAAATAAAAATGCAGTTCCTCTGCACTGCTTTTCTGTATTTCTGCATCATACTTCCACCATCATCTTTGTCTCCTCCAGTTTGTTCTGACCTATGTGTACTTCTAAAGACCTTGATGATCTGATAATCTTCCAACCAGAGCAGGCTATGACTGGACAGAGTCACCCCTAGTATCACCCTGGGAAGAAACTCTGATTCAGCAATACACAATATAGTCATCAGACCAAGAATTACACCCGGTGTGTCTTTCACTGAAGGAAACTGCTTGCCATAGTCACCCTCACCCGGAGTAGAAGAGAGCAGGAGCACATCCACCATCTCCCTCTCATTGCTGGTAAGGCAAGCCCCCTGCTGAAACCACACAAGGGCCACCCACACTCTGACAGTAACATTTTCTCAGAACCTACATCCTTTCCTTCAGAAAACTCTCATTTATAGTTCACATCTTGTGCTCAGCTTGTTTTGCATTAGTTTATACATGCCAGCATTCAATTAGCATCTCTAAATAATAAGGATTATCAGGTGAGGGCCATGCAATTTGCAGGCACACTTTGCCATCAAGGTGTTTGAGATCTGGAGGACTGCTGCAGACCAGACCTTCTTTCAGAATTTTGTTTGATCCACTGTAGAACATTGTGCAAGCTGCAGTTCTGTAACAGCGAACAATATTGATTTCACTTATCGCCCTTGCTCTTTGCTGTTGGCACCAGATGAGAGGAAAAAAATCAGCTCCGAGATAATTAGATGGAGAAATGTCCTAAAACTTAAAAAAACAACAGGGGATCTTTGCTCTAAACAATGCCTGATTCATAGTAAGATATGGAAACTTCTGAGTGCCTCGCTGAGGGGAAAAAGTGAGAAACTGAATGTGGTCATCATAATGCAAACTGAAGGGGTTAATGTTGAAAGACTAGAAAATTCAGAAAAAAACTTTTTTCTTTTCCTCCAACTGATCTTCTCTTTGTATGACTATATCATCTAAAAATTGCATATGACTTAATGCTGAAAAAAAGCCAAAACCTCCTATACTGGAGAGACCACGATAAAATTGCTTACAAGCTGAATTAGTCATAATGTACATTACTATGTACTGTTGAAGTGAGTTATCTGTAGACTGTAGGTATCAGCCAGTGCAAACAAATACTGTTGTCCAAGGAGGGAAACCTACACCACTAGTGGTATTCAATGATCAAACCCTGTCTGTCTGCTACTAGAGTAGAGTAGATAATTCTTTTTTTCCATTTTCAAATGTTAGATAAAAATTGAAAAAGGAAACAAATGAAAAATACAGGCCAAATTTGAGATGACCTAGAATAAGGTTTTTCAAGAGGTAGAATAACTCCAAAAGCATTTTAGAACCACTCTCAAGGGAACTATGTTTATATGAGTTTAAATTGTGATTGTCTCTAAAGAGGGAGAAAAGGTGAAAAACAAGAGGTGACTAGACAAGTGTAAGATTTGCTAATTCAGATAGGAACAATCCATATATTTTCATGGAGTAAATATCCTTGGGGACATTAGATAATATGTCACAGAGTAACTGCCAAATGTCTCATTTTATTAGGGTGGCCCATTCTCAAATGAGTGCATGTTATCTTTACAGGTCTGTGACCACAATGTTGAAGTAAGGGAAGTTTTGCAGTTCACTTTGGTTAAAGAGGGATGCATTTCTATTTTCTACTATTTTTCCAAACCATGCTTGATTTTAATATAAATGCATCTGACACTTATTCTAGTATTTGGAAGACTATTAAAAGAACCAGTCATAACAATTTGATGCCTGAAACTTCAGAGTGATATTTAATCTCTGCGTCATCTCCTGCCAAAACCAAACCATAGCACAATGCTATGTATGGGAAAGCCAATAAGAATCCATGATCCCCAATGCACTTCCAGCAACTGTTATTGCCTATGTTACGTTTGAACACTCTGGTTGTGTATTCATCTCAATTTCAGATCCAATTAAAAACCTATTGAGAATTCCATAGCCTTTGTCACCAATTGAGATTTAAGTTAAATCATCGGCAGTGCCTGCACTTGGCTGGCATTTTAATGAAAGAAAGAAAAAAAAAAAAAAAGAATTTATGCATAACGGAGTGCAAAGCATTCAGAAACAGCTTCTTCCTGGTAACTGGCATTGCTAAAACTTGCTAAGTGCTTGCAGACATGTATTTCCAAACTGGATATTGATAGGAATTCTGCTTGAACAAGGATTTCAAGCTTGATTCCTGCATTTCATGTGTGCCTGCTGGTATTAATTGCAGTTACCCAATCCTGTACATTTTCAGTAGAGAGCAATAGAACTTCAAGACTTAATTTCACATGATATTTGCACTGTTCAGTAAATTTATCCACAAATAAGGAAGTCACAGTGCTGCTTCTAATTCTATCATTAACTAAACAACCATAAAAGAACTGCACTTTTTGATGTCACAGAACAACATATCGTGTAGTATCAATAAATGCATCTGTTTTCCCTAAACAAAACTTGATTGTTCCTTTTTTATGGCTTTGCATGTAATGCTACAGCAAAACAGCAATTTCTTCTCCTGAAAAGGAGGGACAGCAATTCATTTTCTTATGCATCAATACAGAATTGTTATGAATAAAATGGCCTAGGCCTTAACTTTGTTTACTACAGCAAAGCAACCACTAAGGAAAAATACGCTCAGTGAGGAAGATTTGGCAAGACAGAAACGGTATTTTGTTTTCCATGTTCTCAGCGCATTACTATGTACTTTTTGCAACCATTAATGTAAGATAAATTCTGTTGATATAAATAGAATATAGAATTATCAGCTTTACCTGAGACTCACTCCATGATTAAATAAAACCTTGTTAAGCAGAAGGGGAAACAGTAGTTGCTTGTTAAACTAAAAGAAAATGTCTGCCTTTTTGCAATACAATAGTATGGTCTGACATTAAGAAGCTCTGAAAGTGAATCCATGTTTTCCTTATCAGGATTACTCTCAAGAGTGAGAAACAAGTATTTCTTTCTGACAAATACTTTCTCCATTCTCTCATATAATGTTCCTGCTGATGATCACAAAAGCCAGAGTAAAATGGACTCATATTAGCATTGGAACAGGCTGCCCAGAGAAGTGGTGGAATTGTCATCCCTGGAAGTATTTAAGAGATAGGCTTAGGGATACTGCTCAGTGATATGGTTTAGTGATGGGTTTTGTCAGTGTCAGGTTGATGGATGGACTGAATAATCAGAAAACATCATATCCTAAGATAATTCTATATGATCTTGCCTTGTTGACACCTGTTACAAAAGAAAGACGGATACCACTTTTCAACTAGCATGTTATAGATATTATAAATCTATTTATATATAACTACTATAAATGTTGATGGGCAGGGAAACAGGGAGAGTACTGAATTAGGGACAGGTTCTGGTAGTCTTAAGGTAAAATACTGTTCTTTTACAGGATACTTCTTGACAAGACTGTACCAGAAAGTCAGAAAGTGCTTTTCTGCCTGCCCTTTGATTGAGTTCCTGTTAAATGCCTCTTACAAGCTCCCTCTGTGACCTTCCAACCGAACTTCTGAGATCCACAACTACTATTTTGGGAATGGCAATAGCTAATAGAAATAGGTTTTTTACTGCATTGCACACAAAAGGAAGAGTGTTAGGAACAACAGCAGCAGCAGTAATAGCAGGGCAGCCGTCAAGAAGGGGAAGGCTTCCTATGGCCCCCAAGCGGACCTGCATGTTCAAGAAGCCTTGCCTGGTAGTGCACATGTAGTATCACACCCACTCCAGTTACACAAACCTCATGTTTCTGGTACCACTGTTCTTCACTTTCTGGCTTCTATACTGATGTTACAAGGACATTGTGTCAGGTGCAGCACTGGGAGACAAGACATTGGTGTCTGGGTGACCGGGTGTGCGTTGCCCAGGTCAGCACAAGATTTCCCTCTGGATAAAGCCAAAGACCTAACTCTGATGTTTCTGTGTCTGTTTTGTGTCTACTGCGTATGTTGCGTGTATCCTTCCATACTTAAACTTGGCTGCAGCGATGTCGTGTTTGCTGCAGAGCGATGCTAACTCTGCACAGACTGTCTAAGAGTTCTCTTCAGATGCTGTCAAATTCATTCAAACATCAGTGAGAGTGTGACTGTGGTTGCAAAAAAAGCCATCAACCACCCCTCTCTTTTGGGGGTCACCAAGTCCTGACTCCCCACAGAGATCACAACTCCTCTTCTGGTAGATAACTCTGTATCCATAGCCTTTAATGATTTTCAGATGCCTTAACAGAATATAAGCCCCTGAAGAAAAATACCCTATGATCTTAACTGGCAAAATTTGCAAGCTAATTCATACAGAATGACTTATTTATAGCACAACTGAGAAAAGAAAATCCACCTCCAAATGAAAATGCTTAGTATATCACATTTGCAATGTATTACTAATGTGTTTCCACACTATTTAACAGCTTCAGCATAATTCCAACAATCAGCTTCTAGGCAGAATCTGTTAGGGCTTGCCATAAATTAGTTGTTTATTATTGAAATCCTAGTATTACATTTTTAAATATTGCGATATTTTTCATTTAACTCAGAAGTAAGTTTGTGCCACTTCCATCCATATACTCCAACAAGCTTCAGAATATTCACTTCCCCAAATGTTGTGTTATCTCCTTCTCAGGCTCCCAAGACAGAACTCTAAAAGTGTTTTGAATTTTCACACATGGATATATACTGTGATCAGTTTTTCAGCATTAATGATGAAGGACAACAAATTGTGCCTGTTCTTTCAATCAAGTTTATAATGGAAGTGTTTCATTATGAAATGATAATAATTACAATAAAAAATGAAGATCAGCTTGAATAACTATTGCTAGTTTACTTCTAACACTTGTCTTTTTGCTGAGTAATCTCTCCATTTCACTGACAATTCTATTTCAGTGGATCTCAGTGGAAATACTTAGGGAAGTTTGAAAACAAAATTAACAGCAGAAAACTTGAGACTTGTGTGAAAAGAATTTAGGTTTATATTCACCACATCATTTTAGTGTCTGTCAGCATGAGTGTTCCAGCTGGTGCAAAGTCAAAGGCTTTTATAGAACCAGTACAGTCTGATGAGAAAAGCAAAAATTAGCCACAGAAGTATTGTTTTCTTATGCATATTTTGTATACAGCTTCCATGTGGAGCCAGAGATTTCACCAATCCACTATCCACTCCAAAACTAGTATTTGTGCTTTTCTATAAAAATTACAGCTATTGCAGAATGTAAGTTTTATGCAGCATGTTTATGCAAAAAAGGCCAGGGAACCACTTTCGGCTAATCAGTATCCCACATGATAGGGTAGCAATAGATCTGTCAAAAATTACTCAGAACCTAAATATGTAGAAGTTCCCCCACACCTTTATTTATCTAGCTCTAATCTTTGCTCTTGAGTGCATGCTTAACCAGTAAAAAGGGGAAGAAAAGGCATTGCGCTTGTTGAAGTGAAATGTGAGGGGCATAGATACAGGTTCACCTTTGAACCTGATATCTCATATACTTGAACCAATTGAGTGTTGCCTCAGGTAGTTAGAGAGCGCAGACACCACCGTTCCAAACAGTCAGGACTCCCTGGAAAGTCTATTTAAATAAGCCATCTAAATACTATTATTATAGAGATGCAATTGTTTAATGTGTGCTCTGTAACTGCTCTCTCACCTTAAAAATAGACGCTATTTCTACTCCACACTTCTTCTTACACTACAAATACTACATAAGGACCTATGCTTTAGGAACTTGGTACTGCGAACTGATCTGTAACTATACATCAAGTCATGCCATGGGTTATTTAAAGTATCTGACTAGCTATCTGAAATTTGTGTACATTCTCTTTTTGCTTAGACAACATCCAATATTAACTGAAAAAATAAATGCCCTGCCATTACTCATGCTCTTAACACTGACAGATAATTGATATAGCTGGTAAAAAAACTGACTAATTGTTTATACACAAAGTAAAGCGATTACTTACTGTTCAAAGAAGAATTATTCAAGAGAATGAGCAACCCAGATTCTAGGAAATCCAGCAATGAATTATTGAAATGTCCCATTAAAATAGGCTTCTGCCAAACAGAAAGATTTAAGACATAAAAAGTCTATCAAAGAGATGTGGATTTTCTCCACTATTGATGTTAGTCTTTACTCAATATGAGTTTGAAATACATGAGAGAATACGCTGCTGAACTCCATGTAATGTATCTGAAACCATTCACATTGCTCTTTTAATTAGGTTAAATGAAACCTGATCTGGATTCCACTTGATCATAAGACTGGAATGCTGAAAATGCTGTAATCTATTTATGCATCAAATAGAAGAAATTCTGTGCGCCTTTAAATTTTATCATATTCCAGTGTATTAACTAAATATCGACCGTTTACAGTTTCCTGTTCAAACTGAGAAAGAAAAGACAGACCAACCTGACTTATTTACCCCCAAACCAGGATTTATTCCCTGGCTTTTAAACTATGGACTAAACTCAGGGAGGTCTGTTCTATGCCTTCCTTAAAAGTGTTATTCCTGTAGCAATAACTCATTGCTAGTGCCAACACATGGTAGTTGCTGTATAATGACTTCAAAATACATGGGGGATTTTTTCAGCATCAAGAATGTACTACAATCCCAAATGGGATTTGCAGCTCACATTTGACTTATAGTTCTCATCTTCTTTCTGCCTCTAAACCACAAATGATTGAAAATACAGCAGAGAGCAAGGCTGAGAAAAACTATGGAAATGAGAACAGCCAAATCAAACAGATGAAAACCACATAGGGGCTTATACAGCCCAGAAATAATTGACAATAACTAGTCTATTAACCGACAACCTTGCACTCCCCTGGTAAAACAGCACTCTTGAGGCAACTGTTCCATACAAAGACGTTAATTTCCCTAAATTATTTACACAATTCTGTATGTGTGCACAATGGTCTTTGGCACCTTATGCTGAACAGAGGGAAAATCCTGCCCCAGACCACTGCCAGTCAAACAGCAGAATCAGGTGCAGCACAAGATAGTGCAGAAAAAGTAAAGGTACCCACCATGAAGAAGAGAATATTATGGTAAAGACCTGTCTGTGGCTCTGTACAAATGTTCCATCTTAGAATTTAACATATCTCAGTGAAGTAAAACACAGCTCTCGCTGAAATGTAATGGGTTTTGCCATTGACTTAAAAGGGGTCGGGATCAGGCCAACAACAACCGATGAGGTTTCGTAATGTACATCCATTTCTATTTGCACTTTAAATGTGTTTCCATGTGTGTAACAGTTTCCATTTGTTCTCAGTTGTTGCTCATACTATATTTTTTTCATCAGTTGTTGGATTTAGTACCTATTATTTTGCATATAGAAGACAATGAACACTGCAAAAACAAATAAAGCACTTTTGTTAGGGTCAGGAAAGAGGAAATTTCCATGCTTTTTGTCACATGAGACTTTATGAAGAGCCTAAAGCTAAATACGGCAGCTACTATTTGCTGGTTCTCTTGATAGTTAGTGGCCTTTATAAATGCAAAAATCCTACTTAGACATTCAAGTAACTCATTTGCCCTTTTCTATGCCCTTTTTCCCTCCAGCAGTCTGTAACCTGGAATTTCTTTTCCAGGTCTTGCCATCAATGTCTTGCAGCTTGAAATTCAGATTAGCATTGCATCTCAGTCTGGTTTGAGATCATTTGTGGTAATTTAGATGCATTTTAAAAACAACAAGAATTTGCATAAATTTCTTCTGTCTAGCACCACTAGTTTAAAAAAATGGAAAATTTACAGTTTACAGTGAAGGAAAGGAATTTCCAATATTACTCGATATTACTGTTTATTTTAAAATTTAAGATTGTAAGGCAGGATCTTGATACAAGAGTCATCTGAAAGGGAGAGCACTCTTAAAATACCAAACTGGTAAACCTCAGTTCATGTTTGTGAAAGTTTAATTTTTAAAAATTCCTAAATTTCTGTTGAAATGTGAAAAGATGCTGGTGGTAATGAATTGCTTATCACTTGTCCATTTTTGTGCCACTATGTTACTACATCTAAGACCTAAAATTTAGGTCTCAGTACTCAAGACAAAAAAAGACAGGCAGAGCCCTAAAGACCTGTAGGCAGGCTGATAGTTGAAAGAGGAAAAAAAAAAACAGAAGCACAACGAAGGAAAAATACCTTGCACAAGGCCATGCTATTGATAGATACCAGCTGAGGTGTAAGACTGAAGTTAAAAAACTAATTCCCTGAACATTTTCTACTGACTTCCACACAAACAATTTCAGTCTGGACTCCTAACACTTGGGCAACTGCCCTGTCTCTTAGATCACACTGCTTCCCTAGGCTAGTTTTCAATCTTCAACAACAATCACCTAATGTTATTAAAGACTAAGAAAAATGAACCTATGAACTCTAGATACCAATAAATAGTCCAACTCCCTTTGATAATTCCTACAGCATTCTTTTTTAAAAACAGTGTATCTTTAATGTTATCATTTTAAATTTACATATACACCTATTAATACATGCCTTCATATTCACATGCATATGTCTAGATGTGAGCATTCTGTGCCCGTGTAGATGTCATAAGTGTTCAGGGTTTAAAATGTATAGCTTTTATCCCTGTCTGAATAATACACAGATTAAAGCTATCATCAGTGGGAAGGACCACCTTTTGCCCATGTAAAATCATATAATCAAACAAACAGAACGTTTTTGTCCCTTTTTCACTGGATACATACATGTGGTCAGTGTTTGAGTCTTTATAGCTTACATTCTAGAGGGGCTTCTTTTTTGGTCTTCTGTCATCTGTGATAGCAATTCTGCTTTCTCAGTCTCTGAGGCTGAGAGATTTTGTTAAAGAAACATGTCTTTTGCATGACCAGTGCATGATCCTTACATGCCAAAATATATAAAATATATATAAAGATATATAAAAACATTATATATATTTATATATAAAATATATTTACTGTTTGCAGTCCCCAAACAGTAAATCCACAAGTGTGGAAAGCCGCTAATAGCTCTCATTGCTACTGAAACTCTGTCAAGGGATCCTCTTAGCGAAATGTGTAATGGCAGAAGGTGACAGAGAGAGTGTGGAAGAATACACAAAACTCTCTGTCACACGAATAGAACGCTGAAAAGCAGTCTGCTGCCCTCACCACTGCCTGCTAAATCTGTCCTTGCCAGATCACAAAAAACCAGGAACACGCGCACGAACACCCAGAAACCACGAGAGTCCCACACAGTTGACACTCACAGAAACTCAAACAGGAGTCATGTGGGGATTTCTTTTAACTAACTGTGGCAGATGTTTTTCTTGAAGGCAAAAAGGGAATATATACATGCTTGACACATAATAAAAATATCAGTATGTTTGTGCCCAACATACTAGAATATTGTTCAGCTCTAATTCAACCTTGCAAAAATATTATCAGTGTAATGCTGCCAAGGCCATTGTGTGGATTATTTGTGTATATCTTGGCTAACCTGCCACGGGCTGTAGCAATTTTTATACTTGACTTTTCAGAAACCTTTCTGGTTTGTTAGTGAATCAGTTTATCTTGTTCGTTCTTGTTCCTCATACTTTCCCTACTTTAACATTTATTAATTTCTCTTTCTCCTTTTCCAGATCACATGAAACGTCAGCTGAATAGCCCATTCCTCATTACTTTTTAGGTTACGTTAAAATATTAATATATATGCAGCTCATGACTGGAGAGTTTAGCAAATGACTGTTTCAATCTGGGATTTAGAACATTACAATTTCAAATGTTAATTTATTCTGCACAATAGTGAGAAATGAATGGATGCTAAGATGGTATCTTTGCTATTTTAAGTTTCAGACCACTAAATTTGAACTAAATTAGATGACCGTTCTACTAACACATATTTTCATACACTAAAGTAATATAGTAGCTACATAAAAATGAGAAGGAAACAACTTTTCATTTTGCTTCTGCAATGTCAAGAACAACATCTGTTCTTACAGCTTAGTTGCCTACTGTTCAACAGCCTACTGGTGGTTGTCCAGTGTTGAAAAAAAGCACTACCCTACCTGTTACGGGTCTGTGTACTTATATGATAGGAAAGAATTTCATCCCCCTAATTATGTATCAGTCTCCTTCCTATAATAATTTAGAAAGATCACTTGTATGGGTAGTTCTAGTAGAATAACTTCTTATGTCATGGCTTCCTGCATCTTTCCGCTAGTATGCCTATGATTTTTCTGTGTAGGCAGTGTTTTTAAAATGCGTTCCTATCCAGAATGGTCTTATTGTGTGTTGTCCTGAATATATTGGATTAATAAGCCAAGATGCTTTCCATTTGAAAAATGAAGAAATTTTAAAAATCCATATATAAAAGTTACCTCAAGTCTTTACTGTTTCCCGTAGCTTGCTATTCCTTGCCCTTGTGAAATCTTCTGCAAAGATTATCATCATTTATAGAAGATCTACACCACATACAATCGCAGCTGCTTCACCTCCCTAACCTGAAAAAAAACACCCAGAATTCCTGGTGACCTCATTGGTATCTGTGGTATAAACACTAGGGCTGTATAATATATTGCATTATTATACATCTTCAGCCATATGACTTTCCCTTGGCTATTTAATCCACCGTTGTTGTGACTAATTTAGAAACTCCCAGACACATCCACAGGCTGCCTGTTAAAATGAAACTTGTCAAAGCAGCGTCGCTCTCTCTGCTCAAATACAGAGTTCCATTCTTTTATCAAATTATACTCGGTCGACTCGCAGGACAAGGACTAATAGTTCCCGGGCTAATGGCAGGTTTAAGGTCTAACGTCTCACATGCCATGCCAAAAATACACTTTCTCATGGACATAAGACATTTCTTAGATTGGAATACAAAGTTTTCATGCTGCAATTTGGTATTAAGATGGTATTACTTATTTTTAGAGGTCTTGCACTGTGTACATTACATTTCCTCTCTAACATTTGTATATTTGAAATCATGCAGTGAGGCGGGTGCAGAAGAAAAAAAGATTGCATGTTGGGGGGAATTTGCTGGGGAGGAAGTTTGGGGGATTGTCTTTATTTGCTCTTCAAAGTCAGGGTTGGACAGAAAAGATGAATTCTAAGAATGTAGATTTGGTCAGAGGGTTAAGAGATGGCAGTAAACAGAAGATCAAGAATATGCTTTATCCTCCAGTGGGTACCTGGTAGAAGCTACTCCAGAAAGTGTTGCCTTACAGAACTCATGCCACATCAGGACCAAAACCTCCCGTATACCAAGAGGAAATCCAAGAATTACAAATGGAGTTCAGATGGGACTTCAAAATCATTAAGGAGGAAAAAGGATGGCGCACAGACAGTTCATCATCTCCTAACAGATGCAGAATGAAGAAACTCTAGAAGGGAGACTTTGAAGAATATGAGGACAGGAAATAATAAGGGATGAGCTAGTACAAAGAGAAACCAAGTCAGAAATGAGGTTCATACTAGTGTAAAAAGAAGTAGGCAGAAGAGAAAGTGCCAAGGAAGATGAGAAGTCTTGGCACAATGCATGCACACAGACACAGAAACCAAGGATAAGGAGAGTTCACAAGGCACCACAGAACAGAACACTTTACCAAATGCGGAACAAATGGGGTATAACCTGAGAGCCGGGACTCAGAGACTACCCAGTGTGTATGATGACAGATGAAAGGCCAGTCCTCTACTCACAGTATACCCAGAAAAGCTTGGGTTTGTTACCTGCCAGGACAAACTGTAGGATGCTGACCTGAGGCTAATGGAGAAAAACCCACTGATTATCTTCTACATTTGGTAAAAAAACACTACCAGACTCCCAGTGAATTACACCAGAGCATCTTCTGCAAGTTGGTGAAGATGATGGCAATGCTCGAAGACATGGAGGCTGGGGTGATCATCAAAATGCTTTCCTATCTGAGAAGAAACTAGAAGGTGTGACAGGAAAATGAAGACAGGAAGTAGAAGGATGGAGGCTCTGGCCTTTTGAAATATCTGTTTAACAGAAGGTGGTAGTAACATGAACAGATGCTTACCCAAACACCTCTTGCAGAACTTTGTTGGAACTGGGGCTATCATGGTTGATAAAACTTTCAAATTAAAGTTGAAAAAAAGAGGAAAGTGGAAAGGCATTTGCCAAAGACTTGTGAAACCAGCACACCTAATTTTAAGGGATAAATCTATCAAGGTGGCTCATGTCATATTAACTCAAAACTCTTTTCTAACATAAGTGAGTTCTTACATTGTTAACGCAGTAGGTTTAATCTCTGTTGAAGGTAGAAAAGTATTTGGTATGATATCATACTGGAAAATATTACTGAGAAAATATACAGATGGATTAGCACTGAAAATTGCAAAATAAATCAGAACTTGGCTGAACTGTTGCATTTACAGGGAGCAGTTGAACTGAAGAGAAGCTGCTAGTGGAGATCTTCCATTCTTGAGCGCTGGTCTTTAAAGCACTTTGTAACCTTAACAAAATGCCAGGATGGGTTAACAGTATAGTTTGCAAGGCGTTGACAGTTCAAACCTGGACCAGGCATCAGACAGGAAAACCCTAATGGGGTTGGACTAAGAGAAATGAGATTAATGATAAAAAGTTGATTTACATATGCTATCGGGGATTAATGAGAAGCGAGCACCTGAAGACACTGAAAGTAGGCCCCTTACTGTTTTGGGTATGAACTGCCACTATGATGTAGTGGTGAGAAAAACAAAAAGAACAAACAAAACCACCAAAAAACCCAACCAAACCAAACCAAAAAAACCCAACCAAACAAAAAAGCCCAAAAAACAAAAACCCAAAAACCCCAAACCGAAAAAAACCAAAACATCAAACCACCAAAAGACGATCTAGCAGCAAACACAGTGGACCCCAGTGAAAAAACAGTGTGATGAACGTGACAGCTCAAGGGCCAGTGCGCTCTGTCAAGAGGGACGGATTCAAACTGCAATTCGTGCAGCGGCGAGGATGACAAGGAGGGGGAAATTGGGAGAAACCACCTCGGCAACGAGGTAAACCGTGACTAGAAACGGGCCTTCAACACGTTTGGGCTGGAAAAGGGGAGAACTGAGAGGGATGGGCAGGCCCCGGCCTGAGGAAAGCGCGCGTCCCCTCAGTAACGCGGGCGAAGGCGCAACTGCCTAACGGCCACCACCAGCCCCGCGCGCACCCTGGCGGACCCAAGCCGGGCCCGGAGCAGGGGTGTGTGTGCGCATGTGTGGTGAGTGGCACATTCCAAACGGCCTCCGCCCTCCTCTTCGCCCCCCTTCCCCTTTCCCCCGCGTAGCTCGGGCGGGGGCGTGACGTCAGGACGCCGCAGCGTCAGGGGGGGTGGCGGTGGTGGTAAAGAAGGGGCGTTCCCAGCCGCCCTTCCCAGGGTGCAGCGCAGCAGAACTTGAGCCCCATCTTGGGCGAGGGGAGCCGTAGTCCCAGCCCGCGCTCCCGGGGGCTGGCGGAACGCAGCCAGGGGGGCCTTCCGTCCGGCGGGCCGCCCCCCCTCTACCTCCTCCTCG
>VXBW01006747.1:399080-429135 GCA_013400375.1 Thinocorus orbignyianus
GCAGCCGGAGGATGTGCGGTAGCGCCGGGGGCCTGGCCGGCACGCCGTGACAGCCCGCCCCGGCACCGCGCTCGCCTCGCCTCGGCCGGCCGAGCCCCTCCCCGCGGAGGAAATATGTCCAAGATGCCGGCCAAGAAAAAAAGCTGCTTCCAGATCACCAGCGTGACCACGGCTCAGGTGGCCAGCAGCATCACCGAGGACACGGAGAGCCTGGACGACCCGGATGAGTCCCGCACCGAGGACGTGTCTTCTGAAATCTTTGATGTTTCCCGAGCCACCGACTACGGCCCCGAGGATGTCTGCGAGCGGAGCTCTTCTGAGGAGACTCTCAACAACGTGGGCGAGGCCGAAACTCCTGGCAGTGTCTCTCCCAACCTCCTTTTGGACGGGCAGCTGGCTGTGGCTGTTGGTGGAGTAGCTGTGGCTCTGCCGGCTGTGGCCCCCAACGGAGGGGCTGTGCCTAAGAGCTCCTCTGTGCCCCTGCCGGCTGCTGCCCCTGGCACTGCTGTGGCAGGAGGTGGCAGTGCTCAAACCGCCTTGCCCTCCACGGGGCCTCCTGCATCTGCTGCTCCTGGGACGATGTCTCAGACAGTGGCTGCTGCCTGCAGCTCGCGCTTCAGGGTGATCAAGCTGGACCATGGTACAGGGGAGCCCTACAGGCGAGGACGATGGACGTGTATGGAGTATTATGACCGGGACTCGGATGGCGGTGGTGTCCTGGGCAGGACTGGAGATTGCATTAGACACAGCAGCACCTTTGAGCAGGCTGCTCAAGAGAGGGACAGTGGCCTCGGTGCCACAGGAGGTTCCATCGTGGTCTCGACTGTGCCAGCGTCCGCCCATGGCCCCGATTCTATAGCTGACAGTTCCCTGACTGCTGTGTCACAGCTGCTCCAGACAGAGAAAATGAACCAGTCCTCTCTACAGCAACCTAGTTTTGTCATTGGGCAACAACAGCAGCCGCAACAACCCATAGGTGGGGCCATGCCTCAAAGTACTGCTCAGCCTATGTTTTCTGGGGCTTCGGTCGCAAATCAGCAAATGATGGTGCCGCAGCAATCGCAGCCGCAGGTAACTACGCAGGGTGTTGCACAGGCTGGACCCAATGGGAAAGGCATGGCACCTCCAAGTGTGACAGTAGGGCAGCCAAGCATTCCTGTGGCTCAGCAACAGGTGCAGCAGGCAAACATACCAGTGACTCAGCCTCAACAATTTGCTTATTCTCAGTCCCAGATTCCACCAGTGCATCTACTGCCGACGCAACCTTCTGGTCAGACCGAATACATGCAGCACATGACAATTATGCAGTCTCAAGGAGCTATTCAGCAGGCTACTACAGGCTCTGTTCCAAGTACTGTGGCTTCCAGCCTTCCTGTGGGGCAGGTGACCGGCCAAAATCCCTCACCTGTGGGAGCGTCAGTGATGGGGGTGTCAGCACAGCCTGGTGAAGCGGTTGGACAGGGATCAGGATTGATGCAGGGTGGCCAGGCACAAGCCAGTCAGGCTGCCGTTCCGCAACCAGGAGGTGTGGTGCAGCAAGGCATCGGACATACAGGGGTTGTGCAACAGAAATCTGTGACTCAGCATCAAATGGGTGGAAGCAGTCAAGTGTCCGGAATGCCTGGTGCTCCCCATGCTGTGGTCTCTGGAGTTCAGAACGTGCCTGCGGTTGTGCCCGGTGCAAGTGTGCCTAGTGTGTCTACCACCGCTTCTGTTACGATGCCAAATGTCCCTGTTACGCTAGTCCAGTCTCAGCTGACCAGCCACACTTCTGTCAGCAGAAGTACCGGCGTTGTCCAGCCGCAGCATGTCGGACACTCGTTAATGCAAGGCACACCCAACGTACCTGCGAATCTGCCACAGTCAAACCTTGGACAGTTTCAGACTCAAGCTCAATCCTTAGTAGGCCAGATTGATGATACTAGAAGAAAATCGGAACCCCTACCTCAGCCACCACTTTCTCTTATAGCTGAAAATAAACCTCTTGTGAAGCCTCCCATTCCAGACACCCTAGCAAATCCTCTTCAGTTACCTGCAAGTACTCCTATGAACAGTCTTGCCAGCTCTGTGTTTGGCATATCTATTCCTGTTGATGGTGATGAAGACAGGTATGAATTATTTTATAATGCCATAAAAATACCTTTTCTTAAGGGGAAAAAAAAAGTAACTTTCAAGTTATTGTCAAGTGGTTTTTATAAGTTCTTATTTTCAGGAAGTCATACTGAAATTTACCTGGGCTACTTTTTTTTTTTTTGAGTATGAAACATAGCAAAGTGCTTAGGCAAGTAGAGAACCGTATTGTACTTGNTAACTTTCAAGTTATTGTCAAGTGGTTTTTATAAGTTCTTATTTTCAGGAAGTCATACTGAAATTTACCTGGGCTACTTTTTTTTTTTTTTGAGTATGAAACATAGCAAAGTGCTTAGGCAAGTAGAGAACCGTATTGTACTTGTGTGATTGGTTTTCTCACAAAACAGGGCAGAAAGTAGCCTGAAACCTGCATAATGCACAAATAATGTGACCTCTTCCTAATCAAAGACTGGAAACTGTCCTTCTGCACCCAGTTCTTTCCTTTTCCCTGAATGCATCGTAAAACACTCTTAACGATAGCTGGGTTAAAATGGGTTTATCGACACCACTATATTGCAGTGTCATTCAAAATAGGAGTGTAGTGCTATCTCAGGGCCATCAGGGGAGGTTTCTTGGACAACTTCAAAGCTTTTAACACAGATTCTTGATTTTTATCCTCCTGCTGAGTTTACACTTCGTAATATCAGTTAGTGAGGAAGGTACTTGCATCTGTGTATGACTTTGTCCTTTTACACAGTGAAAGCTCTACAGGTAATGGTTTTTTGCTTTGGAAAAACATGGGTGTGACTGATGGACAAAGATGTAGGCATAGGGGAAAGTACAACCTTACAAGTTTTCTTTCTAGGAAAATGATTTAGAACTCTTAGTTGTAACACAGGTGTGTAGTATGAGCAGACTCATCAAAGGCCTGAGAGGGAGCAGGATGTGACTTACCCTCTTAGACTTGTTAAACTGCTCTGAAGGTTAACAAGATGTCTAAAACTGTTCTTAATTGTTGTCTTTGAGAGAAGATTTTCAGGGAAAGTGATGTTTGAGGACTAAATTAATGTCATTAATATTTACTATTGGGATTATTACAATTTGGAGGAATGAAACGTGGGGTTTATGTATTTGTATTTTTTTAAAACAGAAGTAACACCATCATAAGAGGGTCTGATGTGCTGAATTACCTGTGAGCTTTCCCTCACCTTGGGAGAGTACTAGGCTTTAAGATAACAGTCAGTGTTGGTTTGTGTGCCTTTTAGTAAAGCAGCTGCATATATGGGGTTAGAGTGTACTGGATGGAGAAGACACTTCAAAGACAAATTAGTGTTTGGAGAGTTAAATCTGCAGTAATGCAGGCCTAGTGCTCACTGGAACTTTGAGTAACATGCTATGTTTGAGGTATTAACTCTCCTAATGCATTTATGCAAGCAAAAGCTGGTTTTTGGGGAGTTGTGTTAGTTCTGATTAAACAGTAAAGGCCTTAGGAAAAAAAAAAAGTTAAACAGTTAAAATTTCCTAGCAGTTGTGCCTACCTTAAGAGGATTGCTGACCCAGCTGACAGACTCTTCTTTGTGCAAATAAGGTTAGATTTCAAGCTGGTAGGTTTTTTGTATTTTTTTTTTTTCATAGCTTAGTATATTATCAGATGATTTGTCTTGTGTTAAATCATTCTGATGATTAAGGAGTCAGAAAGGAAGGAATGTGTTTTGCAGAGCTCCTAATAATTAATATTTATATAAATTGTAGTAACAGACGTGATTATCTGTGACAAATGAATCACTTTATATAATGATAAGGAAAGACTTGTCCTACTTATGCAAACCTGTAGGCTGTTAACTTTGTGTCGTGTACTAGTGAGACAGTTCTTGGTGCTCATACCCTGAACAATGGTTTATTTTTTTAATGTTATTTTTGTAGTTTTGTCTTTGAGCTTGAGCCATGTTGCAGCGTGGCTTCATGTGTTCATTTCTTTAGAAACATTTTCAGAAACCTGGCTGTGAGAAGTAGGAGTAAGAAATAGCAACGGACTCTGAGTGCAGAGCGCTCTTTTTGACGTGCCACATGATGATGTTCAGTAGAGAAACTGACTTGTGGTTATCTGAGAAGAAACGTGGACTTCTCAGTTGTCCGCTTCTGCGCTGGGTGATAAAACCTTGTCGTTTGCTGCAGTGATACACTAAGCAAGGAGCTCTGTGGTATGTGAGAGGCTCTCCTGGCTTGAAATAGAAATAAAAGCTTACTTTAAACAGGCCTAGGCTTCATACAAAGTAGGAGATGCATACAGAGCTAATATATGTAAGTTTGTTCTTTGCTCCCCTCAAACAGTGGCCTGACTTCTCCTAGTTTCGAACAGAAAGGAGAAAATTAAAAGTAGTGGCTTGTTAAAGCTGTTTTACCACTTTGTGTTTTGATTCACTCATTGAGAAGGCTTTATTATAAACTGTCTCCTGCTTGTCTCCTGTTCTCTTCTTGTTCCTGCTGTTCTCCTTTTTCCAGCCATTTAATTTGCACCACTACTCTCATGGGCTTATGCCCAGCTGCTTTATCTACTGAAATCAGCGGTGAAATAGTTAATGAAGACCTTCAAGTGTCATTAATAGGTGGAGGGTTGACACTGATAAAGCTAATAGGGTGCAAAGGGAATTTGCACATCATGAGTCACTGTTTCGGGCTGCCTGCAGGTTCAGGAAGTTAATGCTTGGTTTTGTTTAGAGAGTTTATTTTTGTGATCGTAAGTGCTAGAAATTTGTGGAAAGCATTTTTCTCTTAATATTAATGTGTAACAGACCTGCCTACACACTGACACCCTCCCTCTTCCTGGGTATCTGCATTTCTTCTGACACCTTCAATAGTATTTAAATATTTGTACATACTCAAAGCTTAACAAACTCACGTAGTTAATTCTCATGTTCTAAAATAATGATTCATGAAGGAGTATGGTATAGCTTTAAATATCCTGGATTTATCTAGTAAGTCATTCACCATTCTGTATATGAAGAGCAACTGTTCTAAAGGTAAAATAATTGAGAGTGGAAGAAATATACCAGACCTCTGTCTCATACTTGCTATAAAAAAACCTGTTCAGTACTTATCTTTCTGAAAAAGTTCTTTGTATTATTCCTATTTTATGATCTGTTGTTTTAAATCAAAATACATCCGAGATAGTTAGGGCTGGAAGTGCAAGAATATATAGCCTGATATATAGATAGATACGTACAATTATGTATCTATAGATGAAGAACTGACTTTTTTGCAAGACCTTCCCTGAAAATCTTTAATTTCCTGGTCTGATAGTCCAATACACTTTTACAGTAGCTTAGACAAAACTGTGTTTTGTTGTGTTGACCTGATGAATAACAAATCAAGAAATCTTGTGGAGGACAGGGAGGATGAGGAGAGGGTGGGTAGATGGTTCAAAAAAACTTAAAAAAAAAAAAAAAAAAAAGAAAAAAAAAACCCAAACAACAAACCAGTCTTTGGCATGTTACACCTTCTGTTAAAATGCAGGGATGTTTTATTCAGTTGATGTGTCTAAATTGCTGAGCTCTTAAAGAGGGAAATACATTCTGTGGAAGTTAGGAAAGATCTACAGCATAACATAGTTTTAATTTCTTCCTCTCTAAATGTGTCTTCAAGTAGAGTAAACTTTAACACTTTTCAAGGATGGAGAAAATAGTACTTTTACTGAGGCAGATATGGATATTGCAGTCCACTTTGAATTTGGAGCCTGAGAAATACTATAAAAACACAAGTAGAACTGGATCTCCAGATTGCCCTGACTCTTCATTTGCTGAACTGTAGCAGCAGTAGGGATTATTCTGGATGGAGGGCAGTTAAAGCACCTGCCAGGATTTCAGGATCAGGGTATGTCAGTTTTTCTACTGCCTTTATGCCCATGTGTACACAAACTTGTAGTTGACAAGCATAATATTCCAGCTGGCTTAATAACTTTATTTTGGCTCTTGGTGGAAAAGAAATATGTTGCCTCTGTTAAAAGAATGTTACTGAGAAAGCTTGTTCAAACCTCCTACATGTTTGGCAGACTTTTGGGGCAAAATATTAATGAGGCATGTTGGAAAAGGAGCAGAGTATAGATCATTGTCCAGAGATAGCTGACCAGCCTGAACTGTGCAGGCTGTATTCCAGGGACGCTAATGAATGGCTGTGATTGTGAACTGTCAACTACGGCAGCTAGACTGCTGAAAACCTGATTGTGCAGACCTCTTCACAGCATATATCTCTCAGCTCAGCTAAATCACATAGTTGTATAGTGTACTAACCATTGATAAAATGGAGTTCTTGAGACCATGTTCGTAATATAAGGATCAAACTAGGCATGGGCATTAATATAACTTTGATAAGGATTTCTGCATGCATTGCCCGAGGTGCATATATTACTGTACCGCTAAAGAGAAGGGGAAGTATTCTGCAAATATGTACCAGAAAGCAATACTTGAATTGTATTATTATTGAATACTGTCCGTTTCTTCACTTTGCTCTTAAGCTTACTAGAGATCTGAACTCTACTGCAGCTGCGGACTGGAATGTTTTTTAACACTCCTGAAGGATTGTGTTTATGGGTGTTTGTAGAAGCAGGTGAGAATGAAACATGGACAGGCATGCCCCAAAGTCATGGGTGCCTGCAGTTTGACAGCCGGAACTCCAGCATTTGAAAAACAGTTGAGAGGACTTCCAAGGTGAACATTGCAGTTGGTGGTATCAAATCATAGTTAATACAAACAAAACTGCAGTTAGTTGTATTCACTTTTTGTTGCACTTTCTTCAACAAACATTAAATAAGGCAACTCCAGCACCTCACCAGGTTCTAGATTATGGAAAGCCTATCCTGCCATGCATTCAGGTTTTGATTATTACAGTATATCAAAACAGGAGAATGTGGTTGCTCATTTGACAGAGCTGTTTTCCTGTTTAAATGTTCAAATGCCTTTGTCAAAGAGCAGTAAATACGTGCTTAAAATTAATGAGCTGTAACTGTTTCAGATGAGATAGTTATTTAAAGGAGGAAAGGGGGAAAATACTTGAAAGGGGTTCAAAAAGTGAAACAGTTCAATTTATTTTAAAGACTGTAGTGTACTAGCTCTGGCATAAATGGTTCTCTGTACCTCATACTCCTAAGTATTCTGCTCAGCTGCTGTGGGTTAAGGTTTTTCTGCTCCCCTATAGAGTGCAAAGAGTGCAAGTGTTCCATAGTCAGCTTATTTCTGAATGCTGTCTTGTATGGTAGAAATAGCAGCATATGTTTTATGGAAGCTTTTTTAAACTTCTTGTTAAAAGCTGAATATTCGAGTTTAGTTAGCTTTTTTGAGCAGGCAGGACTACCAAACTGCTATCAGACTGCTGAAGAGCTGAAATTTCTGAGGCTGTGCATTTTTACAGGAGGTGCTGGTAATCTTTTATGACTTCAGGTGACACTATAGTAAAAAGAAAATGTTCCCTGTTACTGTTCTGGATATTTGAATATCAGCCTGTTGGCTGCATTTTAAGTTTTCAGTTTTAAAGCTGTGATTAGCAGCTTCTGTTGCTCATGGAAAATGCCAACTGTGTGTGAGCTTTCTGTATGTCAGCAAAGGTTCCCTAAGAAACTTCTGTGAGATTCCTCCTGCTAAAGTACAACTGGTTTAGTTCTGGTAGATATATCTAGATTGTCAGCCACAGGTGTCTGCTTTTATTCCTATATTTGACAAAGTGTAAAGATAGAAGTATTTATAGTAACTGCTAAAGCTACTGTCTTCTGAGAAGGTTCTCCAGACATAAAAGGTCACTTGGAGTGCAGTGTAAGGTTGTATCTTCATTCCTCTTCTTGAAAATTCCTCTCTCTTTAAACTTGCTTTATAAATACAAATGTATATTGAGTGCTAGTAGATTTTCTGCACTATGGGGTAATCTATTTTTACTCGTGTGGGGTAGGTGAGCTGCTCAGACATGTGAAGGGCAGCTCAGTGCTTGTCTTAATATTTTTTTTTTGTCTTGCAAAATAAAATTGTACCAAGATAATTTTGTATATATCTGTTCTCCCTTTGAAGCTAGGAGTAATGCATTTGTATCATGACAGCCTACTTGAATGTTTTAAACAGTGCAGAGGGAAAGTAAAAGTATTAGAGATATGAGTGAGATGTGTGTCCGTTGTCTATCACAACGACAACCGCTATATTTGTCCAGTACTCATTAAAGATTGCAAACTGAAATAGAAATCTTTGTCAATAGTAGAAACCAGTCACAGACTGGTTGAGGTTGGAAGGAACCTCTAGGGTCCGTCTGGTCCAACCAGATGGCTCATACAGGGCCACTGAGAGCCTGTTTCCCAGGACCATGTCCAGGTGGTTTTTTAATATCTGCAAGGATGGAGACTCTACCACCTCCCTGGGCAGCCTGTGCCAGTCACCTGAAAATGGATAAGCAATGAGATACTGGCTTCAGTGAAGTATCTGCAGATTTTGTATCCCTCTAGAGCAAATTTAACTTGTCTGGTTTGTTGGAGGATGGAGTGATCAAAACTAAGAGTTTAAAAAAAAAAAAATCTGCTTGCTTCTCTGTCAAGTTATTTCAGCTATTTTTGTAAGGGTGTAGATGACAACTCCTGGGAATGTCTCCTATGTAGAACACTGTTCAGTGGGTGCAAAATAAATACTTTGACCAACCCTACAGATGCATTTAAAAAAAAAAATCCTGTTTCTTTAAGCCAAGCAGTAGGCTCTCAATACTAACAGTGCTTTAGTTAGAACTGTAGCTGGGTGTAGACTGGTGTGAAACTTGAGTTGCTGAAAACCTGTAAATGATGGGGAAACACAGACAAACACATTTATAATATACTATGTAATAAACAATGCCATACATGGTTTAGCTTCTAATACCTTTTTAGAAAGCTAAATATTTCATTTTAAAAAGCTTGCTAAGTGATGCTTTCTTGACCAATGTCACATAAATAAGGACGGGTGGGATTTGGCTGAGTATGTTTGAATCTGTTTTCTTCTGCTTGTTTTTTCCCCATAGATAAATACTGAAATACTTTAATACTTTGTTGTCAAAAAAACCAGGAACCACTTGTACTTATAGGTAACTGAAGTATCTGAAACTGCTGTAGGGGGAAAAATAATCTCATTTTTGGGCCATTTTCTTAGAAAATGACTACTGAAGCCAGCTGTTCTACTATGCAAGGCCACTTTCACTGGTAATGACAAGCAGCTTCTCTTTCATGAGTAAGTTTGAGCAAATCTAGCTTTGAGCAGAGCAGCAGGCAGTAGGAGCCTAATCTTCTACAATAGCACGTTCATACATGTTGTTAAATGCCTTTTTCTTTATCAGCCAAGTTGTGTAAAAGTAAATATTTTTAAGAGTTCTAACATCTCTTCCAGATTTTTATATGTATAACGCAACATTAGCAAGTGTGGATCGCTTTAATTTAGAATTACATATCTTATATTGTTTCTTACAACCTCCTTTCATCCAGCATATTAGGATCTGCTTTCTAAATGCGTTCCACACTTGGTATTTTGAATGGGATAATTTACAAAAGAATAATATGGCATAGTTATGGTAACTGGCAAATTACAGTAAATGCTGAAGGACTCCATCCTTTGTGATGTGAAGTTCAAGATGTTTGTTGAGACCACGTAAGTTATTTTGAAGAATTCCTTTTTTTTTTCCCCAGCTTGTCTTAATTCATCCAGATGTAGTTAATATTTATGGGCCTCTCTGTGGCTTTTCTTGAAAGATTCTTAATAGTGGCAAGAATCTGTGACAGGTTCAAGCAAAGACTTTGTGGACTGTCATTAAGTCTATCAACTTCTAATCTGTCGTTGTTTCTCTTTGAAGGTGTTATCTACTGTTTTTTTTTTTTTCTCCGTGAAACAAAGCTGTGCATCACATGAACTACCTTGTCTTGTATCCTCCATGCAAGAACTAAAGGTTAATTTTACCCAGTGAGGAGACAAGTCATTAGTATGAGAAATCTTACGCTTACGTGTTTTGATTTGAGAACATAATTGCTCAGATCAATCCTTACACAGTCTGTAAGATGATGTAATTAAAATTCAGCCTGACTGACAACCACGACAGGCTTCACAAAACAGCCTTGCTTTATTAGCATGCAGTGTTTAATGAGTGTATCCATGACAATGCTGTCTGCAGGGAGGAAGAGCATGAGAGTGCTAGTTATGTGGCTAGAACAGAATTACTTAGTCAGGAATGAACCAAGTGCACTGAGCCTGGCTTTGTAAGGTGGGAAGACAGGGTGTAGAGGATGGAGAAGATCATTAGTGAGTCCTGGACAGCCTTAAAGCTGTTTGGATTAAAGGGTTCTCTACTATATAGGGTTCCTGAGGTTTGGGGATCAGCTTCTGGGACTTGAGAGAATTGGACCCTAGAGTTTTGAGTAGGCAGCTGCTGAAATCAGAAAGGAGGAGTTTAGAAGATGAGCACTTGTTCTGTCCATGATTAGTATGAAATAATCAGATCAGAATTTACTATTTGAACTCTTCAGCAATACAAATTATCATCTAACACAGGTAATTTTATTTGAACTAATTAATTAAATTGTTAGTGACTACTGTTACTTGGTTACACCTAAAGGCAGGGTGCCACTGTTGTATTGATCCGGGTCTCTGTAGTCAGTAGACATGTTTTACTGGCCTCACTGATTTTGGCCAGCATACATAAACTCTAACTCTCTCTTTATAGAAACTTGAATTCACACTTTCATAGAGTGTAATAAAATCAAGGGAAATGTTGTCTTATTTTTTCGTGTTCTTGTGCTCTACTGATCTAGTGTCTACTGGGAAGGCAGAAACTACAAAGTGATGTTAATCAGAAAAGGCTTTTATTACTATTAGCAAAAATTGGTAGACTTCAGTGAACAGCTAGGTACAGCTCCACCTGAAACAACATCTAGGCTGGTTAGCTTCTGTATAGGAAACCTTTATGGAATGTCTGTGCTAAAGATTGTTTTGTACTAGCTGTTCTGTGGTGCAGAGGATAGAAGAAACTATCCTAATTTTACATCGGGGAAACCTCGTATTTCCAGAAGACTTGTTGATACTGAATTATTGTAACCTGTTGAGTGGGTTTGAATTTAATATTGTGTCAATAATGCTTCTTGGTCTATTTAGACCAGATTGTCATAGTCAATAGTCAAATCCTTAAAAAAAGCCCCAAAACAAAACCCACCAAATACCCCAAAACCAAACACCCCCACCCCTTGGTACTGTTTTATCAGATAATAAGTGTAGGAGTGAAGGTGGATCACCTTTTGTCTCATAAATCAGTATCACTTTAGATTTGTCCATTCAGTAATGGTGAGAAATGGTGTAGCTTATCTGCTCTAACTTGGTACAAGGCTGTTAAAGGCTTAGAGTGTGTTTCTAAAATGCAGTGGTGAGCTAAGATTAAAAGTGTTTTCTACAGCTAGTGAGTGCTGGGACAAGAGAAGGAATTGTTGGCATCCTGTGTAACTGAGGAGCATGGTGATTGTCCTCAGATGAGGGCCACGTGGCGGCTGCTCTTTGTTCTGGGTGGTCTGGAACACCTGAGAAGCTTCCATCTGTTGCTCACTAAACACTCAGGTTATTCACTATGTCTGTCTGGTCTGACTGTTATTAGTCTTTATCTAACCTGCTCTTTCCATCCTGTGTTCTCATTACCAGTTTTTGTGGTTTTATTCTTTTCAAAATCATTCATAGGGACTGAAAAAATATTACCAGTATCTTTTCCAGAGAGCTAAGCCCCCAGAGCAGGTAAGAGCTGATGCCAGCATCTCACCAGAGCAAGCCTGGTGACCAGTGAAACTCCTCTGCTGGGATTGCTTACCCTGTGAGCTTGAGACAGTCACCTCACTCACTTCTCCTCAGAGACTTCTAGTCAGTGCAGAAAGGGATTTTTCCGAAATCCACTTTTGAGAGCAAAGCAAAGAAAGTACAGGCTAGTGTTTTGCTTCTTGCTATGGGAAGGAGGATGCAGCTCTGGTGATAAGTCTAGTTCTTTCTCTTCTGGCACTTGAAATCCAAATGTTAGGCCTTTGAGATGCAGTGAGTTGAAATGCAGCTGCTGGTGATGTGTAATTCTTTGGTTCTCTCAGTAAACTGACTTGAAGATGATTTTCGGTGTTTCTGAAAGTGTTGGGAGGGAATTTGTAGTTTGTCTGAAAGCAGCTGAAGCTGAGTGCTGGTGCTGCTGGCACTGTCTTGCTAACAATGGTCTGAGTGTTCTTTCATCTCCTTCCTCTTGAATTCAGTTACAAAACTGAATTTTTCATTTTTCAGTGTTTTCATTTAGAAGTGACTTATGTACCCCCCTTTCAAGTCTATCATGATGGTCGAGCGCCAGTGTCCCTGAAACTGCCATGCAGGCTGCTGATTGAGTCAGCCTTTCCTGTTGCCTGTATCTAGAACACACTTAAAACTGAGTGTAACAGCATCTAATTCTTAGTAGTTTTTCAGGGCATGTAGTTCAAGTATATTGGCTTTAAGGAACTACGTGAGCAGAATATGTAGCTAAATGCAGAAGTTAAGAACTGTTGAGGTTTTCTTTGTACCTAATTCGTCATCACCTTCCCTATGTTTCGTCTTTGTCAATTCTCTCCTGCAAAGCTTTGTACTCCAGCTACTCTGTTTTGTAGCTGGAGTCTCTTGAAATAAAGCTGATTTAAATAGAAGGTGGTATAAATAAAATGAAATGTCTTTTAAAAGAAGAGGGATGAAGAAAGAACTCTTACTAGTTTAAACATAATCTTGAAATGCCATAAACTTTACTGGGAGTTTCCTGATAAGCAATGATCAAGTGATTGCAAAAACCCCACATAAACCACCCCAAGTATTCTAATTTGGAGATCAGTTGTAATCAGTCTTCACTGGAGACCATGGCTAGTAACCTAGTTAAATGCTGTTACTGGTGATCAGTAAGATGTAACTAAAAACTAATTTGGGTTTGAAATGCTGCCTTCTCCTTTGCAGATACTTTAAATTATGTGAAGCCTGTAAGTGCCTCTTTTCATATCTTTTAAATGCTTAATTTTCCTACCTAGTCATTCTGATTACTGGGAGAAAAATTGGAATATGACATGCCTTCTAGTGGTCTTACCTGGACTTCAGTAGACTTAGATCCTTCTGGAGAGTTGGTATCCTAAACTGGCCATAAAATCAGTTCAGAGCTCAGAAGGGCAGAATAAAACAAGACTTCTGTTAGTACGCGTACATCCCCTGTAAGAGTATTGCAAGTTTGACACCTTTGCAAGATTTTTATTCTTCTTTTTAGATTCTCTTCTGTGGAATTACAGTCAGCTAGTTATCCCATGTTTTGTACCTGTGCAGCTGATTATTGCTACCAGAGCACAGTACTTCATTCTTGTCCTTATTGAATTGCATCCTTTTTATTTCAGACCATTGCTCCAGTTGGGCAAAATCTTCCTGAATTCTATTCCTGCACTCCAGAGTGCTTGCAGATCATCTGCAGGTATCAAGATAGTCTGCCCACTGCCCAAGTCATGGATTACAGTATCCTATAGCACACTTGGAGGAGACCTGGAGACCTCTGTTTGCATCTTTCCACTGAGTCATTGGAGAGCCACGTGCACAGAGTAGTTACCAGTGGTGGACCTGCTTTGTATAAGCCATGTTCTTACTTACAAAAATGTCATGCAAGATGGCATTAAAAGCTCTGCTAGTTTTATAATGTGATCATATCTTCTGTGTTCTTTCCCTGTAGGGTCTATTAGTTTTTCTCGGAAGGGATTTTTGTCTGACATAAGCTCCTGAAAAGGCCATCTGCATTGGTTTGCTGCTGTGTAGGTAATGTTAAATAGGTGGGTTTGCTTTGCTTTAGTTTTCCTTTGAGATATCAACCTGTTATTTTCATGTTCTTCAAAGAGAGGTGCTTAGGCCCTTTTGATCTTTAGGATCATTCCTGTTCTCAAAGTCAATGAAAATAATAGGTGGTGATATTGAGAGAGGGAGAACTGTGTGAGGTGGTCAGGTGTGAATTAGTTTGCTACTTTTTAGGGAGGAAAAGCGTGGTATTCTTCACATGATCTCCTCTTGTTGTCCTTAATTGCTGATGTTGGTCAGTAGTTTGAGGTTTGAAACATAGATTCAGCTGTGTCATGAACAAGGATGTTAGTATTCCTCCTTCAAAGGTAGAAACTGGGAAAAAAGGCATCTGTTCAGCAGCTTCTGTATGCCAAGCTGGTACCCAGCACTTCCAAAGCCAGTATCGTTATTTAAACTAAAAGGCATTTATCTGTATACTTGAAAATGTGCCAGCTTTCATAGGCATGGTTTCTAGCAAAGCAGAGCTGTCTAGAATAAAGTTTCTATTTGGCATATGCTTGTCCTGATTAATGGCAGTGGGAGGATACTCCTTTGAATAGGAGGTGAGGCTTTGGATGTGATTTACACTTCTGCTTTAAAGGGGCAGCTTGAAGCTTCAAGTAATCAGAGAACTGATAGAATTCTCATCCTTTAAATTTAGGTGGAACTTCTGTTGCATGAAAACTGTTGTTAGTAGCTGTAACATCAGAGTGTTTTGTGAATATTGAGATTTTTGTTGTGTTTGTGAGCTTTTTAAAGGAAATAAATACGGTATGTGTTGTAGGGCTACTATATAGAGAAACAGGGCATTTTTTACTAAGCGAGATACAGTTTGAATATTTAGAAGTGCTGAGTTAAGTCTCTGCCATAGTCTCTGGGACTGGAATCGAGCCTCTTTGTCCTTGGAAATGCCTGTTCTCTCTCACCTGAGATGAAGGAGGAGAAGTGCCCGATGTACCTCCCGTGGAAGAGGGGGTGGGCTCTCCTTCTCTGACTCAATGTCAGGGACCCTCCTCCTTTCTGGCTGCTCTTGGCTCTGCTGTGTCAGTCTGCCGGCAGTGGGGAATAGAGCTTTGACCTGGCTGTGGACCGGCTAGGTGACCCGAGGAGTCTGCTTTTGTGGTCCAGGCTCTCCCTCAGTCCATGTCAGGCAGTGTCAGAAGGGCTTCTGGTGCTTGAGCTGTGATGCAGCAGGATAGATAGTGCTGCTTCCGTCAGCTGGTTTCTCAATTGTTTCTGCAAACTGGAAGGAGTTTTTGGTAATTCTCTAACGTTTAATGTGGTTAAAAATAGATACGTCAATGTTCTGGAAGTCAGTTGCATTCGTTCAGACCTCCACATCAGGCATTGTTCACGTACCTCTGCGTGTTTGCTTTTCCTGTTTAGATAGCGTGCACACATACCCGTAACATCTTGCTAAAATACAGCTACAGAGTAGAAAATGTTCTCTTAATTGTCTGAAGTAATGCAAAAGCAATTTCAACAGCAGGGGGATACAAATGAGAATTTAATGAGGACAACTTCTTCATACCTTTCCAGATATTTGTTTAAGAATAGTACAAGAATAAACAGCGCGTAAAAATAGATTGTATGAAATACTGTGTGGTTATAACCACAACTTTTTACACCTAACAATAGCAACAGGGCTTTATATGCTACAAGTAAATTTATCTTGGAAGTTAAATGACTTTCTATTTACAGTCACTTTCTGAGGAAGAGAGTTTTTTACATACTCCTCGCAGACAACTGAGTTAGAAAGAAGAGCTTGGGCCTGGTCCTTCCCCTCAACAAAGAAATGCTGTGTTATTTGCGGATGCCAATTGCTTTTCATACATTAAGTCCCTGTATCTCTCCAATGTCCTCTAGCTATTGTGTTGCTCTTCGTATAATTAGTTGTATTTAGTTGTCACTCAAGTGTGTTGTACTTGCTATGAAAAGAGATGTAGTACCAGTGTAACATTTATCAGTGTGATCAAGCAACTCCTGTAGCAGGTTTTAAGCTAAAATCCAGGCTCACACAGAATTATTTTTTTCAAGGGCAGAGTGGTGAAGGGAGGAAGAGTGACAAACACTTCAAACAAATGGTTCCTGAGCATTGCTGATACACAAATACCATTATCCTTGTGAGGGCTTTAGTATACCCCCACTATGGGAATCAAACTGTTTCAGATAAATGGTGTTCGGTTATGGTACTACTTCTGTGACACTTCTGTTTTATTATTTCAATTGTGCAGTAGTTTGATGTAAATGGAAATCACTAAGTAACTTGGAGACAGTTGTTTTAAGAATTATTCTTGCCATGAACTTACAAGGATGACCACATGTTTCTACCATTGGTATAAACTTCTAATTTTAAATCTGGCTTTAGAAGGAATTTGAACTAATACTGGCTTTTCTGAAGACTTTTCAGCTAAGCTGTTGGATTCC
The DNA here is from genome assembly GCA_013400375.1 of Thinocorus orbignyianus. Lineage (NCBI taxonomy): Eukaryota > Metazoa > Chordata > Aves > Ciconiiformes > Thinocoridae > Thinocorus > Thinocorus orbignyianus. The sequence continues at coordinate 415,400 of VXBW01006747.1, forward strand.
TCCCTAGGGTTGATACAGTTGTACCAAAATAAGGATGGATTGCAGTATTGATAAAAGGAGTTTCTAAGCTGAAGTGCGATACTCTGATACAGCCACTAGCAGTTAGAGAATTTTGAATTTTTGCTTCATTTATTATCTTGTAAACAGTAAACATTTCGGTGAGCTTTGGAGATTGGAGCTCTTCAGATTCTACTCTGGGTGTAGTTGCTGTCTGTGGGGCAAATGTACACTGAACGAGGAGGGTCGGGCTGTCTGAGGGCTTGGCACTGGGGACAGAATTTGTGCCATAGTGTCTGGTTTTCAGCAGCGTCTCTGGCACTGGGGGGTGGGAGCTGGAGCACTCCCATTTACTGCTTGGCAGGGAGTCTCCATGCAACATTTGTCCTGCTGCACTTCCAGAAGGGGAAGCATGAGGATGACTGAGAACCTCTTACGAAGTTAGCAATAGTTCTGGTTCCACTTTTCAATTTTAACTTGATCTGATTTTCAGTTGTAACTTAATCTACTGTAGCTTGGATGTGGCATAGTTAGCTCTGAATCCTTGGTCACCTTGGACAACTGGTGTGTTTTGAACATAAAGTAGGGTGCTGAATAGAAATATTGGGTATGTTTGCAGAGGCATTTTGTGAAATACGAAAAATGTGAATTTAGGTGTATATATAGCATTAGAGTAGTATACAGCTTATCTAGCCAAGACTATCAGCGTGGCATGAGATGTTTCATTAATGGCTTTACTGTCATCTTTTTACAGTAGCAAGTTGAAATAGCCTGAAAAAATCAGTAGGGCTCAATGATTATTTTTTTTAATCAGTATGTCCTTAATGGAAACCCACAGGAACAGTAAGGCCTTTCAGTCATTAAACTATTCTTTAGGCATTCTGTGAAGTTTGTAAACTTTTTTGACGTAAATCTAACCTGTCTGGACAGCTAACTTAATTTGTAATGCAGGTTGAAATAACAGAGCTAGTATTTTTATTACGTACCGATTTTCAATATGTCTGTTTGATTCTTGGATCTCATAGGAATCCGTCAACTGCATTCTACCAAGCGTTCCATTTCAACAAGTTACGTGAGTCAAAGACCTTCTGGGATAGGTATGAATGCTTAAGTATGGAATGCATACGTGCTGAGGTATGCATGAACAGCTTTGCTCTATGCAAGTTTCTCGTCATTTTTGTTTGCGCAGAATTTCTACTTGTGTTTAAATCTTTATATTTGGCTTCTGCAGCCTGAAGTTCTGAAAGCGGTCATGGAAGTGAAGTATTTGTACCGAAACTTTAAAGTAAATAAGTCTAAAATATGACACGATACTGTTTTTTTTTCCTTTTTCCATTATGCATGTATCATACACAATGTGTAAGCTGAAAGAGCTTAATGCTAGTCAGCTACTCGCTGACCTGCACTAAAATATTTACAGCTTCCCTTTCCAAATAAAGGAAACATTTTGGCATTGTGGCTATTGAGATCTATATCAGAAAAGAGGTTGTGAAAACATTATATTTAAACGCCATTTTGGTGAAGTTAAAATCTTTTTCGTTTCAAAAACAGGAAAGGAAGCTTTCTAGCTTGCTTTCATTCTGCTTAAGTAAAGCTGGATGGGGAGCAAGCGTGAACTGTGACAAGATGAGGACAAAGTAAGCCTGCTAAGTTAGCATTGAGTTCATGGCGAGAAACTGCAATGAAGTGCAACAAAGTCATATCTCTCATAGGTATGACTTGTCAGAAACACATTACTAATTCATCAGTAGCTGCAAGCTGTTTCTTTCTTGCACTATAATGATTTTGAAGGGTGGTTGTTTTTTTTTTTTTGTCAGCATTAAGTCAAAGTCCTACTGATTGTGTGACTTCATGCCGTGTGATGCTCTGGCTTGTCACAATACTTCTGCTTAGCAAGCTCTGTAGAAGCTATTGAAGTATTGGTAACTATTTCATTATTGTACTGGCTGTATTTGACTTGAGGCTTTCTGACTTGCAAAGCTTAACTGAATCCTTTAAAGTTTGCTTGGCAATAATTTGTATACCATACAACACTGGTGGTTAAAAGTAATGCTAATGCATCCTGCTCTTTTTTTTTCTTTTCTGAAATGCTAGCATTAGGCAAAGTTTCAAAAGCACATCTTCCTTTTCTAGCAGAAACTTGTACAAATTTGTGGTTTTTGCTTTAAGCTCTGGATGATGCCACTTTCCTGTATTTATGGGACAGAGTTGATATTTAGGTTCCAGGAACTTCATTTTTCAACTGAAATTAACTTCAGGGCCTTGAATACAAATTTGTATTAGACCAAAAGCTTACTTTTAAGGTCTAACCTTTATCTCTTTCTCTACTTTCATATCTTAACTTGAAGTAATTCTTAATGAGGAAACTGAATAAAAAAAAAACTAAAATAACTAACAGTTAAGATTGAGGCTTCAAAAATCTGAGGCGTATGGACAATATCTGAAGCACGTACTGGAAGCATAGCATATAGAAAAACATTAAATTCGGGTAGAAGAATGTATATGGCTTACTTTAAAAATAGTCTTGTGTGTTTGCTGTTGAACATTTTGTGGTAAAAACAAGTATTTGGAAAAACATGGAAGCAAATGCATCAGGATTGATGCAAGTTTTAAACTTCTAATCTGTTAAAATTCCAAAGTCTTTTACAGGGTGTAGCAGGGTTTGCTTTTATAACCCAGTCACTAGATTTTCTTAAGATCGTGTTATATAGTTTTGCTTTGCTGGATGACTTAAGCTGAAAAGCTTTCAACAATAAACTTCTCATGAAAACCTAATGGAGGGAACATCAAGGACAGAGCTAGTAAAGCCAGTTGTGAGGGCCCTTCCCAGGGCAGGGGTCTGTGCAGCCCCGCTGGGGTGCTGGTGGCAGCAGGACAGGGGGACTGGCTGTGCCTTACCAGCTCTGCCCTGGGCAGGCTTCAGTGGTTTTTTTGTGATCTCTGGTTTGTGGAAAAGGAAATCTCTGCTGTGAAAATAAGCTCATCTGATTTCCTCAGAATGCCTTTGTTTCCCTATTCAAAATGGGGAGGTTAACATACTGCAAAACCTAGGAATCTTAAGCCTGCTGGCAGTAGACACTTTAATTACATTTTGTATCTTCTTCAGAAGTAGTTTGTGAACCTCCGGGGCTTGAGTTAGGAGACTTTAGTGTAAGCATAATAGAAAATCTTCCTACGTAATTTCAGGTGTTTTTTTCCTAATAAATATGGATTATTCTCCTATGAGCAGCTATCTCTTGAGACCATTTGAAGTCAGCAAAGCTAGCCACATGCTATTGGAATGAACAGTCAAAGATTGCTAAATTGCTCCAGTAAAATAGAGGCTTGTTTATTTTTCACTAGCACACCATGGCAGGGAAGAGTGCTGGTAACAATCAAACTATTAAATATTAGTGAAATACGAGTTGTTACTGACACCTTCGCAGAAAGCCCGCAAGTGTTCTGCGTAGTGTTCACATAGGTGTTGCTGAAGGCACCAGTCTCTGGGGCCTGTCTTTTCAGCTGGCGTGGTTACTGGGAGTCTTAAGAACTGGAATAGTGGCTTCTTGGCATGTTCACATGAATCTGGGTTGACTGCTCTTCTGTGCTTGTGTTGCCTTTGTATGGTAATAGTGCCATAGGAGCTTTAGATGGGTTTGCCTATTGTTGGTTGACTTGAATTTAAAGCAGTAGGTTTCATGTTTTGACTGCATTTTTGTGTGAAGCATTAAACCTTTACAATGTAAATTAACTCAAAATGTGGGTTTTCTCCCTACATTAGCATCCAGGTGGATGTGTTCTAAGTGTTGCTGGTAAACATCTTATGTAAATATGAAGAATTAGAGAGCATCTCTTCACGTGATGGATTTTTCCAAACTTCCATTTCCCTATTCCAAGCCCTTTCTGTTAAATGAGGTGTTCCTCCTGGAGACAGGAGAAAGTCAAGAGTTACATTACATATTCTTGATTGTAGCACTGTCTGGAGGTTCTTTTAGGGGTAAAAGTTTTCTGATTTGAATTTCAAGTCACGCTCCATGTGAAATTTAAAATGAGTCCCTAGGATGAGGGTGACACTTCATGCATTACACTGATGCACTCAGAATTCTGGTTGACATGTTTCTTCTTGATGCTTGTTTCTTATGGAAGTGGTGCACAATGTGATTGTCTCCATGTGTAGGGAAGAGTGTTTTGTTCATTAGTGTAACTCCAGAACTTACCAGAGCTATGAAGGAGCCACACTTTTCTTTAATGTAAAAAAACAAAACAAAAAAAAAAAAAAAAACAACAACCAAACAAAAAACCCCAGCCAACCAACAAATATAAACCAATTCAACTCAGACAACATCTTTGTCCCCATCCCCCCGCCCCCACCAAGTATTCTGTCTTCTGTGGAGCTCATGCATTGCTTCTAAGGTCAGTTATGATGTTGTGTTGAAAAACTGATCTTTGGGTTTTCATGTAAAACCAATGAAAACTTAACTTCCCTATGGAAGTATTTCTCTGTGTGTCAGAGGAGCATAAGTAGACTTTCAGGAAGAGCCAGGCCTCCACTGGTAATCCTGAGGCTGTGAATTCACTGCCTCAAACTTTCTTTTCTTCTCGTATGGTTTTGCAAAGAAAAAATAGGAAAATCTGAAATATTTACGTAGATGCTCTTTCAAGGCTGGGTGATTGATCTTATTGGGAAGCTGTCATTATAAAACCTCATAATTGGATGTAGGCTAATTAAACATGCCTTAGTAGTTTCAAGAATAGAAAAAGTTTCTCTGGGCAGGCTAAATAGCACAACTAGTGGTAATGTGTGAAGAGTGGCGAGTTAAGTCACTCAGTTCCCTGTAAATAAGTAAACAAATTAGGGGAAACAAATTATTAAAACAAACACATACTGGTTTAGTTAGTAGTCTACCTGTGAGCAAAGCAAATGTGGGAACACTTCAGGGTACCTTAAGTTCTTTTCAGAAAGGCTGCTTTATAATTTGATTTAAAGAAGTAACAAGCAAAGAGCTAGAAGAGCTGGGGGAGATCACCTGCTTCAGCGATGGATGTACAAGACTGTGGTGTGTAACTTTTCCACTTCAACCTAAAGCAAAGTAGACCTAGTGCTTTAAAGGAAGAGTTGTCCTGTAGAGGCTGTTGGCCAGGACTCTTGTCAGCATCATTGTACCCTTCCGTGGTCTGTTCCGCAGGCAGTCTTTTCTACTCTTGTAGGACTATCAGTGTTGAGGGATAGGTTATATGTATCTAAAAGCATGAGGTGAGTAGTGCAGCAACTCTTGATGCTAAAATTTAGAGGAAATATCAAGAGCACAAAAAAGCAAGAAAACTCGCTCATTCTGGCAGTCTTTTGGGAAGGTGCTATTAAGAAATTCCTTGGGAAAGTAGCGTGCAGTTGATCAGTATTACAGCTGAATACAGAATATGGTTTTTGTCACTGACTAAAAAAAAAATCTGACACTTCAAAATTATTTTATATCATCTAGTTCATGCAGTGAGTAGGATTTGCAGTCTCATTTAAATGTGAAATGCTATTGCCTAGTCCGGTACTTGACAGTGCCAAAGTAGGGCTGTTTATAACTGTCATTCCTAATGCATCGAATGTTGGCGTGAAATACACGTATTACTGAGGACTGTGGAATCTCTAAAAATGAACCACTGTGTTCTTTTTTTCAAGCATACGGATTTAATTAAGCTGCAGGTAACTTTATTTTCAAGTGTGATTCCTAGTCTTGCTACCTAGATTTCGAAGTGATTTTTGAAGTTGAGAACACATCTCTTAAAAGGATGGTAGGTATATCTAAAGACAACAATGGTGAAAACACCAAGCTGAGTATAGTGGCGCTTGTTGAATTCACTGTTGAAATAGAATTTGGTGCCTACCATTGTGAGGTGATGTTGAAAGTTAAATCTTACTCCAGCTATTAGCAAGTTAGCATTGAGGCATTAACTTTTTTTGTTGTCTTCTGATCCACTCATTGGTTTTTCTGTTAGTCACTTATTTTGTGCGCTTTCCCATTCTGGGAACATTGTTGTTCAAGTTCTGGAGTAGCAAATAATCATTCTTGAACTGCACGATCATGCTTTACAAAGAACACTTGTTTGATCGTGAGGTATCGTCTGTATTTTCAGTGAAGCTGTACACTGGTATTTTTTGTGCTAACAGGGCTACCAAACACCTTACAAACACGATATAGCTTGTTGATGGTACGGAAACAACTTTCCAGTAATATCTTGCCATACTCTTGGGATACCATGTCTCCATAGCAAAGGTTTTTTGCAGCAGTGAAGTCAGAATTATACCAAGGCTTTTAAGAATATGATGCATTATGGAAAGTGCGACTGCTACATATTGTGTAACATGCATTAGAAATTGGACTTGGATTTAACAGTTTTCTTCCTGTTTTCTTAATCCATATGTACATTATTGTCCAAGGCATTTGAAACAACAACAGAAAAAATATTACAGTGCTATTCTCAAGTTATATAGGAGAAATAGTCCTAACATACAACATAAAAATGTTGAGGTACAAGCTGTAAGTAGTTGATGAAACACTTTGTTTCCCACACTGTGTATCTGATTGTGAGCTATAGCTAAGTGGTGTTATTAGCAATCAAAATCTATTTTTTCTGCATGATCTTTCAAAGTAAAATGTGAAGACATGACATTTAAGACACTAGGATTTTTTTTTTTTTGAAATGAGGAATTCCCAGAGTAAATAGGGTTCTGCCTCTCTGGTGTGTAAGACAGAAAAAATATTTGGTTTACCATGCATCTCTAGAAGTGGCAGACTTCTTCGTAATCTTTGTTATTTTTTGATGACTATAAATCTTGCCTTGTACTTGATGGGCTTCAAAGTGATACTGGTATACCAAGAGAACCTCTTTTTGGTCAGAGCCTTCATTTACGTAATTGTAACTTGGAGGGCCAAGTCAAGCTGAATTGTTCTCTTAAATTATAGTGTATATGTGTATGGTAGCTAGTTGGCTGCAAAAGCCCAGTTGGAGGGGCAGGGGGGAAGCTTGCAGTTTTGAACAAAAGGGTATTTTATGCATCCTTTCAACCACCCTACATAACATTATGTGGATTTTTGTTTATGTATTACAGCTTTGTCAACAATTGTCAGACTTCTGGAACAATCAACTTTTTGTTTGTCTAAAAGTATGGCATAGTAATCAATTTTGTTTTTATAGTAAGAGGTAAATAGTATTTTTCCACTTTTAACTCCAGAGTTTGCAATTTGAGATGTTGGATCTAGCGTGGATGGCGCACTTGCAGAACTTATCAAACTCTTTCTGATTACAATATCCAAAAAGACTTATTTAGCAAACTTTTATTTTTGCTTTCCTGACCTTTTCATAAAGACTAAATTGTATCTATGAATTTCGTTCTGCAGTCATGGGATAAAATATTTTCTTGCAAACTGGGACTTAGTATCAATGGCTTAAGATTTGAGAAAAATACAAAATCTTGAGATCTGGCAGTGTATTTGGACTGTACCATTAGAATAGCTGGCACTGGAGAACTCCAAAGCGGACTGTCTTGCAGGAGTTATTTGTTGTGGGGAACACAATAAAGAGACTGAAGGACAGGATCATGCAGGAACTGTGCTAGCATCAAGTGGAGTTCTCGTGTACTTTCAGAAAATGAAATTAAATGCTACGATCAGGCTAAAACCTCACCTAAGTGAAGGCTGATCTGCCAGTGTGGAACTTCTCCTGGGGTGGTATATGTGGTCCTGGGCTCTGCTGAGCAGGATGGACACTGGGATTTAGGCAGGGAGTGGGTCTGGAATCCTGACTCTGTTCTTGGATGATAGCACCAGCTGCTCTGGGGGTAAGGGCAACAAGAATATTGAGATAAGTAAAAGCAGCGTATAAACTACTTCTGGCTTTCAGCACTCTCTATTAGCATAAGTAAAAGATGAGTGGGAGGGCGGTAGTTTCTCTGGCTGCACTCAGGTCACACTTTTGAGGAGGGACAGTTGTTATATCTGCATGGGGAACAGTGTGCTCATGTGAAAGGCAGGTGGGAATGTGGAGCACAAGGTGTAGCATAGGAAAGGTGCTTCTGCAGCATGTTCAGCAGGTGCAGGGTAGTGGGTGGTGAAGGAGAAGGCTGCCTGCTGTCCACCTGAGAGGCTTTGTCATGGGACTGATCAAATAGCTTCACTCTGAGTGGCGTAATGGGCTTCACTTTTTAAATAGGTGAAACAGGTGAAATAGATAAAATAGGTGAAGCGGGAATAGAAGCGGCAAGTCTCAATCTCAAATTTAACTAGAAAAGTATTGACAAGAAGGTGTCTAATTAAGCTTTAAAACTGCAGAAGCAGATCCCACTACAAACTGTGCTGTTTGCTTTAAGTTTACTCCTCTTTATCTCCTCAGAGCTGCTTCACCAGACTCGTAGAGTGGTGTCCATGAACAGCTGTATCGGGGACATAGAGCAGGCTTGGGGATTTTGGTGGCTCTTGAACACAGACATTTTTAACAGTTTCAGATAGAACTGAAACACGTTAATCCAAAATGGAAAGCAATACTTAATCTTGTCATGAATTATAAATGTGTCTTATTGTGAAGATGTTTACCACTAGTATGGCTTGAAAGAGGCTTAGAAGACAAACACTATAGCAATTTTCTTGTGAAATGGGTGTTCATAACACTTTTGTTTTAGATTACCAGTTTTCTTCACTTTAGAAGTGGAAGCTGTCACTCTCTATCTGAAAAGCTAATTCTCTCTACTTGTGAAGGCTTGGTGTTTGGTACTGACAGTTAAAATGGAGATTGTTAGAATAGATTTCTCTAAATATTTTCATATTATCTCAACAGTTGAGCTTTGTTTCACGTATGTAACTAGTGCTGCTGAGTATATAGTTTTAAAAAGCCTGAAGTAGTATTTTCTTAACACTTGTTTCCAGTGGGTGTTACGCATTTTCAGGGAGGTGAGTTTCCAAGCATTACTGCGAACCCATGTGTTAACTTTTTTTGAAGGTAGCTGCACGCTGCTGATAGCAGCGTCCATCGCTGGGGGAGCTTTATCAGCAGTTCTCACTGGTGGGGCTGGTAAATGGTCCAAGCACCGCCGTCTTGTGTCAGATACAGAGCTGTTGGGGTAAAATTGGACCGCAGAACCTGGGAGGGTGGGCACAGAGTACAGGACCGGCAGAGCCTGTGGGTGAATGCGGTGTGCTGTGGGTGCCTTCCTCGGCTGCAGCCGGAGGTGTGGGGTGCCCTCTCTGCCCCCTTGGGCAGAGCAACAGCTCCTCTCACATGGAGGGATCGGAGCCTGCCCGAGAACAGGGATACAACTCCCCTGAAAGTCTGACTCCAGAGAGTGACGAGTGAGTGACTGGCTTGTGTTCAGGTATTGTGACTTGACAACGGGCCAGAAGTATTAAGGCCTGAATTGTCCTAACGGGGAGTTTAAAGATGTAGTTTGCAATCTTGTTTGGTGCAGTAAATACATATTCTTACAGTGATGGCAGAGGGGTTTTGTAAGGCTATTCTGCACTAGTGTGTCTTTGGAGCAGGACTGATCCTAGCTGTAACCTGCCTGTGTGGTTTTTAGGTGTTAAATGTGATACAGTGAGAATTTGTTGAAGCAGAATAAGCATGTTTGTGGGTTTGGGTTTCAGTTGTGTCTTACTTTTCTGCTGCTTGCTGCTGCTCACTTGCAGAGTTGTAAATGCTGGGCTAAGCCGGGAAGTTTTAAACTACAACGAAGTTTTCAAGTAAAGCTGGAGAGCAAATATTGTAACAGGTTGTCATCTTCAGTGCTTTATAAAAGCAGTTTAGCAGAAATAAAACTGAAAAAAAGGACTGCGTGATTATGCCCTGAATCCCTTTTTTCCCCAGCAAAGAAAGCTGGAAAATGAGGCAAGGAATCAAAGCAGTTAATTTTACTGTTTATTCTAGTGCATTTTTTCTGGTTATGGGTGTCATAAGCATAGCCTGAGGAATTATAAACTGAAGGAGCAGTGTCTTTTAAGAGCTCTAACTGTAGTGGGCAATGCAGTGTGTGTGGGGAGGGGAACCCCCATGGTTGTGTACTGAATTCCTGAATTTGAAGCTTTAGTGAAAGTACATTCTATGGGTCCTGCGGGTGTCAGTGGGTGCGTAGTTTTAATTGAATGATACAGTAATGCTCACAAAGTTTTCTTCTTATATTTACAGTGCTTCTGGTGCAAGTGTTGTTGCCATTGACAATAAAATAGAACAGGCAATGGTAAGTAAAAACTAAGTTATTTCTGGTCGGATTAGTGTTTTGTTATGGAGCGTAAGTTTCCAGTTGTGTTGTATTACTGTGAGTCTGTAACATCCCTGTATCAACCATTCCCATGTCAACTACAGGATGACCTCAAATCAGAATTGTTTTTACTGTTGGTCTGGAAGTGTTCTTAAATGAATTTTCCTATGAATTTTGTGAACCAGCTGTTGGAACTGAAAGGGGTGCTGATGATAGTATAGCACGTCTAAATCTCTTACTTAAGCAAAGTCAATTACTGCTTTTTCTCAGTTGGCACTTATGCTGTGCCATCCTTAACACTTTTCTTACATCTGTTTGTATTTCTTTTTTTTTTTTTTTTTCCTTCTCCTGATTTAGAGGTGTTGTCATTTCTTGGTTCTCATCTACCTTGGAGCTTGGGATTATGTAATGCAGGCCCAGAGCTTTAGAGCTGATGCTTTAATTCTGAGTAGTGGGCCTGTAATACTAGTTCTTGTCTTCACCGTAACAGTGGTGACTAGGACTTAATGCTGAATGGTGGAAATGAAACTTTTCATGCAAGGCCAGCTCTACAGTGAATTAAAGAGCTAGGTTATTTGCTCTTAAAGGCTAATTTATTCATAAAATTTTAGTGATGAGTACTTTAGTTTTCCAGACTTACCACCTTACTTCAGAAAACAGTAAATTCTGGGGCTGGAGTGCAATGAAACTGTTCTTTCATTTGGTGTAACTGTTAACTTGTTCTTCACAGGATCTAGTGAAAAGCCATTTGATGTATGCAGTAAGAGAAGAAGTGGAAGTCCTGAAGGAACAAATAAAAGAATTAGTTGAAAGAAACTCTTTACTTGAACGAGAAAACGCACTGTTAAAATCTCTTTCAAACAATGATCAGTTATCCCAACTTTCAACCCAACAGGCCAATCCTAGTAGCACTTCACAAGCGCAGACAGTGATAGCACAGCCTCCGCAGCCAACGCAACCTCCACAGCAGCCGAATGTCTCCTCAGCGTAAAGCTTCCCTGCCTCCTTTGAAAACAAAACAAAAACCTGAGAGCAGTCTGTCCTTGTGTGCCACTGATGTTCTTTCCACTTTATAAGAGAGCGAGTAGCCATGCTTCTGTTGTGTGTTTGGCCTTTTCAGTATTAGACAATCATTTTCCAAGAGCTGTCCCTCACGGGTGTGTCATGAGGCGCAGTTGGTGTCCACAACATCACGGGTGCACCAGGGAGGTCACAGAAGGAGTTACTCGCGCAGTGAGTGCGTTTGCTTGGTGTGCAGGAGTGAGGTCTTTTAGGAGCTTTGGTGGCTCTCCAAGGTTTCCATTTCCCATGGATTACTTTGAGCCTTGCTATCTGGTAAGAAGTAACAATTAATCTTAAGAGCCACTGTTCTTTCAATATAAGTAACATTTGCCTACATTAGTTTCATTTATTTGTTTTATTTATTACAGGGCTGCTATTTTCATAATGTACATGAACAATGTCACAGAACTTTTTTAATTTTTTTTAAATAAATGTATGTATCAGTAAAATGATAGATGGGATTGCGTTTAATAGATACAATGTTTAGGCAATAATTGAACAAAACAGAATCCTGGCATATTTCTAACACTAATGGCAGTTTGCCTTTGGTATTTATTTACGGTAGTAAAGATCCAGCTTGAATGTAAATTTTGTATAGAGTGTAAGTATGAAGACCATAGTGCATCTGTACAGGTAGTCACCAGTTATTGTGATATAATAAATAATTGATGGGCTATTTTGATGAAGAAAACTTTGCTCATTTCTGTTTCTACTTTCTAATAGAGAGAAATTGCCATGATTCCTCTGCTTTTTGACATTTCGTATAATTTTTTTCTTTTGGGTGGGAATAAAAAGCTGTGAAATTGTTCAACCTACTTTGTAACCAAAGAAGCAAAGCTGTGTAATTGAGTTGTGTTTTTTTTTTTATTTTATAATGCACATTCTTTATGTATTTTTATTTAGTGTTTTCTCATTCACAACTTTCTTTGCTGTCTAGCATGATCTGCATGACCTATAATCTTTGAACCACTTTCGTACCTCATGTTTTTATCCAGCACTCTTATTGTAATATGTAATAGTCTGTGAACAATGTCAAATAAAAAAGAAAGAACAGCTGGTGTTGGTGGAGCTGAGCTAGTGTGCTATGCACTAGTTAAAAAAAATAAATGAAGTGAGCCATCTTTTGTTCATTTAAAATGGTGTTTTGAATTTCGTATGCAGAAAACATTTTGTTACATTGCAGATTTAAATGTATTTAATAAATGCAACATGCAGATTAAGTGCAGTGTAAACTGAGTATTTAAATTAAAAATGTACATTTCATAAATACAGTTTCAAGAGAGACCATTTGTGTAAACTAACGCAGTGTGTCAAATTGATGTATAAATATATATATATTTTAACACATTTTGTGAAATTAAACTGCAGTTTTGTTGAAATTTTTGGCTGTAGAAGTTGTTACAGTGTAACCAAGTAGAACTTTTTTTCATAACTAACTGGAGAAAGGTAACTTCAGTGAGCCAGTGATAGAATAATGCCAAAACTAGAAATGCTTCTCTTGCAACAGGCTTTTTTTTCCTTTTATTTGAGGAACATAGTAATTCTGATGCTGTCAGTGACTGTGTTGTTTTTGGTTTTGCACTGATACATATAAACTAGCATTTGGCTCTGCTGGGGTGTTCAAACAGTTTGGTATCTTGGTGTATTAAAACCAAGAGCTTACTTACAAGAGCAAACGGCCCAGCCTTGCCTTCCCAGTTGGGTGCAGCTCCATCATCACTCCGGGGTGCTGCAGGGCTCCAGAGCCTATGCCTGCAAATGTTTGCTTCAGTATCTTATCCTTGTGCATATCTGACTCTCCTCAGGTTTATGTGTTAGGTAAAAAAGAACAAAAGCAGCAACACTGGAAACTGCAAGTTTTGGTGCCTCGAGATCTCAAGGAAGTAGCCTGCCTGTGTTCCAGAAACTTAGAGCATCCCACCTTCCTGGTAAGCATCCGTTCACAGCGCAGTTCAAAAAAGCCACAGGGAGGTGTTGTGAGTCTGTGTGTTAAAAACTACTCATTGAAGTAATACACTAGAATCATCTTCACTTCAGTTGTAGGTCTACATAGCAGGTGTCAAGAGGATGGGGCCAAACTCTTTTCAGTGGTGCACAGTGATGGGACAAGGAGAAACGGGCACAAACTGGAACACAGGAAATTCCATCTGAATGTGGGGAAAAACTCCTTTACTTGGAAGGTGTCAGAGCACTGGAGCAGGCTGACCAGAGAGGTGGGGGGGTCTCCTTTGGAGATACTCAAAACCCATCTGGATGCGTTTCTGTCCAACATGCTCTGGGTGACCCTGCTTTGGCAGGGGGGTTGGATGAGATGGTTTCCAACCCCCATCATTCTGTGTGATTGGTGCCTTTGGCCTGTTGTAAGCACGCATGGATCCTGCTGTAACTCCTTGAGGGAAATGAGCATTGTGAACAAATTAGTAAACAATATTTCAGCAGCTAAGTATATTTCCTCCCC